>OX456523.1:58054840-58510971 GCA_949748255.1 Eustalomyia histrio | reverse complement strand
GAACGTGCGCTGTACCAGGTCATATCCTTTGAGGCATGTAAGTATTTTATGAATTTCCTTTGATGTCCAGATGTACAATAGGAACATCCTTTAAAGTCCTACGAGTATCCAACAAATAACATTTGAGGTATCCTTGAAGGTCCTGTGAATATATTTAAAGGTCCTGTGACTAACCTTCGAGATACTGCGAATATCCTTGAGGTCCTAGTGTTTTTTATAAGGATGTAAGCCGTACCTGAAGTATCCTCGTAGCCATATTACAGTCCTTTGGAGGTCCTGAAATTATTCTGTTAGTCTCCTAAAAGTCTTTTTATAAGCACTTAGAATTATTTCTACCGGTCAGTGTGCATCAGAGATGTGCAAGAATCCCATTCAAATGACATATTTATTATTTTGCAAAAGTGAAGACTGAGTTATCACTAAACATAAACTAAACCAAAGCTGTTATTGCATGATTCACCACAGCAAGTGGTTTGTTACAAAATGCATGTAATTGCTTGCTTACTTTAAAAGCTCTTACCATTCACAAAAGCATTGAATAAGTATGAGTGTTATGAATATACGCAGAGCTTTTTGAGTAAATATACACTTTCCTATATAAGTATGTTTGAATTAATTTAAGACTGTATTTAGGGGATATTTACTACATATTCCTTTTTATTTTATTTGTCAGTGCTTAAAAATATATATTATAATAATGATAGTGATTATGATAGAAAAAATAAGTACAAATTTCAACCATTTTTCACATATCATTTCACCGCATCAATGAGCCTACCTTCGTCATTTTCAATTCGACAGAAAATATCCCAAATTTTATATCTTACAATACGAAAAATACCATTTCAATATTTTTTATTATATCCGAGTTCATCTTGAAAACTTATTTAATACAAATTAAACACACTGATTTTCCACTATGCAATCAACTTACTTACCATTGAACTTTTATGAATATCAAAACACAGTTATAATTTTTAAGCCGTTATTGCTAATGGCATTTAAAAAGTGATTGGCAATGAGACAAGCAATTGTCAGGGCGCAAAAACTGCAACCAATATTATTAGCACATGTTGATGACTGAAAACAAAACAAAAGCAGTGAGTTCATCCATATAGAAAAAAGAGAATCAACTCATGTACATCTCTGGTGTGCATACAACGATATCCTTTATACAGTATGAGATTAAGACACAAAAGTCTTACCAAGTCCCATACTTCGGAAATCCTATGACAGTTCCTGATCGCGGTTTCGATAAGGAAGTATGCCATACCTGATCACATAATTTAAAGACCCTGAAGCAGTCTGCGACTTCTTTTGAATAACCGTTAACGAAATTCAGACAAGGCAATGTGCCATGTAAATTAATGTTCTTCGAAGTTGATTATAAGAAGGAAGTGTGCCGCACCATGTTACGTCCAGCGGAGGTATTAGTAGTACGGAAGGATTTGGTGGGAGGTGTGCCATCATTTGTGCACTTTAAGTATGTCGTTTGAAGAAAACACTTTTTTAACACTCTGTCCCTATATCAACGAGTCAAAGGCAACGGAAAAAATTTAATTTTTCAAAAAAAAAAAAAATCTATCGTTCTTTTTTCATAACTGATATCTTTTGTATTACAAAAAAGAAGAAATTTCATATCTTTTAAATGAACTCTAATCATTATTGTATGTAACATATCACATATTCTTAAAACTATGTTTTGTTGATAGAAGATTTTGCATAAACCTCCATAATATATTTTTGATCTTTTTTCAAATACTTTTACTATTTAACGGAAATTTCATATTTTTACGATGTATAATCAAACTGATGGTGTTGATGACTTTCCTATTGCTGAATATAATAATGACGTTTATGGAATTGTTGAAATTGTGTATGACCACAATAATAACTAAACTCCAGTCGTAGTCATCTGTCATATAGTCGAGGGTGAAATGTGGTGGTATTTTATATTGCTATATAGATAATGGGTTTGATTATTTTCTAAGGTTTCTTTTAAATTAAATGACGCATTTTATGTTGAATTCTGTTATGAGATCATCATTGGCCAATTAAAATCACTGCACATTATGTGTCATTGATTTATTGTTCATCATACTTCGATGGTTTTTTTAGTTAATGAATTGATGAATTTTATAAAAAAAGAATTTTTTTTTTTAAAAATCATCACATAGTTTCATACACTAGATAAGTGAAAATGAAATAAGTTTAATAAATTTTCCATTTATTCATGAAAATTTTCAGATAAAGTTTGAAGCCCAATATGTGAAACCCTAGAGGTTAGATTCGAGTTTAATTGCGATAGCATAAGGCTCGATTAAATTGTCTCTTGGTGTTTTCTGAAGAGAAAAACATACCAATTTTAATGAATTGGATTTATTTTATTATATTTATATATTATGATGCAATATAATTTTAAGCGATGAAATTTCAAGAGTTTAAATTATACCTGTATGTTTTGATGGCATTAGAAAATTATATTTTCAAAATAGCGTGCAAATTAAGCTAAAAATGTACATATGTTTATTAGGGTTGTAGCGGTTAGTATGGGACAAAATGTTGGTACAATAACTGGCAGTGTCGGGAGGAATTTAATAAAACTAAGTACAATATATCATGCTGAAAATATGGCTCAAATCGAATAACACTAACCCGAGGCACATCCCGATCGAAAATTCGGATATTGCGAGATAATTAAAATAAAACCCAAATAAAATCATTAAATTCGGTTTAACAATTGGGTACGAAACATCATTCAGAATAGAACTTTTTCGTCATAAAATGTAAAATGCAATGTAAAAAAGTTTTTGTAGATTTTCCAAATTTTTTTATTCAAAAAATTAACTAAATCCTGAAGTAAAATATCAAATTTGATACAGACGTACTGTAGTACCTCTAATGACAATATAATTGACTAACTGCCCAGCAAAATAAGAGCTGAGGAAGAAGTAGTTTAACACTACATCTACTGAACACGAAGTTGTGAAAATTTCGGTGAATCATTAATGATTTTAACATTGGCGTGTCATTGGGAGGAAGTAGTTTGGTTCGGTGCTATGAAAAATCGATGAACAGATGGACATTTTCATTAGTTTACGGAAATTGTTAAATATAGGGACTACAAAATAAATATAGGGAGTGCCTTTTTTTTAAGTTAAAAATGTAATTTTGAACACGCCAAGAATTATTATTCCAACCAGGACAAAGTGAATGTCACTGGTATGCAAAATATGTTTTCAATAAGGCATTTAATGACTAAATGAATTAGCCATTTATGGACTAACTAAATAATTGTTTTTTTACTAGTAGGGGTTAATATCAACATTTTGGAAGTTGTTTAAAATGACTTCTTACAAATCGAAAAATTTGCACTATTAACTTCTTTGGATGTTCTGAAAAAGAGATTCGTAAAGAATAACATCCATTTTATTTTGCTGGGTGCAGTTCCATTGCGGACATAGATTCACAAGTATTTGGTTAGATATAATATATAGCTTTCTTTCAGCTTTACTGAGCGCAAGCTACACACTAATTAATTTCTGTTGAAATTTACCCAACTTATAGTAGGTAACTGTACTCCTACTATAAGTTGGGTAAGTTTACTCTGTGTGCGTGAATGAAAAAAGTACACACATCATGCGTAAATTGATAAACACAAAATAGGTAAAATTACATTAAAAGTGCCTAAAATTTAAATCATATTTTAAAATTGAAGAGTAGATTTACCAAATTTGTGCGAAAGAAACACGTTTTTCCTGTAAATGTACACATATAATTCGTAAAAATCCTAAAAAATGCGCATATTTTCTACTACGATGTTGAAAATTAGAAAGACCAAAACTGTTGTTTGTAATAAAAACAATAAATTTATTGTTGAGTAATTCAAAATAAAAATAAAAACAATAAATTTATTGTTTAAAAACTCACAAAAAGAATAAAAACAATAATTTTTTTGTTTAGTAATTCCAAATAATTTATAAATTAAAAAAAACTAATTAAGTTTTCTTTTTAAATTTTGAAAATATTTTAGATTTTTTTTTTTCAATTTCAACATGTCACAATTTTTTTTTACCAATATAAGTTAGTATATTTACAAATTTTGTGCGAAACTTTGTGTTTAATTGTGCGAAACTTTGTGTTTAATTGTAAACACATAGTGTCTATTGTATATGAAAGTGTGCCTAAAAAAGTTTTAAGCATTTGGTGTTTATATTTACCGAATTTTCGTAATATTACATAAAACTTTACCCATTTTATAGTAGTAAATTTACAAGCATTTTTTAGAATGTACTGGTCCTTTAATAAACTTTAAGGTAGGATTTCTGAATCTAGATAAAAAAAAGCATCTTCGCGACGTGAGAGCTATTTCAACAGACAAATAGACGGTCATCATTAGATTGCATAAGGATCATGAATATAAATATGAGTAGTGCGGTCTTTGGACCAATTATCAACAAATTGGTCACACCACAAAATTTACAAAATATGGTAAATACCTGCCACCTTATTGCTCACATACGGGATACACTTATCTAGCTGTGAACCATACGCACTTAAAAACAGATACTTAAACAATATTTAAATGCAAATTCAACACCCACTTTACCCTTAAGGAGTAGGCGTGTGATAGTATGATACAGGTAAGTGATGTTAAGTTAGCTGGTATCTTTTTAAGTAAACTTTATTTGAGGAGAGTAAAATGTAATGCTCATTTTAGAGTTCCAGTAAATTTGACATAAAGAACAATTTTCAAAAAACCATTGCTAAAAATTTTTCTTATGTTTATTTAAAATGATTATTTATTATTTATTTATATTTTAATTCGTTTATTAGTTCCTAGCTGGAAAATAAAAAAGAAAAAATACTGGAAAATTAAAAATTTTGCCACACTTTATGTACGAGAAACAGAAGAATTTTTATTAAAATCAAGAGTTTGATATACTCGACACTACAGTTCAATATATTCGAATTACTGTTATAAACACAATTCATTAGCTTTTTTCGAATTTTATATAAATATTCCCTACAAATTAAAATAAATATAGACTTGTAAGCAGTTATAGATATAGCTGCTAAAAAATGAAGAATTTATAAAAATGCTGCCAAGTTTTGAAAACTCGTGGCTTTTCTCTTTTAAATGTAAACACAAATATTTGTCAGTATTTGATAAAATATTAAAAATAAAATCTAGCAAATGAATTATGTGTTTGTTTGAAATATAGAGCAGGGCTATATTTCGCGTTCCAGCGAAGTTCATGTACGAAATCAGCTTTCGTATAAAGACGGCCCTAAATGTTCAATGTGTATTTTTTTACCAATAAAAAATATCAGGTGAGTAGGGATAGTCGTTTTCTTTACAAAACTTAAAAAAAGCAAGTATTTAAAAGTATCTAAAGATACAAATTCAAAACATATAAAAATTATTCAAATGTTACCCAGTTTTCATGAAATTTACATAATTTTCGATTATTACCTAAAGTATACAACACTAATACGTGTAAGAGATACATATTAATCCAAAAGCAGACAAAATGTAAGGTACATAAGAGTGGTTCAAAATAACACAAATCCAATTACACTAAGCTCGAATTTAACACTTTTTTAATAAGCTGGGTACCCTACTGATAAAGCTGTTTTAAGTACGCTGAATTCAATGGTGCTAGTGATTTTTTGAAGTTAGTGCTCGCGTTCGCGATATTCTTTATTTAAAATTTCAATACTAAAGTATCATACAACGATATTTTTATACTTTTGGGATCATTTTTGAATTTAAATTAATCAAACTTTAAATAGCCTGGTAAATCTAAGCTGCCCAGATTGTTAAAATTTGCAACAAGCTCAGTGTGTTTGCTTATTCTTAAACATTTTTTAAACGGATTTGAACGGCAAACAAATATACTACTTTTGAATTTGGTGCTGGTAGCTAAAGCTTTTATGTTATCGCTTAACGAAATTTATGATTTTCTTTGGTCATAAACTGTATTACCTAACAGTCTGATCATAGAAAAACTTGGATATATTGCAGGAAGAATAAAACTATGTTGTAAAAATTGGAATACAGGATTATGTAACAAAAAATGCCGCGATTCTGAAAAATTCTGATGCAATTTTTTAAATTTTTAAAAAGTCAATCCAGATAGGCATCACTAGGGACAAAAAGCTCACAAAACCTTTTCTTTAACGCTAACCGTTACACCACAACGTCCACAATTATTTTATATTTTGAAGTAATCTGTAATTCACAAAATACAGGTTGGTTGAAAAGTTCCTGCGCTCGAAATGAAAGAATACTGTTTTTGTTACGAAATATATTTTTTTATTCAATATAATCTCCTAGAAGCTTAATACACTTATTCCAATGATCTTCCAATAATTTTATCTCATCTTTATAATGGTTTTCCGGAAGCTCTGCAAAATAACCGTCTACGGCTGCTATGGCCTCTTCATTCGACGAAAAATGCTTTCCACGAAGAAATTGTTTGAGATTTCTGAAGAGATAGTAGTCACTGGGAGCCAAATCTGGTGAATACGGTGGATGATCAAGCAATTCGTACTTTAATTCTTTGAATTTAGCCATCGTCAAAACACTTTTGTGAGCAGGTGCATTGTCTTGATGAAAAATGATTTTTTCTTCTTTGAACCAGGTCTTTTCTCACGAATTTTTTCATCCAGCTGATCCAAAAGGTTGCAATAATATTCAGAGTTAATTGTTTTACTAAGGACCCTTGAAACCAGGATGAACAAACTACAAAAGTTTTAGTCATCCATGATGCCATGATGCCATGATGCCATGAAGCCATGATGCCAAATGATGTGACTACAAAAATTCTTAGCCGAGACCACAACATTCTTAGCCGATTTTCAGAAAAATTTAGCCTCTAGCAAGGGTTGTAACAATTCAAACATGTATGTATTCACATCACAATCACTGAACTTGCGCTACAACCCTTGCTAGAGGCTATGTTTTTCTGAAAATTTGTTTTCGATCCAGTTTTTGCTGAATTGTTAATGTGTGCGGCACTAACTTTTCAAACAGTGTTTTCATACGTAATTCTTCATGTAAAATATGGAGTACTCGTTCGTCTGAGATGCCTATGGCATTAGCAATTTCACGCTTAGTCAAACTTGGATCTTCACTAACCATATTATGTACCTGCTCAATGATTTCTGCTGTGGTTGCAGTTTTTGGTCGTCCTTCGCGTGGATCGTCTTCAAGGCTGGTACGACCACGTTTAAATTCACCAGCCCAAAATTCAACGGTGCGTTTTGAAGGTGAGGACTCCTTATACACTTCTAACAATTGTTCATAAATTTCCTTTGCTTTTAAACCCTTCAAAACAAAGAATCTAATGACTGCACGATATTCAATTTTTTCCATATTAAAAAAATCAATGACACGTCAACTTCAAATGGCTTGTTAACAAAGAAAGAATTGACAGAATGACTTGCAACTTTGCATGTGTTCTCAGGACAGTTATACCAACTTGAGAAAAAAAAAGTTTGGAGCTAGCAGTGCCATCTCTTGGTGAGCGCAGGAACTTTTCAACCAACCTGTAATGATACCTTTTTACCGTTTCTACAGCGGGATAGTTATTAAACATGACTCAAAAGTATTGATTACTCTGCTTTCATAAGTTTTTATTTTATGCAGAGACCTACAAAACCAAAATAGGATATCTTCACAAAATAGGATATCTTTACTTCGCTTTAACTTCAAGGTGAATACAAAGATTGATCAAATATTGTTGCAAACAGTTAAAACTTGAAGAATACATTCCTTTTTGCTCACCTTTGCATAAGAAACAAAATTTTAAAACACATTTATAGATTGTTTTGCTTGCCATAAATTTCAGTACAAAAAAAAATAAAAATTATCAGTTTGAATAACCTTTAATTGTGACGGTGGTGGTAAAGTTTCTGTTTTGTTAAAATGGATATAAAAATATTAAATTTTTTACTATTTTTAGCTTTAAAAAAAAAAAAAACAAATGAATATTTAGTAATTTGACTATGTCCAACAAATTCATCTCCATAGTTAAAAGGTAATTTTTTTATATAAAATAATTTCAGCCCACTCTAGCATCTATCAGTTTTAATTCCACCACATTATTTAATGTGTAGAATGAAGCAGTTTTTTTTCTCAAATGAAAATTTTTAAACTTATTAGTATACAGAATTAACATAAAATTTTACATGTAAAATAATATACCTTTATATATGAAATAATACATATTATTTAAAAGATTCAGACCTGGACGATCTCAATTACATTTTGTAATTATTCAGTTATATTATTTTTTCATATTATTAATGCTATTACACCTATGCTCACATTTATAGGCTAAAACGTTTCCTTGGAAAATGTTTAAATTTTGTAATATCAGACATGGAAAATTTTAAATATTTATGTTATCTAAATTAATGGACAATTACCTCTATAACATGTAATTGGATAATAAGCGTAGATGTGATAGGATTATTAATATGAACAAATTACATAAGCGAATAATTATAGAATCTAATTGAAATCGCCCAGATGTGAAAAGTTGTAACGTCGTAAAAGAATAAAATTTAATAATATTTATGGAAATTATGGAAGAAAATTGTATATGCTATGACAAGTACCTGAGAATTATAAATTAACATTTTCTTATTTTTATCTCAATTTATTTCTTGTATCTTTTAAATGCTTCTTCCCATGTGTTGAAGTTGTCATAGTAAATATTGGCAATGTGTATGTATTGTAACAAGGTGTTTCTAAGGTTCAGATCCATTCGAAAAAAAACACTTTACGTATTTTAGTGTGGAATACTTAATAGATGCGTAGTATATGTTTTCATATACATACATTGTACAATATATATTAAGATTTAAAAGTCTTTTGAGACTATAATTTTGCATATTATTTAATAAATTTTAAATGTTTATTTATGAATGAATGTTTAAGTTTAGATAATATTTTAGATTGTAATTAATATTTTAGGTTTTATAAATACGACCGTTTAATTTGTAATGTATGTACATCAAATATGTATAAATTTTTTTTTTATTATATTTTAAATGCAGGTTTTAATTTTATATATAAATTACCTAAAACAATTAAAAATGTATGACAACCCAAGTAAAAGTGGTTATATATAATCCTATGTCGCTTTATATAATACTATACAAAAATAATACATATAAATTTTCGCTACAACGAGCCGATAGCCTTCGTTGCTAGTGCTCGGTTAGGGTATTAAGATATAATGTTTAATAAAATAAATAAATAAATAAAATATATAAATATATCTGTCGGTATGCATAACCATTTATCTTTATATATAATGCATATTTTTAAATTTTCTTATATTGTGCCATATATTATCATCTCCAGTTATATACTGATCCTCATAAAATTAGATATGCCTTATATATTTTAAGAAAAATAAATAATATATAAAACACTATGTATAGTTATATATGTCTCATATAGAATCATATATTTTTATATAGGTGCTCTAAATTGTTATAAGAAAACGTGGTGTCAACTTTTGTAACAGTATATTCGATAAATATCAAATTAATGCATTTTAATTTTTTGGTAGGGATTTTAGGTGCAACACCATTTTTTCTTCAATGCCCATATCTTAAATATTGCTTAAAAATAATATCAAAGCAATTTTAATGTACACTCTTAAAAATCTTTGTAAATTTACTACAATAAAAAAGGTAAAGTTTTATGTAATATTACGAAAATTCGGTAAATATACAGACAAAATGCGTAAAAATATTTTGTATTCACTTTTATATACAATAATACACACAAAAAGTATTATTAGACATAATGCGTTTAAAATTAAACACTTTGTATTTATCTTCCTTTATTCGATCTTCAATATTATACTATATTATTACTCAGAGAGTTCGGTTGATAATATTTTATCAACATTTAATTCGTTTCATGATAATATAAAATTTACGATTGAAAAGGAATATGATTCTAAAATTCCTTATTTAGACACATTGGTAAAGAGAAGAGGTGATAGATTATTAATAGATTGGTATCAAAAACCCACAGCTTCTGGAAGAATTATAAACTAACAAGAATTATAAACACCCAAGAAGAATCATAATTAATACAGCAAAGAATCTAATTGAGAGGGTATTGAATATTAGCGACTTAGAATTTCACGGAAAAAATATAGAAAAGATTAAAAATATTTTAAACAATAATAATTAACCAATTCAACTAACATGTAATTTAATAAGGCAATATAAGAACAGAAATAATTTTAACACAAGAAACGTTATTGAACCTAAAATTTATAAATCTCTAACTTATGTTCCTCTTATATCTGAAAGGTTAGAAAGATCAAAAATTTATGATAATAGGAAATATATAGTAGAACATAAAACATATAACACATTAAGTAGACTATTTAGCAACACAAAAGACAGAATAGATAAATCGGAAATGTCAAATTTAGTTTATAAAGTACTGTGTAATGGTAATAATAGTGAAAACTGTAATAAGGTATACATAGGTACAACAAAAAATAAACTCAAAACCAGAATTGCAGGACATAAATCAGATCAAAAATACAACAACACCATTCCTACACAAAAAACAGCATTATCATTACACTGCAATAACTCTAATCATGATCCTGATTTTGATAATACGACAATTTTGAACATAGAAAATAATTACAGACGTAGATATATGTTAGAAATGTTACAGATAATGAAAATACCATCTACACAACACATTAACTATAAAACAGATATAGCGAATATAGCGAATATAGCCCAAAATTATAGACATTTAGTGAATAAGAACTGAGATAATTATTTTAATTTTAAATAATATATGAAATTCAAAATAGTTTTTTATTCTGTGTTATATTTTCATTTTAAATATTTGTAAAAACATTTTTGTTTCCTTATCATTTTTAAACTTAAAATATTTTTGTTTCATATAATATTTATATTTTTCATATTGTCAAAAAGTATTTTTATGATTTCCCGCCTTTTTTAAAAATTTTATATATATAAGTTTTTATTGTTGGAAAAAAATTATATAATTTCCCTGAAGAAGTCACCCAATGCGGTGACGAAATATTGGAAGAAAAGAAATAATAAATAATCATTATTATTATTTTTTATAAAAGGATCTTGAACTCGATTTTAAGTAATAATTTAATTAAGCACTTTGTGTCTAAAATTAGTATTCATTTGTTAAATTAAAATTTTACGCACAAATTTTGTAAATATACTATCTTAGAATGGTAATAAATATTTTGACAAATTAAAATTGGAAAATATTACAAAAATTAAAAAACGCTAATAATAATTTTTCAAAATTATAAAAAAAGTGTATAAATATAATGTTTGTGACAATTTATATTAAAAGATTTGGTCAAATTCCAAAAACACATAAACGTCTATACAAAAAAAATGAAATACAATTTAAAATAAAAATCTTTATAACTGGAAAGGTTTTTAAAACGGAGAAGAGAATACAATAAAGTCGCATACTACAATTCAATTTAAAGATGACCCTCACTGCATATGCCCATTCGGAATATGTTATGTATTATATTTATCCTTCATTATTATTAAAACATATGTACACTCAGAATATTATGTAGTTAACTGTTTGTAGTTTAATAAAAAAGTTTTCCGTTCCATTTAAAAATAAAGGAACATACATTTATTTTTCAAAGAAATATCTATATTAACTTTTTTATACATTTATTCGAAATAATTTACTATCATTTACCATTTTTTCAGTTTCATTTATTTTTTTCATTTGTTTGAAATTTAATAAAAATTTACCCACAAAACGGAAACTTGTGGTTTATTTGTGTCCGTAACAGTTATTACAAATTAAAATTTTGTTTGCTGTCTGTTTCAAAAAAAATATTCAAAAAATTTCAATTTGTTTTCTTATTTAAATTGGTTGTATATATACAAAATTTTTCAATACAATTTACAAGAACTTCATAAACACACACACATATACAAATACATTCACACAAAAAGTGTTTATAGCTTCATATGCATACATACATTTTGTATTGTACGAGTATATTAAAAAAAAAAAAATACAAAAACGGAAATAATTTCAAATAAATGAAAAAAATATTTATTTTTTAAGGATTGGTGGGTAAAATATTGACATTTATTTTAACTGATTATATCAGTTGTTTCTTACGGATGTGTCAGTTGATTAATCAACATTTAAAAATAAATAACAAATGACATTTAATTTAAATGAAAATTAAGTAGACTAGTTTTTAAATGAAATATCATTTCTTTTAAATGATATTTTCAGTTATTTTAACTTACAAACGTTTTTAAGTGTCTGTAAAAAATAAATAAATTTATTCTTTTTAAAAAAACCGTTTATGTACAGTTTAATTAAAACCATTGCGTTTGTAAACATGAGCATTTTTTATACTTTTACGAAACAATAAATGCAGTTTTAGGCATTTTATGCGTATATTTACCCTAATAGGTTTTTTACGCACAATTTTAGTAAATTTGCGAATTATATATAAAATTTCATTACATTTTTACGCACTTTCAATGTAAAATTACCAATTATGTGTGTTCCAACTTACGCATAATGTGTCTACTTTTTTTCGTTTACGCACATAGAGTAAATTTACCCAAATTATAGTAGGAGGACAGTTTCCTACTATAAGTTGGGTAAATTTCAACAGAAATTTGTTTGAGTTTATATTGTTTTAAATTAGTTAAAACATTTGCCCTATTAGTGTCTTTGTGTAAATCAATAACGTTGTCTAGCAATCATATATTTTAACAAGTTTTTCTTTATTATTTTTTCTTTTTTTGGTGTTATTGCAAATATACACTAAATTAATTTAATTTACCAACAAAGAATAATTTTCCTGCCTGACTACAATAAACTTTTTCATAATGATAGAAAATAATTTAATAAAGTCTTTCTGCTTATATATTTTTTATTTGTCTTACATGAAAATTTCTGAGGTCCATTTTTTGTTTGGAGCAAGTTGCAGAAGTTTTATAATTTTCTTATTGAATTATATCCTACAAGAAAAGTTTTACAATTTTTTTATATGTATTATTTTATGAGGGTAAATTCTTCTAAAACATACAAAAGAAAATGAAGTGTGTGTGTCAAAAGAAATGCCAAAAGAAATTATGAACTATGCATATAGAATTGAAAGGAGTAGGAGTTGCCGTTGTAAGACTGACTGGTAGTACTTTTGGCAGTTGCAACTTTAAGGCATAAAGAAACTTTAGAGTTAGTGTCAAGTTCTTGTAATTGTTTGAAAATATACTACTAGTTGTGGTATAAGGGGCAGAAGTTGAATTGCAATTTAAAATTATTGACTATGTTAAAAAGTATTTTGATTAAAAAACTCTCATAATAGTGCGAGGAGATTGAAAAAACCTGAAAACAGATCCTTACAAATGTGTGCTGAAACTATCTATCTTAAGATAACATTACGGTTTATTTTCATACATGAACATATATGCTCATATATTATCAAATATGAATATATAAGGCCATATACCCTCAAATTTCGGATGCGAAGACATATGGAAATATATGAGATCATTTAGATTTATATATTGAACATAAACGTATTTAATCATGCATGGCCTTGTAGGAACATATACTAGCCCATATATAATTAAGTATGTTCATACATATATTTCGATATATTATTATTTCAGTTTATTAAGTCAATGGAATATATAAAATTTCCTTACAGACTAGATACAATATGTATTATAGTTAAAAAAAATTACAAATTAAAAAATTAAAAAAGTAACAATTTAAAGGTTTCTTTCGAAGTGCAAAATTCAATGACTTGGTTAGGACTTAAAGCAATTTCATTAATAGAAATTATATCATTACACGCTCGATTTAAAATACTACTTTGGCATAGTTATTGCGATGAAAAGAAATACATGGGTTAATCATCCATCCGCGATGAAATCGTGAGAGTCACCCGAAACAGCTGTAAATCCAGACCATTGATTGACAATTATACAATTAAACATATACACTCACAATTTATTTTCCGTTACCGACTGTACATAGTTTATTTAAAAAGTAATACGTAAAGTTTGTTTTTAAATGAAGAATCAATTGAAATTCATAGAAATATATTTTTTAACTATTTGAATCAGTCATTTAAAAAACAAACTATAAAAATTTACAGACATTCAGTAGGAGTTGATATTTTTAGTTAAATGTAAATTTTTTTTTTCATATAAATCCTTTTTGAGTTTTACCAAAATAGTTTGTATATATACAAAATTATTTCAATAAAAATTACAAGAAATTAATTAAATATACATACACACAAATCCAATAAAAATACATACATCTGCATGTGCTGTGTTCTGTTTTGTAATTACATATAAATAAAAAACTTTTAATTTGAAGAAAAACAAACCACAAAAGTAGTTTTTTCCAACTTTTTGTCAGTAAAAATTTGATAGTTATTTTAAACAACTTTCTATTGTTTTTACTTTTGTCGATTATTAAACAGTGATTGAGAATAAACAACAAAATGGGTTGAATATAATGGAAAATCAGTAGTCCTCTTTTTCATTGTAATTTCGAATAATTTAATATGTTTTTTAAGTTGTTTTTAACGAAATATTATTGTGAGTGTTGTTCCCTTTTATAAAAAAAAGTTACGCGGAATGCGATGTAAAATGTCTGACGAAGCAATCAATTAGTTTAAAATATACGTCACTGAGCGACAAAGGTCAGAGTGGAGAATTATATATACGTATTCTGTAAATATGATTTTTTGATTTCGAACGCGACGAGAAAAGATTTTTTTTCAGATAGACCAACACTCAATGGATGCCCTAACTAATGCAGTGCATTGTGTTGGAACTAGGAAAATAAGTTATGGGCACGTTGTGTTGTCCGCCACTTTTCTTTGGTTGACATTTGTCAGTTTGTATTTGACAGTTGTGTAGAGCAGTCAAAAACAATTTATTATGGAGCATCTATCGCACCAACAACGTGTTGAAGTTATCAAAATAGAAAAAAAAATACAAAAACCACAGTTTGAGTGAAAAATCATTCTGAGCGACGAGAACATTTTGACTTGGCTGGTTTTGTTAATAAACAGAATAGCCGCTACTCGGGAATTGAAAATCCTCGATTGAGAGAGAAGAGAAGATTTTGATTGGCCTCGTCGATCTCTTGCTTTGACTGCCAACAACTACTTTCTTTGGGGGTATTTGAAGTAGAAGATCTACGGCAACACGTTAGCTACCTAAGGACAACATTATTGAAAAATATGGTTTAAAGAGCACACATTGGCGCAGCGGCCAGAGGCTTCCATTTAGCCGATATTATATTTCATACATTATTGTTATAAATCAAAATTTGATGCAATAAAATATTATTAAAATATATTGTACCGTTTAAGGTTTATTCATAAAAAACATCGGCCTGTAACATAAAAAAAAACACCCTGTACCATTTTAGGAAATGGAGACACTTGAATGTTTTCTTTGACACTTCAAATGCATGCTTATTCCAACGGACATCACACTGATTTCTCATGCCCAGAAAATCAAGAGTACCCGATTCCCCGATATTAACACCATGAATATTTGACATTGACATTCGCACATACAGCAATGAATCTGTTTTCTCTGTGCAGCCATTTGATTGATAAAACACCCAGAAAACAGATTCGTGCTGACAACCGAATTTGTTGCCAATTGAATGTTTCAGTTTAAACAACAGAGTTTTTCGGTTGTGACTACCCAATTGTTGTTGAGACAACCGAAATACTGTTGTCACAGTCAAATTTCTCATGTGTCAGTTGGTTTTCTGTTGTCACAACCGAAAAATTCGGTTACCACAACCGAACTTTCGGTTGTCAGCACGAATCTGTTTTATCTGTGATTGTGTATACTTCTTGAGCAAAGTGCTTATATGCAAATTTTTCTAGTCTCTAATAGCTACAGAAATAGTATTGTGAAATAGTAGATTTAAAAATTTCCAAGTTTATTACCATAGTTGGTCATATGAACGCAATTCGGATAACAACATATATGAAAAAACTAGTTATCGTAAAGAATACTTACGAAAAACTTTTTGCAAAATAAAAATAGCGTGATGACTTTGGTATTTGCTAGGAAAAGAACCCATTACTTTTTAGAATCTCCAACCTATAGTTAGAAAGAATTTTACGAATCAAAGAAGAATTATAAAATAATTATTTAAAAAAAATTTTTATAATCTAAAATTCTTTCCGTAAACCCAAGAATTAAATATCTGTTGCAGTCGTAAAATATATATTAATTTAAAGAAGACAATGCGCTGAATTTATATTTATATTTTCTAATAAGAAAGTTTACAAAATTAAATATGCCACATGTTTAAGGGTTTTAGAAGCTCGAAAAAAATTTAAAGTAAAAATGCAATCAACTTTTTTATCTATTAAGTCACCTTGTATAAAGTAGGGTGAATATAAATTTCTCGAGGCGAAAACTTCTCGCATCAGATACAGAAAAGAGGTGCAGATATTCAAATTATTTTGTTGTGAGTAAAGACATGATTTTCTTTATAAAATAACTGGTAATAGTTTTCGATTTAACTTAAAATGTAATTTAATTACAAAATCCTGAATCTACAGTACAGCCTATGATTAACGAAAAATATACCAGTTATTTACTAAAATTCATTACTTAAAAATACCCACAGCTTCCAAATATCACAAAACAAATATTCGAATTAAATTGGAAAACAGGATAAAAAATTATATTTAAATCAAAACAGGATCCCTTCAGGAGCAAAAAAAAAACGAAATATCGCTACATATCGCTGAAAAGCATTACATCTTTAGATTCATGTGATAATAAAAATATATTTAAATTTTTTTTTTTCGTAAACATTCTTTATGTGTATGCTGTATGTAATAAGAAAAATTTAAAAATTTTCCCAAGAAAAAAATGAAAATTTAATATTTAATTTTGATACTAAAAAAAGTTTTAAAAAGAATTTGCACGAATATTTTTAGGTAAATCAACAACTATTTTTCGGATTTAATTTTTGATTTTTTAAAGTTATAAGTACCAATTAAAACATTTAGAAGTTATTAAATTTAATTAGACATAATATTTAGAGTAAGAGCGAGTAATGTGGGCTACCCTCGTTTTTATGGAAACTAGTCACAAGAGATGCAAAGCAAGCCATAATGTCGGCGGCGGTGATTTAATTGTTGTTTAATTATTAAGTTTACTGTTTGAAGATTAATAATAAGTTTTCAGTTCAATTAAAAAAAGTAACATACATTTATATTTCAAGGAAATATTTATTTTAACCTTTTTATAAATTTGTTCAAAATGATTGACTGAATTTTATCGATTTTTTTTCACATCCATTATTTTTTTTATTTGAATAAAATATAATAAAGTGCAAAACAAAACGGAAATTTGTGGTTTATTTTCGTTACAGTTATTACAAATTTAAATTCCAATTTTGTCTGTTTTTATAAAAATTATTTCAATTAGAATTAGTAGACCATAATATAACAACACGCTCACATATAAGGCCATTCAAACAAAATTTGTTTATATACTGTTTAAAAACAACAAAAATACAAAAAATTTAAAAAATGTCAAATAAATGAATAATCAGTTATTTTTTACGGAATTGGTAGGTAAAACTTTAACACTTTTTTTTTCTGATTAATCATTTGTTTTAACTGATTAGTCAGTTGTTTAAACACCATTTAAGAATAAATAACAAAAACCATTTGTTTTAAATAAGTAGACCATATTTTAAATGAATTAAATGGTATTTTATGTTATTTTAACTTACAAACTGTTTTTAGAGTAAGAATTCTATAAAATATGTTCTCTTTTAAGAAGATTTTACTAGAGAAAATATCTCTTTGTAATAAAAAATGCTCTTAAAAAGGTAACCAATATATAGAAAATATTTTTTCGAACAAAGTTCTTCTTAATTTGAATGTTTGAGAATCAAGTTTGTTTTTTATGCTGATTTAAAAACAAAAATTGGTGATTTGCTGGAAATAATAAATTTACATCCCTTTTATATAGTATACAGATGATAGAGGTTGAAAAAATAAAAATTACCTGTATGCAAAACATTTAATTTTCTCACAGTGCCTTGGATCTCATTTTTAATTTTTACAGTTGTAGATATTTAAAATTTTCAATATATTTAATTTTGACTTTCACTGGTGCAATTAATATTTATTAAATTACGACAATTTTACTGAGAAATGCAAAATATTTACAAACACATGTTTATTTCAATGAAATGTGTGTCATGTACTTGGTTGTTTTTAAAAATAAAAAATAGTAACGGATTTTATTTAAGTAACAATTGATTGGTTTAAAAAACGTATATACCATAAATTAGGGTAGCACTTATTTTGTATAATTAAGCTAACTGATAAACTGAAGCAAAAGTTTTTAATGAAATCAACATAATCATCATAAGATGAACTTTTGATGAAACGAATTGCTAAATTAATAATTTTTTTATTCAAATTAATGTATGTTTTTCTAAAATCACCAAATTTTTTTGAAATCATGAGCATACAAAAAATAACAAAAATTAATTTGTTAATTCCAAAAAAATTTGTATAAATGGCAATGAAGATATTTTAATTAAAATTATATTCAAATTGAAAAAGTTTTGTAGCTGTGAAAAATAATTTATCGTGCTTAGTCTTGATTAATAAAAATTATTGTTATCAAAAAATTTTAAATTGTAATCATTAGTTACTTATAGTAAAATAATTAATGTATAATTATTTTCTTTTTTATTTCTAAAAAATTTAACTAATTATGTAAATTTTATTTTATATTTATTCTATGTGAATTGTAATTTGAACAAAGTCATAAATTATTTTTTATTTTCTGTTATTTTAATTAATGTTTTTCATAATTTATTATTATGTAACATAGATTTGATTGAATTAATAAATTAATTTCTTAAATTTTTACTGTATACTGTGTATATTAAAATGGTCCTGTGTTGTGTAAATTTTTACCCAAATTTAAGTACTTTACTATAATTTTTTATTTTATCTTTTTTATATTTTTACTATTATTAAATTACTATTCAATTAGTACAACAGATTTTTAAACCCTATTTTGACTACTTAAATTCTCAAGGCGGCCCAAAAACCAATATGTTCAAAATTATTCAACATCGGGTTATTTTGCTTGGAATATTTCCTTGTTAGATTTTTTTCAATAAACAAACCTAAATATTAAGTATGAGATGTTTTTTTTTTGAATATTCAAATCCGGCCGTTTTTGTATAGAATATTATTTTAGATTTTACTATGAAGAGAATTAGTTTAAATGAGTTAAGCTTGGAATCGGCATAAATCGAAAATTCAAATTTAAAAGTTTGTATTTTAAAAATACGTGCGTGCCATTACCCTGGCAGAGTTATCCTTGGTTTGTGAAAAATTAGGTGGCAACTCTGTGTATGTAATATTAATGACAGCTGTCGTTTTTAAAAGCTTATCACTTCTCAGTGCATGCAATTTATGAAGAAGAGGAGAAATAGTCAAATAATTCCAGTGAAAATTCTACATACACCAAAAATTCTGCAAGGACTTGTCCCAAAAATCATGGAAGGCGCAATGGTAGCTGATGGCATGAAGATTTTTAAAATCTTTATTGCAAATTTTCAAAAAGAGCAGTTTTTGAGAAAATTGCACTTTTTTATGAACATTTTATTTTATAGTTGTGGTACCAGAAATCCATGCGGGTAGATTGCGCTAAAACTAGGACTTGTCCTAAAAATCGTGAAACGCACAAAAGTAGCTGTTGGTACGAGGATTCTAAAAAGCTTTATTGCAAATTTTCAAAAAGAACAGTTTTTAAGAAAATTGCACTTTTTTATTAACCTTTTTTATTTTTTAGTTCTGGTACCAGAAATACATGGGGGTAGATTGCGCTAAAAGAAGGACTTGTCCTAAAAATCGTGAAACGCACAGAGGTAGATGGTTGGTATGAGGATTCTTAAAATCTTTATTGCAAATTTTCAAAAGAACAGTTTTTGAGAAAATTTCACTTTTTTATGAACATTTTTATTTTTTAGTTCTGGTACCAGAAATCCATGGGGGAAGAATGCGCTCAAACTATGACTTGTCCTAAAAAACGTGAAAAGCACAATGGTAGCTGTTGGTATGAGGATTTCAAAAATCTTTATTGCAAATTTTCAAAAAGAACAGTTTTTGAGAAAATTGCACTTTTTTATAAACATTTTTATTTTTTAGTTTTGGTACCAGAAATTCATAAGGGAAGATTGCGCTAAAACTAGGACTTGTCTCGAAAATCGTGAATATATCAAAGGTAGCTGTTGGTATGAGGATTTCAAAAATCTTTATTGCAAATTTTCAAAAAGAACAGTTTTTGAGAAAATTGCACTTTTTTATGAACATTTTTATATCTACAAAATACCTTAATAAATCGGTGTTTCGGTAGTTTAGCGTTATTTAAAAGGTAGTTTAAGATATTTCAAAATTAAGCTGGTAAAATAGCGCAATAAACCCGATTATACAAAAAGACACTTGCCTTTAATGGAATTGCGATTTTGAAATTTTCATATCGGTCTTAAAGTGGCTATGGTAGCCAACTACCGTTATTATGAAAAGGTATTGAATGCCAACCCTGTTTTTGATCAAGTGTGCGAATGCGGCACCCATCTTAAAGAAAGCACTTTCATCTGTAATTTTCGATGCAAAATAAAATGGACTCGATAATTTGAGATACCTATGGCATTACCTATTTCACGCACCTTCATGCACTTTAGCTATGATTTCCACTGTTGTTGCAGTATTTGGATGTCCACTTTGAGGTTCATCTTCAATGCCTGTACGACCACGTTTAAATTCAGCAATCCAATTGTTTACTGTTGCATATGAAGAAACACTTCCACCTAATACATTTACCATTTCTTTATGAATTTCTTGTACCGATAAAACTTTCTTGGGAAAAAAAATCACTTAAGCGTCTTTTTTTAAAAGCTGTTACTATACGAATTAGTAGCCAGATCGAAATGAAATTTTGCATGTATTCATATGACAGATAAAAGTTTACTCTTTGCTATTTATACTACCATTTCTGTGTCAGGTATTTTAACTGCCACCCTACTATACATCCATACACTTAATGAAATGAGCAATAAAAGGATTTTTAGTTTAAAATTTATATTGAAAATAACTGCAGAAAATAAACAAACTACCAAAAAAAAAAAGCGTTGTGTTTTTGACATGGATTGCCACTTAAAACATGACACCCCTGCATTGCTCACAAATAAATAAAATTGTACAAAAATATTGTATACATTATATGACCATTGTTTGCATTTTTTATAAAAATAAAAAAAAAAAATATTTAGCGCAACAAAAAAATTGAGTATATGTATACAAAATGTAAAGAAAAGTGCAGTAAAAAAGTGCATATTTTACTGCATATGTATAAATTTATATGTGATATTAGGGTGGTATTTAATTTAAAAGTGTATTATTTACGACAGCAAGTGGGAATTGTATTTCATTTGTAAAGCAAAGACAAGAAATAAAGAACGTAGTATTTACCATTATAAAAATAAGTTTCATCTTAATATACAGAGCGTTAACGTAATATTATGATCGATCATATTTTTACAATTTCAAATGTTTGATTTTATTCCGTATCGAATAGTATATTCTGGAAAGCAGGGTAAAGTAGGAAACCGTAGATATGTGGTAGCTTAATTTGCACCATATTTTTCGTTAAAAGTAACATTTCATTCGATAGCCTTGTTAAAATAATGAGTTTTGTAATAAAAAAGAGGTTACCTCCCATCTAAAAATCGAAATATATATGAGCATACATGATCATACATGGGCCTGTATATGATCATACATGGGCATACATGGTCATATACGTCCATACATTGTTCAATATATGACCATACATGATCTCATATATGATCATATATCTTCGGATCCGAAATTTGAGGGTATATGGACGTATATGATCATATACGAGCATACATGAATAATATATGAGCATGTATGATAATATATGCACATATATCACCATATACCCTCAAATTTCGGATCCGAAGATATATGGTCATATATGAGATCATGTATGGTCGTATATGACCATGTATGCCCATGTATGATCATATACAAGCCCATGTATGATCATGTATGTTCATATATATTTCGATTTTTAGATGGGCTACCTTTATTTCTTCATACAAAACTTATTACCGGGCTAGCGAAGGTTTTGATGGGAACATTAAAAATTGTATTTTTCTATCAAAAATGTACCAAAAATATGTGTTTTTTTATATTGAGCTTAAGATCTTTTATTTATAAAAAAAATATGATAAATATTTATTTATCCCAATATTTCGTCATTATATTGGGTTACTTCCTTAGGAGAAATTGTTTTTTATAATTAAAAAATGAAAATTATAAATTGAAAACTTATATATAACAATTTTTTTTAAAAAGCTTAGGGAGAAGCTAAGTTTGTGGAGGGAGTCGAAATTTTCTGATTATTGGAAAAATTCTCGTGGCCAACGTCAGGCCAGTAAATTTTTTGTCTGACAAGACGGGGGTCAGGGCAACTCCTGGCCCTTGGAAGGAAGGACTTAGGGACCTTGACAAGATACTTTACTGGACACTGTGATCTTAGGTACCAACGGTACAAGAAAGATCAATCGGACACTGATGTATGAAGGCTTTGTGTTAGGAGATTCAGGTTTTAGCTGACCGTTTCGTGTTGGCTTCCGATATTTGGAATATTTCACCTGGCAGGATTCTTAGCTCTATCGTAAGCTCGAACCTTTAGGAGAGCTCTAAACAGAAAAAAGAAGATCTAATTTTTGCTAATAAAGCAAAAGGTGAGACCACAAAGCAATCTATAGAATATAGTCCCAAAATCCATTTAAAAAAATATCATAAGTACTCTTTTTGGGCGTGATCAAAACCATTTCTAATATGAATCAAGTTCCCCTTTACTTAAACTAAAACCTAGTTCATATTTTTTTTGGAAAATTCTAACATTTACTTGTTAAATTACATAAAAAACGAACGTATAAGAATAAAAATTTTCTTATAAGTTTGAGGACGAAAAATTATCATTCATAAGGAGACAGCTTTTTGGAATGTTAAGACAAATTTATAGATTGTTTTCTGAGCGTTCATATTTGCTAACAAATAATTAGTATTTTCAAAACAACTATAATAAGTTTTATGAGTCATTTACAAATTCTATTTAAAAGAGCTCCAAAATTGTAACCTGGGATATTCAAAATTATATGAGAAACAATAACATATGCAATAGTTAAAGTTCCAGTTTCAGATTCTATGAAATTTATAAAATGCCGGCGGTTTTAATATTTTTCTAAGTAGCTGTAAAATATTTATAAAATACTTGTATGTTCAGTAAGTACCTATGATGAGATACACACACACACGTACACATTTTTTTTCCGTTATCAACTTTTAATTGCACAACAATGGCTGCCAAATGAAATGAATTCAATTGTAATACACATAGAGAGGGAGTAGAATTGTTTGTGTCGGATATTCTTACTAAGTTTTTTTCTATAGAAAATTAAAATGCATGCAATATTTTGCACTGCTTTTTTATAAAAAAAAAATCTTTATTTCTTTTTTTTTTGTTCATTCATGAAAAAATTGTGTATTAAAACTAATAGAAGTCATATACGCATGAACGGAAGTTGTAAATTGGCGGAAGAAATTGTTAAGCAGTCACTGCAATTTATTGCTGAATTTTTAAATTACTAATATATTAGTTTGTAAATACAAAATATTTTTTTTTATAAAAGGTATATAATTTTAAAAACTTTTTGTATAAAAAAATTTTAGAGTATATAGCTAATCTATGTCTCTCTGGGGTAACATCCCATTGAGAGTATATTTCCAATGCGAAATGAAACTATACGATTTTTTATACAAAACCCCCAAAGGGCTTGGCAAAGTAGATGAGATTTTAGTTTAATGACCATACATAGTTCAAAATGACGACTAAAACTATTTTGTTTGAAAACCTTTTTATATTTTGGGTATTATCGGAAATATCATTTACCTTTTATTTAGTAGTCATTTTTCTATAGTTTCCTTGAAACAAACGAAAGCAATATAACACAAAGGCCATTTTAGGCCCTTACAAGCGAAATTAAAATGCTGGGTGGTGCACTGCACAAGGGCCCATGACCGGCAGGGGCCCTTTGTTGAGAGTAGTAAATATATATATTTTTTTGTTTAATGTATTTGTGTATTTTTAAATGTATAAAAAATTGTACGTTGAAATAAGAAAATTAATTGCATACAATTTATTTTAAGGATTTTAATATATTAATAATCAAATAAAATGTTGAAGGGGCTTTAGACGATCAATCATGCTGTACATCATGTCCAGCATTTAATAGTGTATCGCTATGTTTGATTACACTTTTTTTATATTTTATTAAATAATTTGAAAATAATACTTATAAAGTAATAATAATATGTTGTCTCGCGCCAAAATGGCTTCGTGAGACGAGCTGGCAAAATATAATTTCAAATTATACAAAATCAAATACACGGAGTCATGAAACCATGCTGTACAGCATGCTTGCTAGTATATTGATAAATGTCATAGAGAAATTAAGCAACTAAGATATTTTTAAATAAGATATTTTACTAAAAGTCATAATCACTCACTTTTATAATATAATTATATCTCTCCTAAAGATTTGAAGCATTATCTTTAGAACTAAGACCGATCCAAGAGGGATCCCTTAAGGCAGTGTTGTGTTCGTAAACGCAAAGAAAAAACATGGTTTGGGCAATCATATTCTAAGAGCATTACATATTTTCGGGTTGTGCCAACCATAGTCGTACGAGTCATAATATCCAAAAATTACCATATTATAGTCCTAAATAAACATGTTTTGATATTGAATTTATCATAATATGATTGCACGTAATCAAAGTATGCTCAAAATGTTTTCATATTTTGGTCCCTAATAACTATATTATGATCCCTAATCTAAGAAAACTTCTTAACGGAAAAGTTCTTAGAAACTATGAAAAAGCTCTTTGAATAAGAATATTTCCTTTAGATATGTTGTTTCTAAAAAAATTTGATATTAAGGACTTTTTGAAGAAAAATTGTTAAGGAAAAAATCATAGATTCTAAGAACTTTTCTTCCAAAAAAACTTTGATTCTGTGAACTTCTTTTAAGAAAAATACTTAAACTTTTTTTTTTAATTCTAATGACTTTTATTAATAAACAAAAATCTTAGATTCTAATGACATTTTTATACTGTTTTTATTAATTTTTCTTTAAGAAAAAGTCTTTAGAATCTAAGAATATTTCTACTAGAATGTTAGTATTTTTCATGATAAAAATTATTCAGAACCTATGAATAAGTATAAGGAAAAGTCCATAGAATCTAAAAATATTTTAATCGGATAAATTTATAAATTTCTCTTATTTTGTGTTAGAAACCATTTCGTACAAAAAATTCTTATAAATAATATTTTATTAATATTTTGAGAAGTTTTTACAAGAAATGAATTTATAAACATATTTTTTTATTTAATTTCTAATTGGTTTTATTGAAAAGAATTAGAAAAAATATAAAATCTTTCAATAGAATCCTTTTAACAATGAATTGATTAGTGTAATTAATATTATATGTATAAGCAATTTTCGAAAACCCCATTTTAAAAAAAATCTTCTAAAGCTAAAAAAAAATTAACTGGACCTAAATGAGTCAATTGATGAAATATTTCAATGACATGTGAAAGGTATTTTCTAACCATCTGGTATATGTCCAGTTTTAGTAAACAATAAATTATTGCCTTTTAAGACATTTTCTAGGAAAAACAAACTGACTGAACTGATATAATTTTGGTTTTTATGAAAACAAGACAATATTATGACTGTTAATGTCAAAGTCATAATTTATTGATTGTTGCCAGCATTTTATCGTTGCATAATTATCATATTTTATTCATAGTCAGAATTTGTGTTACCACATTATGGTTACCGCCAATAATGTTATAAAATAGAAGGTGCCAATCGTAAAATAGTAAAATATTAATTATGATGTTAACAACCATTTTGAAGGTTAGAAAACCAATAACATGGTTGTGACAACCATACCCGATTGCAGCAAGTACAATATAGTAGCAGTGATCATATTGCAACCATGTTTTTTCTCAGCGTGTACTATATATCAAATAGCGACATTAACAGACGACCCTGCTATCCTAGCTTTAAGTACAACTATTTTTCGAATCCACCGAGAAATTGCAAGCTGCTCTCAACCAAATATCTTCATAGACGTCAAAATTGAGAATAAAGTTAAATAATAATAATAAATTAATACACAATGATTTTTCAAATAAGAAACTCAATAATCAACATATAACCATCTACAATGTACAATTTTTTTTAAATTAGTGTTAGAAAAGGTTTTTATATTTTAATCAATTTCAAAGGCCATGGAAATTAAGAAAAAAATTACAATTTGGAGACCCTAAATTTTGAAATTTTTTAAATATCCCATGTAAAAATCTAAATATACATGAACATACATGATCATACATGGGCATACATGGTCATATACGTCCATACATGATCTCATATATGATCATATATCTTCGGATCCGAAATTTGAGGGTATATGGTGATATATGTGCATATATTATCATACATGCTCATATATTATTCATGTATGCTCGTATATGATCATATACGTCCATATACCCTCAAATTTCATATCCGAAGATATATGATCATATATGAGATCATGTATGGTCATATATTGAACAATGTATGGACGTATATGACCATGTATGCCCATGTATGATCATGTATGCTCATATATATTTCGATTTTTACATGGGTATGCATATTTTTGTTTTCCAAAGAAAAAAACAATACATAAATAATTTTCCCATTTGAAATTCGATTTTTCGTAATTTAAAAGACAGCATATGGAAATCGTTTATTGTATTTTTAAAAGGAAAACAAAGAGTATGTTTTTAAATACAACTTTATATAAAATTTAATAGAATATGTATTTAACAGATTTGATTTTAAAATCCTTTTTAAAATATATGCAATAAAAATACTATTGTTATTATTTTTCTTCTGCTTATAGAAAAACAATAGTTTTGGAAATTTTACGGTATTAAATTAAGAGTACTTAAAGCATTAAAAGCTTGTAAGTTGCAGCATTTATGTACATATAAAATATTAAACTATCACACAACGTGTGTATGTATATGAAACTCTAAAAAATATAAACACTAATGCTAATAACAACCAGAACTTTAAAAGTTTAATTTCATGATTAAATCACATAAGAAAAGAAAATAGAGCAAAATAAGTTTTTTTTTTTGGTGCTGGTAATTTTGCTTGGATTAAGTCTTTGACGAGCATACATTTTTTTTAACAGTCGTAATCTGCTTCCTTATTATACACTCGCAATATTTTTTCCTTAAAATCTACTGAATTTGCACATCAAAACAATTAAAAATGTACTGCATTATGAAACTCTTAAGAGCAAAAGTAAAAAACTTTAAATTATTATGTTAAAGGCATTTCAAGCTATTTAACGATATTTTAAGTAATATTGTTAGAATATTTTAAGGTTAATGGTATTTTAAATAATTTTACTATAGGTATTTTAAGCAATTTTAATAATTTTTAACAGTTAAAAACAACAGATTTGTCTAATTTTCAACCGCATATAACTTTGTTTTAAGTGGCATTTGAAGTGGATTTTACCAGCAAACTTTTGTGACCTATCACAGAGTAGAAAGTCTGACCACAGACCAGTTACATGAAAAAACTTTACCGTTGTTATTAAAATCCCAAAAAGAATTAGATCTAATGTCATCTATTTAGATCTCATTTAATATAATTACATATAAATAGATTTGGTGCCAGATCTGATCATATGTGTTAATATATGACACAAGTGATTCATTTTATAGCCAAATCTGTTTAGATTTGGTGCAAGATGTGTAAAAACCTTAAAGGTCTAGAAAACTGTGTGACCTTTATGGCTTTATATATAAGTAGATCTGGTCATCTAGGTACCAAATGTATTCATATTTGAAAATGTAAATTTAATTTCATATTCTTGTAGAAAAATTCATCTCTTCAAAATTTTAAATTTTTGTTTAATGGTTTAATTTTTTTTGAAAACAATTTGGGTTTGTTTGAAATTCTTAAGATGAAAATTACTTCATTGTTTGTTTAATTATATTTAGAAGTTTTCAAAAATTATTCATTTAGAAATTTGATTTTAAGAACTTTATACGTGACGAAAAATATTTTTATAAAATTTTTAAAAGAAATAAAAATATCAAATCTGCAGTATATTACAGCGTGTTAAAAGGTTATAATTTTATCAAATGTTGGGATATGCTTTGAATTTAATTTTATTTATTTTTGCCAGATTGTATGTTGTCATTTAAGAGTTAAAATTCGTGATATTTTTTTGGGGATATTCATATACAGCTAATTGCTACTCGTATTAATTAATTATCGGATCAATAGTATCGCTTATACGTAGGATAATCACCGTTTTATAAAAATATTTAACCATCTAAAATTATTTAATAAACCTGTTCATCAATGTTAAGTACCTTTCGTCAATTATTTTATTAACGTCATTGAATTTTAATATTAATTTTCCTGCTTATTGTATTTTCATCTGCAACTTTTGATTTACTGTCTTTAATCTAACTAACGGTTTTACGCGGAAATTTGTTACTACTGTAAAGAAATCAAATTTTATTCATTAACATTTTACAAGGTATATCAGGTCCAGCTTATAATTGAAGAATTTCGATGTGATACTTTATATTTTTTTCACACCACGTTAATTAAGAACCCAGCAAAAAAAATGGTAGTCATTATGTGACTATAACTTCTTTCATTGCTTCCTAAACTTCAGTTGACATTCTTTTATGATTTTTTGGTGTTATTCTAAGGCACTTCCCAAAGAATTCATGTATTCATATTTCAAATGCAGTGATCTGGATATAAGCCCGATGCATAACTTAAAAAATCACTATTCATTGCTTCTAAAGCATAAGTTATAGTATATCGTATATTTTTTTTTGAATAGTTCTGATAAACTTCTTTAATTTTTTTATTAAATGATTTTTTATATTTTAGTTTTTGTATAATAATAAATAAAATAAAATTTTATGAGGGTTAGAATTTTTGCAGTTTTGCAATTTTTATAAAAGTTTTGAAAAATTAAGAAAAACTGATTTTTTTTACCTTTAATTGAAACTAGCTGGCCTGTCATTTGCATTTTTTCATCCTTAAATATTTATGACGACGCAATCTGTGCATTTTATATTATGTATATTATTTAACACTACACCATTTTCAGTTTTAATTCAGAATTTACCAAAATAATTTTAAAATTGTGTAAAAATTATTTCAAATTGCCCAAAAATGTTTTAAAATTGCGTAAAAAAAAAAAAAAAATATTCAAAAAATTTCAATTTGTTTTTTTATTTAAATTGGTTGTATATATACAAAATTTTTCAATACAAATTACAAGAACTTCATAAACACACATACATACACAAATACATTCAAACAAAAAGTGTTCATAGCTTCATATGCATACATACATTTTGTATTGTACGAGTATATTAAAAAAAGAAAACAAAAAATAAAAAAACGGAAATAATTTAAAATAAATGAAAAAAACATTTTTTTTTTGAGGATTGGTAGGTAAAATTTTGACATTTATTTTAACTGATTATATCATTTGTTTCTTACGGATGTGTCAGTTGATTAATCAACATTTAAAAATAAATAACAGTGGCATATAATTTAAATGAAAATTAAGTAGACCGGTTTTTAAATGAAATATCATTTCTTTTAAATGATATTTTCAGTTATTTTAACCTACAAACTTTTTTAAGTGTACTATTATTTTTTTGTATTCTCTTTAATTAATTATCTTGAGTTATCGATACGGATCTTTTAATTTTTCTTGTCAAATTCATTTATGTATCTGAACCTTTCATTTGTATTAATCCATTTTTAAACTCTAAAAGCACCAGGTTAACTTCATCGCCGTGATCACAGCCATGGAAAAATCTGAGTAAGTTAAATATTTATTTTTTATAATTCTTATATTAACCTATATACATTTGACTCTTGGATATATAAATCTGCTACGTACCATTCTTTATAAAAAGTAATATTATTTTACAATTCCTCTTTATTGTCTTCTTTAATAAATTATAAATTTTAATATGACTTGCTAAATTTTTTTTTTTTGAAAAAACTCAAGGTGCATATAATGACACAAAATGGAACAATAAGAATTTTATACCATGTTTTCATCTACGATTCCTCTCATTATTTTCTTCTACTATCCTTCTATTAAAATGTGTAATAACCTGACGAAGATCGCCCTGAGCACGGTCGAGCGAGACTGGTCATTCTCTTCGTCAAATTTTGTATCTGGTATTAAATCCTACCGGCTTAAGATCTTCTCAAAGGCACTAAAATAAAACCGTGTATGCTTTTTTGTTAAATTATTACCCAGTAAAAATCATGTTTTTATATGTTTAACTTTTTAGTTTTCGTTTCAACGATAAGATATTATAAGTACCCAGCAAAAATGAAGCTGCCAAAGAAGCAATAAAAGCATCACTACTATGGCAAAGGCATCACTTCTTTTCTAATGGTTTCATCGATGAATTTAACATTAGCGTGTCATAGGATGGAAGTATTCAAATGTAGCTACTAGCATTACTCATACTTTACTCTAAGGAAGCAATGATAATACAATGATTAGGTATTCTGATGCATGTGTGGAAAATGTTCATATACTTTGTAGTATTTAAACTTTGATGAAAATTTAATTCATAATAAAGCAGAAAAATGAGTTTAAAGAAGCGAAATGTATGCATTGATATACAAATACTCTTTATTAAAACAAATAAATAATTCTGCATTATGGAAAAAGCATTTTTGAAACATTTTTCAAAAATTTTAATGAATTTTAAGACAAATTTTAAAATATTTTTGGATAATTCAAAAACTGGTTGTACAATTTTGAAACATTTTTAGACAATTTTAACATTTTTAAACATTTTTAAATAATTTTTGAACAATTTTAAAATATTTTTTTTTGGCAATTTGAAATAATTTTTACACAATTTTAAAATTATTTTGGTAAATTCTGAATCAAAACTGGAAATGATGTAGTGTTAAATTAAATACATAATGCAAAAATGCACAGATTGCGTCGTCATAAATATTTGAGGCTGAAAAAATGCAAATGACAGGCCAGCTTGTTTCAATTAAAGGTTAAAAAAATCTGTTTTTATTGATTTTTCAAAACTTTTATTAAAATTGCAAAACTGCATAAATTCTAACCCTCATGAAATTTTAAACTAAAATATAAAAAATGATTTAATAAAAAACTAAAAAAGTGCATCAGAACTATTTTCCAATTTGAATAAATGCTTAAGATTCATAAAATATATACGAAATACTAAAACTTATGCTTTAGAGGTAATGAAGAGTAATTTTAAAAGATATGCATCGCGTTTATATCCAGATCACTGCATTTGAAATATGAACACATGAATGCTTTTGGAAGTGCCTTAGAATAACACCAAAAAATCATAAAAGAATGTTAACTGAAGTTTAGGAAGCAATGAAAGAAGTTATAGTCACAGAATGACTACCATTTTTTTTTGCTGGGTATATTTCAAATTGAAACTGATTATGTAAAGTGCGAAAGATCTGCCTAGATTTGATCAGATCTAATTTGATCTCAAATTTGTCACCAATTTTTGAATTCAACATGTCAAATGTTATAAAATGTCACCTTCGGCTACGCCGAATAACTTTACTGGGACTATGCCCATGGTTGATATGTTCATTTTTAACTGGGATTTATGGTCATAGTACACAGTTTTGTTTGGCCATAATCCCCAAAATATAATATCGGGATAATATTGTTTATGAAAAATCCTATAATAATCTTTCTTAGCAGGTGTATTTACATGCATGTAAATAATAGCTACAGTATCACATTTAAGAAGATGGTGTATAATAAGTAAAAAACTAAAAATGCAAACATTTGTACTTTTGCAGAAACTATTTTCTTCTTATATTTTTTCAAAATATATGTATCTTTTCGAAAAATATTATTTAATGTGTACTAGTTATAAATATTTTACAATTAACAAGTAAATCTATATTAATTTTAAATAATTTAAAGAAACAAATTAAAACATAAATAAAAAATTATTAAAAAATGCACCAGGGCTTGCATCTCAATCGAAAAACAATCCATCCCTTTTGTCATACACGCACGTTTGTTTTTTAACATTTTCAATTAAATTTTCTATAAAAATATTTTTCGGGTACATTGCAATTTGTTGTTTTTTTTTTCATAAACAGTTTTTCTAAAAACACATGATTACTTAAGTAAAGTGCGGTCAGTTTCGCTGATTGCTTAAGCAAATGACACTTGACGAAACTTAACGAAAAGTTTGTTAAGTACAATATAGTCATACACATTTGATTACATGTATTCGCATATTTGCTTAAGCTAGCAAAAGTATAATATAGTTAGCTCTTTATTTCGTTGCAATACGTTAATTATTAATTAAAAAACAAAAGTTATTTTCACATATGAATTAATTAATTAATTTTCTAATTAAAATTATTAAATTTTAATGAATATTTGCGAAATTTAATTAAGGAATTAAAAATTTAAAGGTCTGTTAACAAGAGCAACACATTTTAAAGTTCAAACTGTTTAAACACTTGCTCACATGCATGGTTAGATACACAAAAATCCAATAAACTATCTGTCTGCATACGTGTTTTGGTCAATGACTATAATGCCATGTGACCAACACAATATATCTACATATAAGATAAATTGTACCTATATGCATATATGTCTATTAGGGGAACATTTATTTGTACAGGATTTGTTTATATCAAAAACAATATATTTAATGATAATTTAGTTGGGCTGATTAATGTGCCACTAGTTCTAAAACTATTGTGGAGGAAATTTGCGACTAATCGCAAATTTGCTTCGCTCTATATAATTTCTTTTTAATTTATTCAAACATTTGTGATATATCGGGACCTAATTTAGTTTAGATTTAATCTTAAAATCAAAGTCGAAGTAAATGCCATTATTTATTTGTATTTTGGTTGGAAAAAAAATAAGTTCTTAAAATTCTTTAATTTTTTTTTTAAATTCAAAACTTTCCAATGCGTGTGGATTATCCAACTGACAAACGTGAATCGAATCATAAAAGTATTGCTTCACACAAAAAAAGCCCCTTAATGTTGTATTTATGTCAATGTAAGTGCAATGTAAAACAAACAAAAAAGATTTTTAGAAACACTAACATTTTATCCCTTCAACTAAATATTGTTTGTACAATAGTATGCGGCTATAAGTTACAACTATATTATGAGTAGAGTTTATAACACGAACATGATATAAAGTTGCATACATACATACATATGTAACACTATTATTTATTTGTATAATAAAATATGTGTTATTACATTTTGAGGCTCGAGAAAAAAGGACATATTTATACATATGCTGTTAACAAAGGTTATACCCCTCGTTATGGGAAAATTTCTATTAAACAATACTGAAAATCGTTTGATTGGGTAAAAGGAAAAACTTCTGCAATAAGGGAAATTTTCACAGCACCAAATTTATTATATTTTCATAAAAATGTTTTAAAGAGATGCTCCGATAATTGTAGACTATATTAGGCACTCACAAAAACTTCTTTTATGTAAAAAACAATGAAAATACACAATTTTCAGAAATAAATTCACTAAATATACCCCAATACTTAAAGAGTAATAAAATCAGGATACTTTTATAGCTTCATTATAATAAATCAAATTTAAATTACAAATTTTGATGAGATAATTGGTACTAAAAGATGAGATAACAAACATCCTTATTTCGAACATTAATGTGTATGATTAGATGCGTTTAGTTAGTTTGAAAGTACTATCCCTAGTGTAAATGCATAAAAGCATTTTTAAGAAAATTAAAAATTTGATTTTTAAGTATTAAAAATAATCTGAAATCGACTTTGATTTGATTTATATATAGTGCTCTCATATGTATATCAGTTTTTTTCTGTATTTTTTTAATTAAACCATAAAAAACAAGTAACAAAATTAAAGTAGATTTGGGTAATTTTGTATTTGATTTTTTTTTGTCAATATGGGGTTAGTGGTTTTAAAGGTCCGAAGTCCAATCTCAAAAATATTTTCTGATGATTTTGTTGAATGTAAAAATATTGTGCAAATATAATTCGTGTAGTATTTTAATGTATATAAAGTTTTAATAATAATTATGGACCAACTAAACTACCCAGCAAAACCTTCTATTACCCGGCAATAAGATTTTTAAGAAGAAACAAAGGTAACCTATTACTTTTCAATTAATAAAGCTGTTATTTTAAAGAGGGATATATCAATCGATGGAACTCCTAAAATAGAAATATGATATTCTTAATATTTTGAATGTAGGATCTGAGGGAAATAAGGAAAAATAATGGCAAATAAGAAAAAGTCTCGCTCCTTAATGGTCTGTAAAAACTGCTGGAACTAGGAAGTTTAAATTTGATAGGCACCTCCTTCAATATAGATACATATATTTCTAGATGGTATTTTTGGAAATTCGTACGGACAGTGGCAAAAGGGGAAAAGTCTCCCCCTTAATGCCCTGCCTAAATCCCTTAAGCTAGAAACTGATATTTAAAGTATGGGTACCGTCGTGTATGGGCTAACTTAATGATAAGGTATATTTTAGAATTTTTGCAAGGCAAAAATTCTCCCCCCTAACGGCCTACCCAAACCGCTGGAAGTAGGAAGTTTAAATTTGGTTTGAAGATTCCTCTTCCAGTAAAGACATCAGCTAAGACGAAAGTTTTGAAAAATCCTACGAGGGAAAAAAATGGAAAAGTTTTCTCCTTGCGGCCTACTGAAACCGCTGGAAGTTAAAATTTTGCTTGCAGATTACTCTTTCTGCGCAGACATCTATTCACATAGGAAGCCTTCCCTTGACAGCCTGCCCAAGCACCTTTGGCTAGGTTAGGTTGAACATGGCTGGTCAAAGACCTCGCATAGACCAATTTGGCCTCAGAATTATCAGATAAAAACGATAAACCGCACACAGTGTGTCCCAAACTATCTAAGCAAATGCCCGGAGTCTCAGAATTCGGATTCTAAAGATTTCCTCCAATCTCCCAAGTAACTTGCCCTGGAGCGCGTAAGAGCCGGACAGTGGCACATAATATGCTCCACATTCTCTCTGTTCCTCAAAACCGCCCAAAACCTACAATTAATAACTATCCTCCACCAAAATAATAGAATCGCTTTTGGTTAAGGATAACAGAAGACCCGTCCACCAAATCGCCTCAGATCTGGTCATTACAATGAAGGCAATGCTCGTTTAAAGAACTGGAGTGACACACGAATGTCTATTTTCCTTTTCAACAGGCAACTGGACCCCGCGCTTCGCCAGCTCGTCCGCAATATTCTTACTTTCATTGCCCCGTTGCCCACGAATCCAATATATGAGCCACAAAGTCTAGCTAAATAGTCCCTGCACCCTTGGAAAATCCATGAATATGTCAAATCGTCGGAGATTGCTGCGCCTGAAAAATGCTGCAGTAATCGGGAAGTTTATACGACTCCTCGATAACCAGCTCTCGACAGAAGACCACAACACTAACTCCCTCGCCCGTCTTATAACCATCCGTGAAAAAATTTAAAGTACACCCAGAAAACAGATTCGTGCTTACAACCGAATTTGTTGACAATCGAATGGTTCAGTTGCAGCAACCGAATTTTTTGGTTGTGACTACCGAATTGTTATTGAGGCAACCAAAATACTGTTGTCACAATCAAATTATTCATGTCACAATTGGTTTTCAATTGTCACAACCGAAAAATTAGGTTACCACAACCGAACCATTCGATTGGCTACAAATTCGGTTGTCAGCACGAATCTGTTTTTTCTGTGTATCGAGTCCGTCTTTTCACGATTAACACTTAGTCCCTCTCTGGCCGCCCACTAGTTTACTACCACCAGTGTAGTCTCCGTCACAGAACTAATAGTAATCAGGTACTTTATAGTGACAACAACTGCTTTGTCACCTGTATACACAGTTATCCCAGCCGCTCCATCCTTAAGCCCCTCGTGGAATTCCTTCGCAACAAGCGTCCACAATAGTGGAGAAATCAAAAATTTAAATTACGTGTTCTTTAAACTTAGCCTATACTCTAACTGGTAAGGCGAAATTTTTGAGGAGGGGTAAAAAGAGGAAATCTCCACCTTGGGCTGAAATTTGACATACCTGTTTTTTGGATTAACGGCTAACTGAAATTTCTATGATATTGGGAAAAGTCTCCTCTGCCCAAACCCGGAAATTTAAAATATGTGCACTTTGAAATATAAAATATGCGTTCCCTTGAGTGTATGCTAATTTTCTATTAAGGTACTTTTTAAACGATTTTCATCTGATGGTCCGACAATCTCGGGCTTTATCTTGGACAGCATTGTTTCTATGTTAGGGTAGGATTAGTTAATCAATCTTACAACCTAAAATTTCGAGGTGAACAACACGAAATTTGTATTCGTTTTTGTACATAGTTTTTAATTTAGATACAATTGTGACTGCTGTATGTGCCTCACTGACGAATGCGCTCCCTTCCGCCCTACTACTATCACAAAAACCCTTGTCATTAAAAGTTTGTGTTGCATGTTGTTAAGAATGAACATTAAGTACAACAACTGCTTAAAGAGTATTAAAACAATAATTGTTGTTGGATTAAATATTAAAAACGAAATGAATTAGTTAGTGCAACAACATGGTGTATACATTAGGGTGGTTCAAATTGTAAAATGTCGGAATTTTCCATCATATTTTAAAGATAATAAAGTACAAATTTCAGATTAAGTAACAGTTTTCGCGACATTGGTGAAATAAAATAAATAAAATACTCGTGAAAAAAAATAAATAAAATACTCGTTTTTTATTTCATAAAATATTAAAAGAACTCACTACTTATAAGAGACCTGTAAATATTGATTTTGCTAAAATATATATAGATTGCTTAAGCTTATTCTCAAATCGAACTCCAAAGGATTTTGAAGACCCTACTATACTATACATAAATGTATGAAGTACATTTGGTGTATGTGTTCGTGTATGTATTTGTTTATATGTGTGGAATAGCTGGTAAAAGTATAAAAAAACTGCTGATAAGGTAAAGTCATCTCAGATAAATTATTTCCAACATGCCACTAAAACAGCATAATATCAACTCAAAGCTTTGTATACCTCATTCCAGCAAAATCTACGATAGCTGGCAGGCAAAGACTTGCCTTAAAGATATAACGAATGTTGCAAACAAAAAAAAAATATGGCAACAAAAAATTAAAAACAAAAAACGCACAAAAGTATAAAAAGAATAAAACTTCTGGGGAAAACACAACTTCAATAACCATTGAGGCCATGTTTTAAAATAAAGGGAGGAAAAAAGCACTTGTACTTATTTTATGCAACTTCTGTTATATTCATATTATTTGCTGGTTGTATGTATAACAATTTAGTACAAGATCTCAACTCAAACTCTTGTAAAACCGATTTTAAATAACGGGCTCTAAAACCTGTTTAACAAAACAAAACATGATTAATGAAAATTTGAAGAAAAAAATTGTTTACGTATTGTTTTTATGGTTTGAGAGTTCCTAAAATTTCCCGGGAAAAGAATGCTTCAATTGTTTTCCCTTAATATGTTTTAAATTAAAAAGAATTTTCATCTAAATTATTTGTAGAGATAAAAGCACTAAATAGAGGACATTTTACGATAAAAAATGCATACCTTCTTACCGAAATATGGAAGATTTAGAAAGTTTTTTATAAGAATATAGCTTCAGAGATTGTTTTGCTGTGCCAGAACGCAAAACGGCCCTTCACGCGAAATGTGCGCTTCAGTGTTTACACTTGACGAAATTGTGATATATTTTTATTTTGGAGCAAACAAAACTCAATACTTTGCATACATTTTTTGAATCAAGTGGTTTTAATTCTATAATTCTAACTCTTAGCACTTTTCAAAAGGTGCCAACCTGAAAGTCTGTATTTGAATTCATCGATTCAAGAAACTTTTCAAAATTTGCTGTATAATTTTTAATTTTTTTATGCAAAGGATTTCTAGCGTAGGATTGTGTCTTCTTACTTCCTCGTTCCAACGAAGTATATTTCAAAATAATACATTAAGGGCGTTCATGACAGAAATTTAAGTGAAAGTGTAAAATATTTCTCAAACACAACAACAACAAGTAAAAAATGGCTTAAATTCGACTGTGGCAAATCCTAAAAAAAGTTTTTTGATACAAATAATTTAAACAACCTTAGAAGTAAAATTATGGAGGTGAAAAAATTTTTTGGATGTGTAGACAAATTTTGTGATTTGAAAAAATTTTGAGGTGAAAATATTTTTAATCTAAAAAAAATTTTTGTGGTGAAAAAAATTTTAGTGAAAAAAATTTTGGTGAAAAAAAATTTTTGAGGTGAATAGAAAATATTATTCAATTCTAAGGGACTGGTGTAAAACAAGAGCAAATATTTTACATGCCAGTCGCTACTATGAAATTGTAATAAAATAGACCAATTTGAATGAAAAATATTTCCACTCATAACTTTTTAACCGCTGGACCGATTTTTCTCATTTTCAATACCAGACTGCTATACATAAAAATTATTTTTTGACGGATTATAATCAGAAAGTTTGGGGTTGCCACATAAAAGCTACTTTCCTACAGTTTTTCATGACCATTATTTTTCATAACATTTTTCTATAGGATAACTCTAAAATTAAGTAATACATACTGTGCACTTCAATGTTTGCAAAAACTGTCATTGTAAAGAATTCAGCTGAGATCCTTTCCTCCTCAGTATCTTCTTCTTTTTAAAAAAAAACATAATATTTAAATCTTATAAAAACAGTAAAAATGTATTTAATTTAAAAATATTTTAGGAACCGAACAAAATAAGTTGGTTATTGCCGTAGAAATTTGGTTTAAAAAAAAAACTTTGTTCGTATTGTTGTTGTCTTAGTTTGGCCGGGCTTGGAATGTTAGAAATGGGCTTAGCTCGCCGGTTTGGGGTGGTTCTTGGCCTTACTAAAACCTTAAACTATCGACAATAAAAAAATAAGAAAATTCATTCCAAGTCTTATAGATTACTGCTATTTATAAAATAATTTGGTATACTAATATGAATTTATTTTACTCCATTAGGCGATTGGTGTTTTTATCGCAAAGGACACTCTAAAAGTTTTTCCCACCCATCAGCTCTAAATGACATTGTGTCCTTATAAAAATGTTTAGTCATTTCCCAAAATATAATTAACAATCACTTACTTATCAATCCATACTATCTTGTAACCCACATTCCCAAACAAAGGTTCTACTCCATTTTAAAATTTAACATTACAATTCATTTATTTAAAGAAAATCCCTTCAAAGTTAACATGGGAAGTCTAAAGTTTAACCTAGATTATTTTAATTATTTAAATTCGAACGTACTTTATGTACAATAATTCAGAAACAGAATCTAATCGTAATAGTTAGTATATATGTAAAAAAATTGATATGTGTTATCGAATACATGTTTTTAAACACTTACATTTTACGATCCTTGGAAAAGGATTTGGATTGATTACAACAAATAATAATAATAATTCAGGGGATTTTTAAAATTATGAATTCCTCAAATTCAACTGCAACGATGTATTGAGCTCAATCCAACGTATAGTTTAAGTTTGTTCTGTAATTAAGAAATTAGATTAAAATTTGTTTAAATTACCATTTGTGTTTTAGTAAGTACCAAAAAAAAAATATATGTAAAATCTTTAACTATATAAATTTTAAAAAGTTAGTTAAGCTATGTAAAGAATTTACTATATAAATTCAAACATGCCAATATCTAAATAAAATTTAATTTCTTAAATCTATAAGTATTACTAATAATTATAGATTTTGTAACAATTTTAATAACTTCATAATGTACTCTTAAATTAAGTAATTTTAAAATTACGTTACTTCATGTTTTGTTATTTCTTTTTTTTTTTTTTTTTTTTTTTAATTATTCGTAATTAGTTACTAAAATTAAATGAAGTTAAATGTCATTATGAGGTTTAATTATTATCTTAAATTGAAAATAAGACTTCATTATTATGATAAAGAAACGAAGTTTGAATAAACAAACCGTTCAACATTATTGAATTGTTGAAGGGTTCGTTCACCAAAAGATATAATTAGTGAAGTAATAATTGTTAGTATAATTAAATAGAATGAAATGATAATGATTAAGAATAATAATGATTTAAAACCCAAAAAAAAATGTAAACAAAATAGATTATTGTGTGTGACTGCACCGACAGATGGTCTTATTGTTGTTGTACGATGTTGGTTGTGTGGATTAACATCTTCAATCTCTTGTTGGTGACGTCATGGCTTAGCTTGTTTTTAATGCAATAAAACTTTATTGCTGCTGCACAGTGGACAGGTTGATTTAAAATTATGACAAATTATTTTTAATTTATAATTCCAATATAATAATGGAATGTTGAATCTCTCATGATATTTGATAATTTAACACTATTTCTTGTATTTAAATACACAATATTGTATATAAAAACGTAGAGTCTTTAGGTTTTTCTTCTTTTTCTAAATTGATGGCCATAGTCACTGGCAAGAACTTTTACATGCTCGACCTTTTACTTCTTATTTAGATGTTTGGAAACCAAAGACGACTTTACTTTTTGGAAATTTTGTGGATTATTTAAATCTTCTATTTGTGGTGGGGATAGGTTCTGATGTGACTTCTTTTGGACGTTATGTCACTTCCTGTCTCTGGGTTCTTTTTCTGTATAATTTTGTTATTTTTTTTTTTTTTTTTTTTTAACACTCCGGCAAAATTGATGGATTGAATTATCTGAATGCTAAGCCACAGATATTCAATCCACGGGAAATATATGGTTAATGAAATTGATATTAAAGTTGACGGAACCTAACCAAATTAAAGTGTTACGTAAGATTTTGATGCATTGTGGTTATGTAATAAAGTTTCACTTCTCTTACCAAATGTACAAGATTCCGAAGTTTGTATATTAAATTAAATAAAAAAAATTATAAGTTTTCGGAATACTTAACAAAAGTAATATTCTTCTTTATTTCACGGTTTAAGAAAAAAAATTTTTGTTCAAGATTTAAATATAATTTTATTACTACGCAATTAAAATGTGATTTTTTTTTTTTTTGCACTCTCTTTAGCTTTTTGATTAGCTGACTTATTACCATGGAGTTCAAGAAAGAAAAGAAAAGGCAAGTACTTATGATTGACCACTTCAACTTATGAGAATATTCTCATTGCAGAAAAGCTTATAATAAATGAAACATATGAGCAGAATTTCGAATATACTATTCACTTATACAGTCATCATGTGGTATGCTTTTTAAATTAAATTGATTAAATAATCAATTAAAATCAAATCGTTTTCAAATTATGTCTCTTTTCTTTTCTTTTTTTATTATTATAAAGAAAACAACCCAATGAATACCAAAAACTAACCGTGTATATCTCCAATCGTGTTAACTTGATGTCATGACCTAACTAAGCAACCATTAAGAGAAAGTACTGTACAAACTAAATTTTAAATGTAAATATTGACAAATCTGTCTAACAACACATAACTTAATGTTATCTATAAAAATCTGTCACAAACCTTCTTTGAAAAATAAACCTGTGAAATTTGAAAATAAGGAAAACAGATTTTTTTTTCCATTTTACTTCTTCATTCGTGGGGCTCGACCATACCCTGAGATAACACCTAGCCGGGTTCTCAACCCCTTTCATACTAATGTAAGGTCAGCGAAAAATCTTTAATATTTAACTCGATAAGATATATCGACAAACTCAAAGATCGGCTTTTTATATATCAAACTACACGAGTAGAAATAAGACTAAGCCTCGTTTTCCTTTTTGTGAAAAAAATTCTAGTCTCTAACTACAGATCACAAAAGGAAATTCTTATCATGAATTTTCACTGCAGATTTTACCAAAATATTCTACTAAATTTTCAAAGAGAGTTGCTTAAATTGGGAACAATTCTATTTTCCCCTTTTCACACTTGAGAAATTCGTGAGCAGGAAATTTTGTATGGTCTAAAATACTTGAAATTGTATTCAAAAGAATTTTCACCTTATAAAATTGGCTGAATCCTACAAATCGGTTTTTCGTTTGCAGTTTTAAGAGTTACACCAATATTCACTACCGATTTTATTTTATTTAATCATCGGTATCTTTTACAGTTTCGCCTATCTGAGTGTAGAAGATACTTAAAATCTATAAAACGCAACGACGTGTATGTTCATTCTCATTAAGAAAAATGCAGTCAATGACTGGTAATTGAAATTGGTATGCAGATTTAAGTTTGAAGACTATAACGGAATTCTTCCCTTTATATCTTTTGCATGAAACAGTCCTACGTATTGGCCCTTCATGTCCTCAAGTTGGTATAAAGAGGAACCAACTTTTTTTCGAACTCGACATTTCAGATACAGTGGCAATAGTTTGGCATTTACGCCTTTACTAAGATCACTTAGAGCACGGTTTTTCCTGAACACTACCTGACCTTCCTTAAATGTAACGTCCCTACAGCGCAGGTTGTATGTTCTAGTAGCTTTTTCGTGAGCAACAGCTAAGTTTTCCCGAATTCGGTCGTGCATCAATGCTATTCTTGTATCATTGGGTAGAAAAGTCGCCTGACCACTCTGTGATAAGCCTATTCTTTCCAATATTGGGTATGCTGTACCATGATGAACCATATTATAGCCAAATAAACTAAAATAGGGTGAACACTTAAGGCTCTCGTGAAAATCACTCCTTAATATGCTAGCGATTTTTGACACATACTTATCCCACTTGTCCTGCTTTTCCCTGATTAAAATCCGCAACTTTACTAAAAACTCCCTGTTTGTTCTTTCCGAAGCATTGGCCTGCGGTGAATAAAATGCAGTCTTCACATGGGTAACTCCGTAGGCACTTAAAAATTCTATCATTTGATTAGAAACAAATTGTTTTCCATTATCAGTATGAATATACTGGGGTACTCCAAACTTATGGAAAATGTCCTGCTCAATATATTCAACTATGGATTGTGTTGTGGCTTTCCTCAACGGCTTCAAAAATATATATTTCGAAAAATGGTCAATTGCCACAAAAATCATATTATTACCCATTTTAGTGCGGGGATATGGCCCCAAAAGGTCCATATAAAGACGCTGAAATGGGCGATCGGTTTTCATTTGTTGGCCCATAGGAGGTCGAAGAATTTGATTCGTTGGTTTAACACATTTACACGTATCGCAATTCGATATATAGGCCCTAATATCCTTAGCCATTTTCGGCCAAAAGTACTTTTTACGAATGCGATGAAAAGTTTTAGTGAAGCCTCCGTGACATGAAGTGATATTATGATTTCTTTCAATTACGATTTCCCGTAACCCCTTTGGTAACCACAACCGCCATAATGCTTCCTCTTCTTCAAACTCTCCCTTTCTAAACTTCACCCTCTGATAAACATATCCATCAGATACACATGTATCTGGAAAATTTTCCTGAAATTGGGATATTTGCTCTTTCAGATCATTATAATCTGAGGACGAAAATTGCTCCGAGCATAAATCAATTTCAGATGATACTGAAGGAACAATAATTTCTTCAACTTCACCAACCCTAGATAGTGCATCTGGGACTATATTAGAGGATCCTTTGCGATATTCTATACCGAAATCGAATGACTGCAGTTTAAGACTCCACCTTCCTAACCGGCCTGACAAGTCTTTTTGAGACATTAGCCAACGTAAGCTACTATGATCCGTAATTATTTTAAATTTCAAACCCTCGACATATGGTCGAAAACGTTTTAGACAGACAATAGCGGCAAGACACTCAAGCTCTGTTACTGTATAATTTTTCTGAGCTTTGTTAAGTTTTTGAGAAACATAAGCTATTGGGTGTTCTTGTCCATCATTGTCTATCTGAACCAAAACGCCGCCTACTCCTACTCTTGAGGCATCGCACTGTATCGTAAATGGTTTCCTAAAGTCTGGTTGAACTAACACAGGCGCTGTCGTTAATGCATCCTTCAATTTCCTAAAAGACTCTTCTGCCTCAAGAGTTATTTTAAATTTTTCTGACTTCCTAAGGCAATCTGTAAGCGGAGCTGCCAATTCCGCGTAATTTGGTATAAACTGACGATACCACCCAGTCATGCCTACAAATCTACGTATCTGCCTAGGTGTTGCGGGTAATGGAAAACTCGTAATAGCCTCTACTTTGGCTTGGTCCGTCCGTAGAGTTCCCTGTCCTACAATATAACCAAGGTACTTGATTTCCTTCTGGCAGAATCGACTCTTTTCAACATTTATAGTAAGTTTAGAATTTTTAAGGCAATCCGCAACCTCTCTCAACACATTTAGATGACTTTTAAAATCGCGGGTACATACCAATAGGTCATCCAAGTAGATGAACACATTTTCCCGGAGTCGGCTAGGAATAACCTTATCCATTAAACGGCTCATCCTCTGTGCGGCGTTACAAAGCCCGAAAGGCATAACTGTATATTGATACAGTGGCCGACCAGGTACTGCAAATGCCGTTTTTTCTTTTGAACTCTCATCTAATGGTATCTGCCAAAAGGCATCCTTTAAGTCAATACCAGAAATAAAATAAGTGTCCTGAAGACGACTTAAAAGTCCATTTATGTGTGGAAGAGGGTATGCGTCCTTTTTGGTTAGTTCATTCAGTTTTCGTGAGTCTAGGCAAAGTCGATTCTTGCCAGGTTTTCGGACTAATACAATTGGGCTACAGTATGGGCTATTACTTTCCTCTATTACCCCCAAGGAAAGCATGCGGTCCAGCTCTGCATACGCCTCTTGCTGACGTGGGGGAGAGAGGGGATAATGCTTCATCTTAAACGGCAGGGAATTTCCAGTGTCTATGCTATGGGTCTCAATATTTGTCCTTCCTAATCCTAGTTCCGCGCATGATGGAAAATTAGCTATAACCTTCGTCAATTCTGTCCTTTCCATGTCAGTTAGATTATGCAAAATACTATTATCCATATCCCTACCGGAATCTTGAAAATCTACTGAAACCTCGGAAATGAAAATCTGTGGGGCAATGTTAAAGGCTTTCCAAAAATTTACGCCCAAATAAATCCCTTGTCGCAAGGATGGTGACAAATAAAACACTAAATTTTTTCTTACCCCTTTATAAGTCACTGGGATTTCAGTGAATCCAATAACATTTTGCCTATTGCCATCTGCAGTTTGTAAGAAACTGTTAAATTTAGAAATTTTCAGTTTTAGCTTCTCCATAATGTCATCACAACCTTTCCCCAAAACACTTATAGAAGCACCGGAATCCAACAAGCCGTAAACTTCTAATGAATCTAGAAGTATTTTCGCATAAGGTCTTTCATCGTCACTATCATTTAAAATTGTTGACTCTAAAATTTTCGAAAACATTTTCCGCTTTCTAAATCGTTCCCTGCACTTTGCTAATGGTCGTGCAATTGATTTCCCAAATATTCTAGCTCTAGCTTCATCGTACTTAACCTGTCTTTCATGCAAGGATAATCTATTTGTAGGCTTATGTACTTGTGCTACTAACCTATCCTCTACTAACTTTTCATCCTTATCAAAAAAATCTTCACCTTCTAGTAAAACACTATTATTAAATTTATTATTCTTCAATTCTTTGGAAATTGTGTCTGAGTTTGGAATTAAATTTGGATATTCAAAATCTGTGATTAATATTGGAGAAATTGAAGACGTATTGGTAGCCAGATTTGGACGATTTGAATTTGAAAATGGGTTTTGAGAATTTGTGCTCAAATTTGTAGAATTTGAAATTAAATTCCTAGAATTACTAATAAAATTTTTATTATCTGAGGGGTTTTGCAGAATGAACGAGTGACCCTCTATTACTCGTTCATTTGATGGTTTCCCAGATGTTTTTTACATTGTGGCGTGGTGACATTTTTCTCACCACATCGGAAACAAAACAAGTTCCGTGTCACCGAGGAACAATCATAGAAGGAGTGACCCAGTTGATCACAATTCCAGCATCGAAACTTGGATGTATCGACTGGCTTTCTATTTTGATTGCTACGGTAGTTGATAGCGGCAATATCAAGTTCTTGTTCTCCTCTAAAGGCATGTTCCTGGTCAGTGTCTATTTCAGTCACACATCGCTTTTGCTGTCTCAAATGATATTGGCGACCTATATATTTCTCTGCCTTTCGGGCTGCCTCACGAAGGTGTTCCAAACTAAAGAGTTCATAAGAAAATAGTAGTGATCCTATAGATTCTTTAGAATTATTTTTGATGAGTTCAATCATTTTCTGATCACTCATGGGTTGGGTAAGACGAGAGTTCATATTTACTAGCTCATTAAAGTATTCATCAAAACTTTCCTTCGGCATTTGACGCCTTTCTACCATTTTAACTATTTTATCGCAATCATTTTCCATTTTTCCAAATTCCCTTACAATCGCATCTGTAAGTTCCGAATAATTTGAAGTTGGGTTCTGCTTTAAATAGAACCAGAACCAAGTGTCAGCTTTCCCTTTCAAAAACAAATGAAAACTTGTAAAAACTTGGTCTTCAGTGTAATTGTATCTTTTGCGGAGAGTGTCTACCTTGAAAAGAAAATCATGAATATCTTGTGAGCCGTCATAACATAAATTCCACTTATCGATCCTAACTGGATTAGTGCCAGCGGAGCTAATCCTTGAGTTCATATCAGATTGTAAACGAGTATTGTTTACGGGAGAACCGTGAGAAATTCTGGAAATATTGATGTCATGAACATCATTTCGGTTCCTATTCATAGTTTCGGCTAAAGTGTTTCTTATACTCTGAATTTCGTTGTAAAGTAAATTGTGATTAATAGTTAAAACTCTTTCTAACATGGTTTCTAAACTCCCTATATTATTATTAGCACTTCCAACTGAACCTAATGCTCCTGCACTACTGTCCTGTAGATTTGTGTTAGCTTGCATATTTATTATATTGGAAATTGACCTTTGATTCCCTACAGTGTTATTTTTGCCTACTGGTCTAATTACAATAGGGCTTCGGTTAAATCTAGGGCTTCCTACACCAGTATTTCGAAATTCTCCAACGGAGTCGAATGTATAATCAATTTGACTATCACTTAGTGAGTCTTCGTGATACTTTAAATTTCCTATTTTACGTCTTCTATTTAGCATAATAATCTATAAACAAACTTATTCTATACAATCAATTTTCTATAATCTTTATTGGGAATGGGGGTCAATATTGTAAGATTATATGGATTATGGCTTATATGGATAAATTTATATAAAATATAAACAAAATCAGTTATCTTTTTATGCAAAAACCAAATAGATTTGTTAATTGGAAACTGGATTTTATATCGCAAATGATAACCTCAACTTATTATTAAAATTAATCATGACTTATATAAAATACCAGTAAAAACAAAAATAAGATCCTGTAGCTGACAAACGAACAATATTATTTCCTTCATAGTACGTTGACTAGCTTCTTTAAAAATATCCTTTGTTACAACTAAAATTAAGGATTTAGTCCTCAAATTAGGTCCAACAAAAAATGTAAAAATAAGAATGTAAGTTGCTTCACAAACCATTTCACTATTGAGAATAGTTGTAGACTAACTTACCAGCATTAAAACAAATCAAAATTCGATATCGTCTGAAAGCGACATCGTTGGGCGCCATCTATTGCCGTAGAAATTTGGTTTAAAAAAAAAACTTTGTTCGTATTGTTGTTGTCTTAGTTTGGCCGGGCTTGGAATGTTAGAAATGGGCTTAGCTCGCCGGTTTGGGGTGGTTCTTGGCCTTACTAAAACCTTAAACTATCGACAATAAAAAAATAAGAAAATTCATTCCAAGTCTTATAGATTACTGCTATTTATAAAATAATTTGGTATACTAATATGAATTTATTTTACTCCATTAGGCGATTGGTGTTTTTATCGCAAAGGACACTCTAAAAGTTTTTCCCACCCATCAGCTCTAAATGACATTGTGTCCTTATAAAAATGTTTAGTCATTTCCCAAAATATAATTAACAATCACTTACTTATCAATCCATACTATCTTGTAACCCACATTCCCAAACAAAGGTTCTACTCCATTTTAAAATTTAACATTACAATTCATTTATTTAAAGAAAATCCCTTCAAAGTTAACATGGGAAGTCTAAAGTTTAACCTAGATTATTTTAATTATTTAAATTCGAACGTACTTTATGTACAATAATTCAGAAACAGAATCTAATCGTAATAGTTAGTATATATGTAAAAAAATTGATATGTGTTATCGAATACATGTTTTTAAACACTTACATTTTACGATCCTTGGAAAAGGATTTGGATTGATTACAACAAATAATAATAATAATTCAGGGGATTTTTAAAATTATGAATTCCTCAAATTCAACTGCAACGATGTATTGAGCTCAATCCAACGTATAGTTTAAGTTTGTTCTGTAATTAAGAAATTAGATTAAAATTTGTTTAAATTACCATTTGTGTTTTAGTAAGTACCAAAAAAAAAATATATGTAAAATCTTTAACTATATAAATTTTAAAAAGTTAGTTAAGCTATGTAAAGAATTTACTATATAAATTCAAACATGCCAATATCTAAATAAAATTTAATTTCTTAAATCTATAAGTATTACTAATAATTATAGATTTTGTAACAATTTTAATAACTTCATAATGTACTCTTAAATTAAGTAATTTTAAAATTACGTTACTTCATGTTTTGTTATTTCTTTTTTTTTTTTTTTTTTTTTTAATTATTCGTAATTAGTTACTAAAATTAAATGAAGTTAAATGTCATTATGAGGTTTAATTATTATCTTAAATTGAAAATAAGACTTCATTATTATGATAAAGAAACGAAGTTTGAATAAACAAACCGTTCAACATTATTGAATTGTTGAAGGGTTCGTTCACCAAAAGATATAATTAGTGAAGTAATAATTGTTAGTATAATTAAATAGAATGAAATGATAATGATTAAGAATAATAATGATTTAAAACCCAAAAAAAAATGTAAACAAAATAGATTATTGTGTGTGACTGCACCGACAGATGGTCTTATTGTTGTTGTACGATGTTGGTTGTGTGGATTAACATCTTCAATCTCTTGTTGGTGACGTCATGGCTTAGCTTGTTTTTAATGCAATAAAACTTTATTGCTGCTGCACAGTGGACAGGTTGATTTAAAATTATGACAAATTATTTTTAATTTATAATTCCAATATAATAATGGAATGTTGAATCTCTCATGATATTTGATAATTTAACACTATTTCTTGTATTTAAATACACAATATTGTATATAAAAACGTAGAGTCTTTAGGTTTTTCTTCTTTTTCTAAATTGATGGCCATAGTCACTGGCAAGAACTTTTACATGCTCGACCTTTTACTTCTTATTTAGATGTTTGGAAACCAAAGACGACTTTACTTTTTGGAAATTTTGTGGATTATTTAAATCTTCTATTTGTGGTGGGGATAGGTTCTGATGTGACTTATTTTGGACGTTATGTCACTTCCTGTCTCTGGGTTCTTTTTCTGTATAATTTTGTTATTTTTTTTTTTTTTTTTTTTTTAACACTCCGGCAAAATTGATGGATTGAATTATCTGAATGCTAAGCCACAGATATTCAATCCACGGGAAATATATGGTTAATGAAATTGATATTAAAGTTGACGGAACCTAACCAAATTAAAGTGTTACGTAAGATTTTGATGCATTGTGGTTATGTAATAAAGTTTCACTTCTCTTACCAAATGTACAAGATTCCGAAGTTTGTATATTAAATTAAATAAAAAAAATTATAAGTTTTCGGAATACTTAACAAAAGTAATATTCTTCTTTATTTCACGGTTTAAGAAAAAAAATTTTTGTTCAAGATTTAAATATAATTTTATTACTACGCAATTAAAATGTGATTTTTTTTTTTTTGCACTCTCTTTAGCTTTTTGATTAGCTGACTTATTACCATGGAGTTCAAGAAAGAAAAGAAAAGGCAAGTACTTATGATTGACCACTTCAACTTATGAGAATATTCTCATTGCAGAAAAGCTTATAATAAATGAAACATATGAGCAGAATTTCGAATATACTATTCACTTATACAGTCATCATGTGGTATGCTTTTTAAATTAAATTGATTAAATAATCAATTAAAATCAAATCGTTTTCAAATTATGTCTCTTTTCTTTTCTTTTTTTATTATTATAAAGAAAACAACCCAATGAATACCAAAAACTAACCGTGTATATCTCCAATCGTGTTAACTTGATGTCATGACCTAACTAAGCAACCATTAAGAGAAAGTACTGTACAAACTAAATTTTAAATGTAAATATTGACAAATCTGTCTAACAACACATAACTTAATGTTATCTATAAAAATCTGTCACATGGTTTACATTACGTTGTGCATTCGTCGGTACACTACTGGCAACTCTGTTTAGAGAATGAGAGATTAGGAAAAAGTGTTGTGAAACTAAAATATATTATATTTTACAAATGCAACGCTCTGCATGTTTTAATTGTCAATTTGTATTTAGTTTCTTCACTAAGAATAATTCATCGATTCCACTAGGTTTCCACTAGGTTGCTAATTACTTGGGGGGAGATTCTTCGCCATTCCTCCAATATTAAAGATTTAAGAGAGTCATTGCTGGTAATCGTTAGTTTTCTTATTTGGCGGTCCAGATACTCCAAACAAATATTCAACGCGGTTGAGGTTGGCTGACTGGAATGATTCCGCTGCTTGAGAGTACGGTAAAACACAGCACTATATATGCTGTGGGCTTGGGATCATTGTCTTTTTAAAAGACCCAAATTTGATACAAACCCAATTTTTCGATACAAACCCAATTTTTCAAAGATAATTTGCCACCTTATCTTTGAAAATGGTGAGGTAATGTGGAAGCTTTAAGACAGAGTTTTCAAAACATAATTTTAGCCATTACACCAACAGCACATACAATTGAACTCACGTATCAAATGTTACAATCTTTTATAATTTATGTTATAATAACATAAATAAAAATATTGAAAATTTGTAAGAAAATATATTTTTACTAACATATCTATATAGCGATATTTTTTAAAAATATTGTTGACGCCATATTCACACTTAAAGAACACAAAAAACAAATTACCAAAAAACTTTACATACACTCATATAATCACGAACTTCAACAAAAAACTTTACTCTATTTAAATACAGTTAAAAAAATTATATTGAAAACAAACAGAAAAATTACTGCAATATAGTAAAAATAAATGGTAACACAAAAAAAATTAACACATATTAATTCTAGTAATGTTTAAATTGATACCGAGAAGCTAATACAAGTTGGAAACAGCTGAATTTTTAATTTTAAAATTTTTCCAGAGAAACTGGAAAACAGTTTTGAAAAATATATGAATTTTAAAGTTCACTACTCATATAAAAATCGTGATATGTTTGAAATATGAGTATGCATGATCATATACGTCCATACATATAGGGTCCGCCAAATAACTTTTTTTTTTTGAAAATGCTATAAAAAAAAACTACTGAATATTTTCTCAAATTTCTTTTTTTATTTAAAAGTACAATCCTTTCGGTTAATAATGGAAAAATTTCATTCAAATGGCTGCCTCGGCTGGCCATGCAGTAGCCTACACGATCGGTCCAATTTTTAAGCACATTATCGATTGTGTGCAGCTGTATTTCACCAATGGCTTCACGAATATTGTCCTTTAAAGCGTCAATTGTCTCTGGCTTGTAACACTTATCTTTGACGGCATCCCACAAATAATAGTCCAACGGTGTCAAATCGCAGCTCCGAGGTGGCCAAACGACATCAGATCTGCGTCTGATAATGCGATCTTCAAAAACAGAGCGCAAAACATCGAGTGTTGTGTTGCCAATATCCTCCTCTTCAATTTTTGTGAACAAAAATTCGTTCAACATGGCCCGATAATAACGCCATTGACTGTGACGGCTAGCCGAGGCAGCCATTTGAATGAAATTATTTTCCATTATTAACCGGAAGGATTGTACTTTCAAATAAAAAAAGAAATTTGAGAAAATATTCAGTAGTTTTGTTATAGCATTTTCAAAAAAAAAAAAGTTATTTGGCGGACCCTATATTTGAATATATGACCATGCATGATGTCATATATGACCATATATGTTCGGATCCAAAATTTGAGGGAATATGGCGGTATATTTTCATGCGTGATCATATATGTTTATATATTATTCATGTATGCTCATAAAAATAATATATGACCATATACAGCAATATACCCTCAATTTACGGATCCAAACATATATGGAAATATATGAGATAATATATGATCATATATTGAACTATGCATGTAGGTATACGATCACGTATATCCACGTATGATCACATATCGACCATGTATGATCATGTATGTGCATATATATTTTGATTTTTACATGGGTAGCAAAATCAAAGAGCCTTGGTTATTGGTATATAATTTTTAAGCATATTTTTTTCTAATTTTACTTTTTAATTTAAAGCTCTTCTGAAATTTTTACAAACTTTTTTGTTTTAAATTTATTTGCTTTTACATTTAGTTTGTCAAAGCGTTTTTCTTTGTAATAATAAGAAGTTTATTTAATTTAAATTTTTCAGTTAGATTGACGCAGTTGTCAAATTTTTATATTGATTTATGTTTTCAGCATTTCTATAAAGGATTCTTAAATCAACAACTATTTCTCATTTTAATTTCCATTTTGTTTATCAATTTTTAGTTATCAACTGACCTCAAAGGACCTAATCCAAAACCGGTCACTCGAAAGCATATCACTAAATTGGTACAACGTATTTTTTGACCCTCCACATATATAAGAGAGTTTGTCATTCCACTTGTTGCACATAAATACTCGTATAGGTGCAGAACCCAACATAGCTCATAAAAAATATAAAAGGTACTTATGTATCGTTGGTCGTAAGTTGACATCTTGTGATTTTAAATTTTTTACAACTTACAACAATGATGCTCTGCTTAACCTTTGTTTAATAAAAAAAGTCGCCGATAATGTTTTTCTTTAGTTTTGAAAATATGACTGTTTAGGAGCGAAAAATTATGACTATCGACACATGTAATCTTTTATTAATTCTTTCATTTAATTTATTTTAGCCTTGAATTATAGAGTTCTTAAATTAAAAGAATTAAATTAAAATAAATTAAAAAAGTGACCTACGTCAGTTTATACTCAATGTAATAGTTAAAAAATCCTTTTTGGTTACATATTTGTTGCAAAACATTTATTTTATATTTTCGTTTAGTAGAAAAAAATTACAAACACAAACAGACTACAGTTTATTACACCAATAACCAACACGTAATTAATATACAAATTTTCTTGGTGTATATAATTTCAGCCAGTGCAAGACAATGACAACGTCGACTGTTGAAAGAAGTAAAAAATTTACAGCATTGTCGCGTCATTGCGGACAGGAAACGTATTGAAAAATGTTGTTTTTTTTATTATATTTTTTTACATTTCATCGCATTCGTGATTTTTGTGGTGTGAACATTTCCGTTTTGTGGTTGAATTTCTGCCACAATGCAAGTGAGAATTGTATTTTTTTAGATCTTTTCTTTTTTGTTCTTTGTTTGTGCTTTTGTTTTTGTTGCAAGAAAACTTTATAGCAAAAGTTTAAATTGTTTGCTTTCAAACACTTTTATTGTTTGTATGGATGTGTGCGTAAATAAAAATGGTTTGCATGTTTATCTGTTATTCATTTTATTTCATTTTTTCATTTTAACCCTTAAATGCAAATTTTAAAAAAGTTTTGGTTTTGTTGTCAATTTTAAGCTTCTGATATGAGATTTCACATGAAAAATATTCTCACAATTATTTTAATGAAATTTATTTTTTTATATTTTCCAAAACTATTGACTAAATACTATTCAATAACTTTGCGAAGAGTTTAAAATAAATTAAAAACCATTTGATTATTTCATCAGAAGTTGTTTACTAAAATCAGGCACATTTTTGCATTTCTGAATTTTTTTTTAGTTCCTGGGTCTCAAAGGGATAATTTTTTTGAGGAGTTTCACACTCAAAATCTGCTTAGCATTTAAGATATGGTCGAAAAATATCGCCATATACATGCGGGAATAAATTTGTTAAAATAAGTTTATTTAAAATTTGGGGACAGATTTTCTAAGCATAGAAATAAACAATATTTAAAACTGACATGCATCGTAAATTAAGCTTCCTAATTATTTATACCTCAAAAATCAATTTAAATTCTCTGTCATTTACTTACAACTAGAATGATAAAGTTTAAATATTTTATCAGCTGAACAAATATGTTTTCTGCAAATTTAATATATTTTATGGGATATTTAATTATTTGAAGAAAATTTTAGATATGTAATTTAACAAAACCTTTTACCACCTCTTTGTTGGCGAAAATACAAGAACGTTGTCGTGCCAACACAACAAACGCATTTTGTTGCCAAAATTGCAATCAAGTAATTACACTCTCATATACACACAGACAAAGTGTGACAAAATCTAACTATAAAATACTTAAACTTATATAGAAACAATCACACATCCACAAAATATACATCAGAATCGTTAAAATTTATGATTTGAATATTATTTGAATTTTAGTGTAGAGTTACTAAATTTTAGGATATCTTGTCATATGTGTATTCTTCAATACAAAATCTAACTTACTAAATATATTTTTTTTTTCAGAAAATATGTTTTACATAGAGCTTTTATGTTTCTAAAGCAAAATTATATATCGATAAGATATATTAAGATTAATCAAAAATCCATTATGAACTTAAGGTTAATTTAAAGAGTTAAATTTAAAAAAAAAATGTCCTTACCTTTGATAAAAGGCTCACAGAATCATCTGAAGATATATTTAGTTTAAATATTCTTAAATTGGTATTAGTAGCTCACAGCTTATTTAATGTTAGTAAGATTTTTGAAAAATGAAGCAAAAAAGTGGTATATTTAATTTTGAACTCTGCAAAAAAATAATGCAGTTTTGCAGTAGATTAAAACAGTAGATTAAAACATAAACAATAATGATGTCAGAAAGAGTGAGTCTATTCAGAAGTATTAAAATCAGTTACACTAGCGGACATTTACAAGATGGGTCGACGCACTTCAATAGAAAATGCGTGTTAGTTATTAAACACTTGCAAAGTGGTAAGCGCCCTTTGATTTCTTTTGTAACCCCCTCCTAAGCACGCTTTTATTGGATATTCCAAATATGAATCCCTTAGTGACTTAGCCCTTACTCCAAGGAGGCAAATTGATTGATGATATCATTTCCATTTCGTTCATAAGGATCAATCATGACAACCAGATTTTTTGCCAACTAAATACTTTGGTTGCAGCAACCGAATTATTTAGTTTTACCAACTAATTGAAATATTTGGTTTCAACCGAAATTCTGTTGCATTAAACGAATTTCGGTGGCTCCAACTAAACCAGTCGGTTGGCAAGAAATTCGTTTGTCACAATGAATTTGTATTCTCTGTTTCTCTCATTCCCTTTTTCATTTACTTTTGTTCCCCTTCCCTAATGTTTCAAATTCACTCATTCCCCGTTACATTCCAGTTCGTTCCCCTTGCCTTATATTTCAATTCAATTACACTCCACTTCCATTAAATTTTGTTCCCCATGCATAGAGTTTCAGTTAAACTTGTTCCCCGTTCCATTGCCATTTAGTCCCCTTGTTTTTAAAATTTCAGGTTTCTTGCGGTATGAGTAGGCAATTAAGGGCGGCTCTTTTCCCCTTTTGAGTCCCTATTTTACCGAGCTTCTGGCAAACGAGTGTTTTTTCAGGGAGCCCATACTCCAGGAAACATATATTCCAATAATGAAGTTTCCTGACAAAGAGGGCAAGCTGTTATGGGGTATACTATTCCAATTATAACTTCAATTTTTGCCACGCTCCTGTCGAAATACTTTAATACTGTTGGCGTATTACTTTTATCCTGTTGGCATATTAGTCTTATTTTAAATTCATTATATAGTACTTATATTAAATTCTAAAATCACTGACTTTTACCAATTTAACTTTTCGGATTTAATTGGGTATTATGGCTTTTTAGCACTTGTTTTAAAAGTCCGATTACAAGTTCCATTAAAAGCTATAAAATTCTTTTAATGCCTTTTCTTTTTTATTAACACTGTTTAAGGCAAAATAATTTTCAGCTAGCCACCAATATTTGATATAAGTTTCTTAACAAGCTGTGATTAAAAAAAAACAAGTAAAAGAATAAAGTTCAGCTTTACCGAATTTTTAAACCCTCCACAGATGATATAAAAAAATTAAATTGAGGAAACATTATTCAAAATAATTTTTGTGATGAAAAATATTTTTGGATGCGAAAATAATTTAAGTGGTGAAAAAATAGTATTTTGAAGTACAAAAAAAAGTTTGTGATAAAAAAATTTTTTTTTGAGGTAAAAAATAATTTTTTAGATGCAAAAGAAAAATTAGGTCTCTCCTGAAAAGTACTTGTTAATGAAATACGAGGTTGCTGCTGCAAACACACGATATGTGATGAGGGTTTAAAAAAAATATATTTTTATATTTCAGAAACCCTACCATCAATCAACTTTTAAATCAACCATGTATTTAGTTTATTTTTTTTAAACTTAATTAGAGAAAAATTAAATTTAACTTTTCAGAAAATCCATCATGAATTTAATTGAATTAAACTCAAAATAAATAAACCTTTTAATTACATTTTACTTGTCATATTCAATTAGTTAAAATATGTAAACAAATCAAAAATATTTAGCTTTTGTTTATTATACTCTACATCACACCATAGATATTATAAGTTTAAAGATATGTCAAACTAAATTATATAGATTTTTATGAAAACACACAGAAAGCAAGAGCGCCCAGGTAGGCTACTTTGTAGCGTTCTTGCTTATCAGTGCGGAGGTTGTGTGTTCAATTCCTGCCAGAGGCTCTGGTCTGTTTTCGCTACAATGGGCCGATAGCTTTTGTTGATAGTGCTCGGTTAGGGTATTAGCATATAATTTTTAATTGTATGATTAATATAAATAAATAGATAAATAAGTAAATAAAAAAATAAATAAATAAATAAATAAATAAATAAATATATAAATATAAAAATAAATAAATAAATAAATAAATAAATAAATATATAAATATAAAAATAAATAAATAAATAAATAAATAAATAATTAAATAAATAAATATATAAATAAATAAATAAATAAATAAATAAATAAATAAATAAATAAATAAATAAATTAATAAATAAATAAATAAATAAATAAATAAATAAATAAATAAATAAATAAATAAATAAACAAATAAATAAAAAAATAAATAAATAAATAAATAAATAAATAAATAAATAAATGAATGAATGAATGAATGAATGAATGAATGAATGAATGAATAAATAAAAATAATAATAATAAACAGAAAAATTCAATCGTAGCACACAATGAAAGTTCGATGCCGATGAAAATCTTACTATTGAAATTCATCGTATTTTCCCTCAAGCTCATAGATTGATAAAGACAGAATTTATATGAGCCGCCTCCACAGACCGAGGCCTAATATACATTTTATTAGTTTTACGAGATATTTGGTATTTATTTTATTTATTCTAAATGGAATTAATTTTTTTTTCACTTACTCATTTTATATTATTCATAGTACTGTGTGTACGTTGTATACTATGGTGTGCTGTATTACACTATTTTGTCATAAAAGTCCTTTTTTGTCAAAAATATTTGAATTTTTTCTTAAAATTCATAAAAACTTCCCAACAAAAATAAATGATAGTGATTCTTAAGGAGCCAATTTTTTATTAAATCCAAAGTATCATTTAGTACTGAATTTCCTTTTCCAAAGCAGTTCTTTTTCACAACTCCAAAAATGTGATTTTGAATAAAATTATCACATTTCAACACTATGACGGGTAACTTATTTTAAGAAAAACCAAGGTAAAACTTAAGCCATAGATATTTGCATAAAAATTTGACATTTATAACTATGGTTAAATACTAAACTTTAGTTATTTTGAAACAAGTTAGCAAGTTTGAGTTAATTGTATCAAATTTACTGGACTTAAAATTCTTAAAATCGTGGTTATCAATACAAAATGTAAAAAATTTATTATAGTAAATATTGCAAGAAATGCAAAGAAAGTTATTTAACAAATAAGGCCTGATTACTCAACGTCCCGTTATAATTTTTACAACAGTTAAACTTAAACAGCACCAACAACAAATGCGGCAGTTAAATTTTCAGGTAGAAGCTTCCAGAACATTATGAAAATAAGGCTAAGGTCATATTGCTGATGTTATGTTGAAGCTTTAATTCAAAATTTTTTTGGGAACAACAAAAGATCTCATTTTTTATTTTTCAGAACTGTTTCAGATGTAATGAAAAAGGATCATAAAAGAAAACATCCACCCTATAACACCCCCAATGTAAAAATCATTAATTCCAATACAAATTTTCAGAACATCGGAAATGAAATCACTTCTTTTTTCTCTTATTTTTGCTGGGTATATATACAAAGTTTATAGAAAATATATTTCCAGTATTGAAAAAAATAGAACTTTTAACGGTAGCAGTTATTCAAAAGTATCCTCTAAAATTTCATATAATTTAAATGCTACCACATTAGTCATTCGAAAAGATACCCTATTGTATGAATGTTTACTTAATACTTATGTACGTATGTATGTACTTTGTATATGGTTTCACACACATTTAGCCACAATTAAAAATACCAAAACGTTTTGGTAGCTAAAAAAAAGGTGTTAATATCCTGTTTAAAAAGCATGACATGTATGTGGGTTAGCGTAGTATATGTTTATGTTTTCTGTAAACACAATCACACACTCACCAAACAAACTAACACGTTGTGTAATGATCAAAATATTCATACCTGGATTATATGTGTGTGTTCTGACTACCACCTGCTTAATGCACTCTATGATCAAAAAGTTGTGATATGCTATTTCTTTTACGTATAAGTAATAAAATTTTTATTATTAATATCAATTATATGCCCTGCTGTACATATATTTTATAGAATCTTGTGTCATCTTGGTGTTTTTAATAGCAAAACTTAAAGAAATCCGTTTTGTGTTCCGAATGTATTGTCAATCGAATGGCTCGGTTGTGGCTACCAAATTTGTGTTGAGGCATCCGCTATTGATTAATGATTTTTTTAGTAATCAGCTATGAAATATCTGCTTCTTTCTGTTATTTTTTTTAATAAAATAACGGCATTTCGCCTTATTTTATTATTTTCCAAATATTTTTCTTCACTATGATTTTAGAAAGCTTTAACTAGCTAAGGGCTCGGTAATACAAATGCAGTTTTATTGCAATAATAAAAAAATTAAAACATTTGTAGACAGTAGGTCAGCACATTTGTCTCATATGATTTTTTATTGTAGCTATACTTTAAAAATCCATATACCTTTTGCCCAGAGTGTTTTTATGTACAAATTTTGAAGTTTTCTATGAACCGTGTTGCAAAACAAAAGAGATGTTTAAACAATTATACCATATAACCAATTTTATAAAGCTTATTATGAATAGCCAACAAACCATTAGCTTCATCAGATATGGGTTAACGAACAACAACACCAGCATCGTGGACTATCAAATGCATTAAAATTACAAAACCACAGTGATACATCTATATGAATATATGTACGAACATAGCATTTATAATACATACAGTCAAAAAAAATACCCATCAAAAACAGGGTTTCAACTACTTACCAGCCTATTTAATCGCTTAATTACTTTTGTTTGCGATGTCCCAAAAGTGATGAGTGGTCATTACCTTCTCACTTACAAGAAACAAAAAGTAATGGGTGGTCATTACCCTCTCGCTTATAAACAGCCAACAAATATTGAGTACCCATTACTTTTTGGCGAACAAAAGTTATTAAGCGATTAAATAGGCTGGTAAGTAGTTTATACCATGTTTTTGCTGGGTAAGTTAATAGAAAAATTAATAAATGGCGTTGTATATCGTCTATGTAATGCGAAAACTCATTAACTACAAAAATGAAGTATTAAGGTATAAGGTTTTTATATAATTATTATTATTAAATTATTTAGTCTACATAATGAATTCTGGGACTAAATTTATATTTAAGAGCAATGGCTGCAAAGGCCATCAGCTCCTGTTTTTTATTATCTTCTAATAAATTTTTTAATACAGAAAGATTATAGTTATTATTATATTATCTTAGAATACGTTTTGCTAAAAAAAATTGTGTTAGTTATAAAAAGATAATAAAAAGCTAAATATCTCAATACTTAATTTTTATATTTAATGAGTTTTCGCACTACATAGACGATATAAAGTATACTAAGTTTCAGCATTTTTTTCAGGAATTGTTTTTTCAGCAAAGACTTTAGTTTAGTTTAAGACCAACAACCTAACTTTAAATCAAGTTTTCACTAATTTTTTGCTAACAAAATTTTGATGATAAACACATTTAGAATGAGAGCAACAATCAGATATACGTGAGGTAGATATCGCAGTTTGTTGTAAGTAGAGTACGCACAAAAAAAAAAAAAAAAACAATACTAATATTACAACTCTTCCACGACCTAAAAATATAATCGTGGAAGATTTTTGTATCTATCTTTCATGCATACATTAAACTAAAAAAAAATATATTATAATAATAATAAAATATTGTATTAATTCAGTTTACTTTACGTGGTTGTTTATGATTTGAATTATAGACAAAATAAAATATTTAAATTTAATAAAGATTAACAGCCATACACTCAGAATATTATGTAGTTTACTGTTTGCAGTTTTATAAAAAAAGTTTTCAGTTCCATTTAAAAATAAAAGAACATACATTTATTTTTCAACGAAATATTTATTTCAACTTTTTTTATACATTTGTCCGAAATGATTTATTATTATTTACCGATTTGTTCAGTTTCATTTATTTTTCATTTGTTTAAAATTTAATAAAAATTTATCCACAAAACGGAAATATGTGGTTTATTTGTGTCCCTTACTGTTATAACAAATTTAAATTTTGTTTGCTATCTGTTTCAAAAAAAATCCAATTAGGTTTTTATTTATATTGTTTGTATATATACAAAATTATTTCAATTCAAATTACAAGAACTTCATAAAAACACATACATAACATACATATTCACACAAAATATGTCTATAGACATACATACATTTTGTAGATTAAAACACAAAAAAAAAAAATACAAAAACGGAAACGGAAATGATTTGAAATAAATTAATCAGTTATTTTAATGGATTGGTAGGTAAACTTTTGACATTTAGCATGTAAGTACACCCACAATATATTTTTCGTTACCGACTGTAGTTTGTTTAAAAAGTAATACGTAAAGTTTGTTTTTAAATGAAGAATCAATTGAAATTCATAGAAATATATTTGTTAACTATTTGAATCAGTCATTAAAAAAAAACAAACTACATATAAAAATTTACAGACATTCAGTATGAGTTGATATTTTCAGTTAAATGTAAAATTTTATGTTTTCTGCTTCAAATAATAGAAAATTATATAATTCTTTTTTGTTTTTTAACAAAATAGTTTGTATATATACAAAATTATTTCAATAAAAATTACGAGAAATTATTCAAATATACATACACACAAAGCCAATAAAAATATATACATCTGCATGTGTTGTGTTCTGTTTTGTAATTACATACAAATAAAAAAACTTTCAATTTGAAAAACAAACCACAAAAGTATTTTTTTCTAACTTTTTGTCAGTAAAAATTTGATTGTTATTTTAAACGACTTTCTATTGTTTCTACTTTTGTCGATTATTAAACAATGATTGAAAATAAACAACAAAATGGGTTGAATATAATGAAAAATCAGTAGTCCTCTTTTTGATTGTATTTTCGATTAATTTAATATGTATTTTAAGTTGTTTTTAACGAAATAATATTGTAAGTGTAATTGAGTTAATTTTGTTTTTATTTTATTTATAAATTATTTATTTTTTTCGGAAATTTGATTAATTACTCGTAGAAACGGAAATTCCCATATGCCAGCCCTAAAATCTAGAACAATTGCCATCAATGGCAACTCTTTACTAACAACTTTGACACATATAAAAGATCAAAAACATCATGTTCAAAATATTGCTATAATCATTACTTTTTGTATTAAAGTGTAATTGTGCTAACAGTGTTTGGTGTAAACAGTGGATTAGAGTGTAATAATAGAATTTATTTAAGTCTTGCGTAAATAAGTAGTTGCTTTAGAAAATTTTAACTGTGTTCTTTATTTGCAATATAAAAAGAACTCGATTTGTTTAAATAAATCAACGATTTCAAAAGACAAAATTGTAACCATATATTTTAAGATTTTCAATTAAATCATATCGACAGTACAGAAGTCTGGATATTTTTATATTTTAGAAAACTTTGTAAAATTTGAGCAAGCAAACTAGTTAAAATATAATTTGTCTAAAGAAGTTTTTCATGTATTTTTGATCTGTTATTATGGTAAATGAATGGTATTAATAGGATTCTAGATCATAAAATCACATTATTTTTTGTTTTATATATATTGATTTTTATTGTTAAGAAACATGAAAGTTCTTATTAGTGATTATAGAGAATAAAAATTCAAAAATTTCCACAGAGCCATCATGATAGAATACTTAGTATTTTCGGTTGCCGCAACACAACCCTCTTCAGTATCCATACTCCTTATTGTGTTAATGTTTGATGATTGTCTATTTTATATTGATTGTTTAAAACAAATTAACAATTGTTTGGAGCTTTTTTTAGTTAGCAAATAAAATTATTGATTTTAGAAAGACTTTTTATCTACAATCGACACCACTTTTGCTGTTTTTATATTTTTTTGCTAAAAATTAGTTAGCTGATTTAAACCAACACGATTTTGCTGACATTAGCAATTTTTCTGCAAGCACCTTCCTAACTAAAATTTTGATGACACAGCAAACATTTTTTGTTAACTTCACTCATTTTTTTTTGAGTGTATAAGTAACTATGTTTGGCTGTGAATATTTATTTTAAATTTTTCATAAAATAAAGGGTTTACAAAAATAGATGTTTAAATTATATTACGAATAAATTAATTAACATTAATTATGTTAATGCCCCCACAGAGAGGAAACAGATTCTTGCCAACCTAATATTTTAGTTGCAGCAACCAAATTATTTGGTTGTCACAACCAAATGTATTACTAATTCAATTGAAATATAAGTTTTTTTTCGAAATTCTGTTGTATTTATCTAGTTTCGTTTGCCACAAACAAATGTATCGTTGTCTCCAACCAATCCATTCGGTTGGCGAGAAATTCGGTTGTCACAATGAATTCTCGATTTTCTCCGGTACACTAAAATATCACCATACGAAATAATTCGTTATTTCGTACCACGAACATCTTTCGTAAAATATTCGAAATCTACGAATTTTTTTTTCTTAATTTTTAATTCACCATGTCAAGGACCTGCGGAAGCTGAATCAATTTATTCTGGACTAAATATATTTTAATAAGTGGGTTTAAAATTTTATTTGAAAATTAAATAAAAAAACTTTAAATTCCATTGGCATGTACTTGGAGACCTGAATTTAGTTTACCCAGTTCGCAACCACCCAAAATTCAGTTATGAATTATTGAAGAATATTAATGAAAATATAATTTATAACAGTATTTCATAAAGGTGATATTTTTAGAACATGAGCTATTTTATAACTTTTTGGTACACAATTTCAGAGATCAATTTATTTATTAAAATAAAAAATTCAAAATCAAATTTTCAAATAGATTTTTGCTAGATTTGTAAAAAGTGTTAATTCTTAACTAAACTGATGTTCGTAAATTATACGAAATTTTTTTACAATCTACGAAAATAATTACTACTAATTTGGTAAATTAATGCATGGATTTTTCAGTGCTTTATTTGTGGTATTTTTAAAAGCAAAAGATTTTTCTAATTTTATAATAGTATAAATTCACATCATTTGATAGCATCTAAAAAACAAAATCTTTATTTTTTTGTTTAATTTTTCTACCCAAAAGAAAAATTTTAATTTTGAAAATTTTTTATTTAAAAAACTGTTTAATCAAGTTTTCTAATAACGAATTTCTAAATGATTCGTTAGGGAGAGCAATTTTCCCCATTTTGATCCTCGATATACGTGAGTAATGCTTTAGCTTTATGAAACTTTTTCCAAAGAACTTTTAAACCTAAATTTAAAATATTTCAACTTTGGGTCCTAGACTGGGCAACATGGTTTTCAACGTTTTTATTTTCTCAAGGACGTTAAAAATGTTTTAATACAAAGGCGCTGTATTTTTTGACATCACTTTTTAATTTCTAAATGTATTAGTTTAATATTATCAAAAAGTTATTCCAAATGCATTAAATATGAAAAATGATTTGCTTGTTTTAATCTAGAAAGGTTTTTCCTTAATTTCTATTGCCTTGTACTCTTTTTACAAATGTTCTACTAAGTATTCTTTGGCTGCAATAAGTAATATGTTTGTAATTTAAAATTTTCATTCCTTGCCATTGCATTTTTTTTACATTACCTGTTGTGGTCTATTAAAAAACTCATAAACACTCACATTTAATATCCTTTTTTTGTTTATTTGCATTCAGCTTGATTACATATCCTTATCGTAGAAATGACATCTCTTTGCAGTTGTATGCTCGTAATCATTTTCAAAAACAAATGCAAATAAATATTTATATACTCACATTTATACAGGCAACATAAATAAGAACAAAAAAATACATTCTGTTATTTTGATGCAAAAAAAGAAAGATTTTATAAAATGATATATCTTTAAAGTATGTGAAATAATAGTAATCTGACTGCAGAAATTTTCGTTTTTGGCCAAAAGTAACCAAATACAAAGAAAAGTTTCGAATTTTAATATTGTTGGGCCTTCACACACTAGAACAAAACCAATACTTATGCAAATTTTTAAAAATGCCAACCTGAGAAATGAACACAAAAAACACTAATACACATAGAGCTGTGTTCACGTATACATTTCATGCCAGATGAATACCATACCGTGTTAAACGAACAGAATAAAAATTGTGGGCTTGAAAATTAGTCGGGTGTGTGAAGTCCCATTTGAAATAAAGCACATGACCATATAAAATCAGACTGGTTTTCTTAGGTATTCAACCCGTAGGTTTTCTTATTGATTTTCCCCTCCAAACATATCGAGAAAGTTTGAGATGCAAAATCTTTAAAATGCATACTCTCTAGTTAAATTACGTTATATCGGCAAAATTTCATTATAAATCAGTGCTTCGGTATTTTTGCGGTATTTCAGAAATATTTCAAGGTTAAACTGGTTAAATAGCGAAATAAAGCCGGTTCTAGAATACGACAAATGCTTCTAATAGTATCGGCTTTAAACAATTTCTTATCATGTATTAGTGGTAGACAAATATAGTTCATTACCAAATAATTGATTATAAAATGAATATAAATTTTTTTAACTACTTATAATTCGACATCAGTATTAGTAATTTTTGTTAGACGAAAACGTTTTCATCAAGTTTACGCGTGACCAGCGAATATGTGCAGGATGGTGCTATCTTTTGTATCAGTGTGGAAACAATAAAAAAGTTTGAGATTTGTCAACCCATTGAGTTATAAAGGCTTGTTTTTGAAACACGTGTAATGTTAAAAAGGCGACATTGACTGGCCACCCAGATCTCCAGATCCCACCCCTCCGAACTATTTTTGTGGGGTTAGTTAAACAGCAAATTGTACGCCAACAATCCTCAGACCATTGATCAGCTCAAGCTCAAATTCGTACCGAAATTATCGCTATACAGACTAAGATGCTAGAAAGAGTTATAGAGATAGGGGCTCGTTTTGTTGTGAACAATAGAGGCGGCCATTTGATTGATGTCGTATTCGAAAAGAAGTCCAAGTAAATCGAATAGCACACATACGGAAATTGGTTGTTTTTTAAGTCATTCAATCCTCACATAACGACATAAAATACGACGCAACCTGTACAACTATCCATTCACAAAAATGCAAACGGCGCTGGCAGGGCACTTTAAACAGACATTAATTCAAAAAGGTAGCGACATTAGACAAAAGGTCATATGCTAAAACCAAAATATGGTTGGTCTAAAAATATATTTTCAAAAATAAATTTATGTAAAATTTTATTTATAATTTTTTTCTGATACCGGGATTCTAAAAATACTAATCAAAATAGTGATACTTGTTTATTTATAACGAGCTTTCAGCCTTCCGTATATTTAAAAAAATAAAAACAAAGCAAATTAACCATTAGGCTAATACGGGGTACTATTTATATTTCGGGAACTGGGAACACTAATGTCAATAGCTAAGATCTGGCAACAACATAATAAAGTGTGACATTTTTAGCATAAACATACTCACAACGATTTTGATGTTCAAGTGCTGTTTTGTTTGCAATGAATCAATCTGGCCAAAAACTGGAAATTTCAAGAGAAGGTTTAAGTTGGATACAAAAATGTGTCGGTGATCTCAGTTCTTTGTATTGCGATAAAGCTTCATCATGATAATGCAAGATCGTCATGTGACATATTGTGAGATAGAGGCATCCTTGCACGTTATTTCCACGTGAATACATTGGATTTTGCATGAACACTAAGTTGTAAAAAAATTGTTCTCGTTGGATACCCCATAATTTATCAATCGCTCAAAATAAATGGCTCCCGTCGATTGGTGTAAGGAAATGATTAAAAAGTTTGACCCCGGTGCTTCAAGAGACATGTATAAATTTCTGACAGGTGACGAATCATAAATATATGTGTATGATCCGTTACCAAATCAGCAAACGACCGTGTGAGAATTACAAGAGCTAAATCCAACAAAAGTTGTTCGTGGAAGAAGCACAGCGAAGCAAGTGGTCGCCTTTTTCTTTGGCCGAGTGGCGGTGGCCACTGTTCCGCTTGAACAACGTAGGATGGTCAATTCTGAGTGGCACACGACCATTTGTTTGCCGGAAGTCTTTGGAGAAATTCGTAAAACCAACTGGTGAAAACGAATCATTCTGCATCATGACAATGCGAGCCCTCACACATCTCGTCAAACAGGTGAATTTTTCAAAACATCAAATTGATGACTTATTTTTCGTGCAGTGCTGATTTGACACCCAATGACTTCTTCTTGTTCCCGAATATCAAAGGTACGAGCGCTGAAGGAGCAAAAACCATGTTATGAAGCTGTCTGAAGAGGAATGGAAATACTGCTATGACAAATGGTTTGAACGAATGCAAAAGTGTATTGATCATCAAGGGGAGTATATCGAAAAATAATAAAGCCATTTTCATTTAAAAACGTTTGTTATTATTTGCCATACCCCTCGTACATATGTCTTGAACTGGCAAAAGGTATCTTCAGAACCCCAAGTTTTTTGAAAGTAACAGCTTCCAGAAGATTCAAAGCTTAAAAAAATTAACTTATTACAACATATATTTTTCTTCATTCTTGTCTTCAATAAAACAGGTAGTTAATTTGGTTTCTCAACAGGCACTATGACGTTACTAAAATTTAAAGACAAAAAAACTTCTATAAAAACAAAAAAATAATTGTTATACCCTGGCTCAAGTAATATCCCTGCGGGAAAAGAACCTATCTCAGGACACGTCACAGGACCGGTTCATTGTGATAGGGACCGGTCACGGGACCGATCACTTTAACATGGGCTTGTCCTAGGAGGGGGTCAATTGCCCTCTGTGACATGTCACAGGACTGGTCTAAAAGGACAGATCGTGACTTTTAAACCGGTCACGTGATAGGTACTTTAGAAACCGGTGCTCTTTTCACCTATCCCGTTATATGTTTTTCGGAACCGGTTTAGTTTTCACCTATCCCGGGACAGGTTCCAATTCCCAACTGACCCCTTTTTTCCCGCAGGGATTTTACTCGAATACTCTTTTTGTGATCCAAAAAGAAATTTTGCATATTTTTGGGAGGAAAAATCCTTACTAGCGAAAAATTTTGCTACATTGTTTTATTTACCCGACAAATATAAATTCACTTTTTATTAAATAGAAAACAAACATTTTAGGGAAAAGTCTTTTATTAGTAAAAGACATCAATAACGAAAAACCAATACCTACTCAGCTTGTTTTACGACCTCATTTCGCGATTTGCGCTGTCAAAAAAGCTGACGAAAATCGGGGTTTGACTGTTTATTTTCTTGGTTCAATTAAAACATATTTCCTGTTAGTTATCTACCATAGTTTTTTTAATAATAATGTATAATAAAGTTGATTTTCATGAAATAAATGAAGCATCGAAAATATAGTTTTTAAGTGAATGTTTGCATCATCATATTTCACAATTGCTTTTAATTTAATTTCTGCTGAATTATACAATATATAATGAAAAAATCGGCAACAAACAATTAAAACCAATAAGTTGATTAATTGCAATCTGTTATATAAAAATTATTACCCAGCAAAACTTGCTATTACCATGTAATGAAAAATGGAGTTAGAAAAAAAATTTTTATTAATTACATTTTATTAAAATAAAACATTGTTTTAACATGGCGGTGTTGTGGGAGGTAATTGGTAACTATAGCTTATGACTATAGAGTAATATTAGTCATTACAAGAAAGTACTGAAATAAGTAGTTACTTGTTATATTAAAATCACTTGTTAGCAATAGGGGCTTAAATAAGTACATTATTGTAGTAACTAAACTAAGCCATGTAAAATAAAAGTTAAATAAGAGCATGAAGAAATAATAGCTGAAATAAAAAAAAATTAATATTTTTAATTTTATCAGGCTCGAGATCATAATTTAATGTTACTAACGAATAGTAAACACTAATTTTTTATTAAATGAAAAAAAAATTGTAAGGATCAGCGCTAGAGGGAGTGCACACTTTCCGAGCGACCAGGTCATCTTCAGCCTCTTTATAAACCACCCAACCCACAAATAACTCATGGCTTTTAACAGGCTTATATATCACACACTCTAAGGAAAATGACTATGCGAAATTTCATTTTTCAGTTGGTGAACCCGTACAAAAAAATTAAAAAAACGGACAAAAAATAAGAAAAAAATGATTTTCTTTTTCTTTATTTATTAAACCATATGTAAGTATTTATATAATGAAATACCAACAGCTCATTATTTGTCCGTCTTAATCAGTTATAACTTAACTCAACTCCAGCAACACATTATTTTAAAGTCTCTAAATAAGTTGTGATATATTTGAATATAAGTAACTCATTCTTTAATAACTTGCAAATAAGTAATAATATATCAAATATTTGTAACGAATTGCTTTAGGTTTCAAGGTAAAGTAAAGGGTAAATGATACCCTTTACCGGGTAGTGCCTGAAATAAGTACCAAGACTTTGCTGGGTACTTTTAATAGTTGTTGATTTTATTTAATTGCACACAAAAAATTGCATACAAACAAAATAATATCATTTTAATTATATTAAAGAATTGACAAGCGAAGTTGCCCAACGCTTGCACTCAGATATCTTCTACAATAAAGAATAATTTTGTATTCAGTTTTGTTAATGTTAAGTTTAAAAACATTTATTTATAACGAACAATAATTTTTACCAATATTTCTAAGTTTGAAAATTGACCAAAAAACTTAAAATAAATTTAAATAAAAATACTTAAAATAAATTTAAATAAAAAATTATTATAAATTAAATGAAGTTTTAACAATAAACAAATTTTAAAACGAAGAAATTTAAAGCAAAGAAGGGCGCCCAACCTATATTTTAAAATATGTATTTTTTCTAAACTGTTTTTGATATCAATTAATTCTATTAAATATGATTACACAATTTGAGTGTTTTTACATCAGCTAAAATGAAGTCAATGTTCAAAAATTTATAGTCAATTCTTTATATGATGAAGAAAATTCGAGCTCACTTACATCGTGCATCTTACATATTAATCAATAAAAAAGAGTATAAATATAAAAAAGAAGGAATCGCAAGTTCTTATAAGCTTATTTGTTTCTGAAAAGGTTTTTAAATTTTTTTCAATCAAAAATATTGTTACGATTTTACCCTTTATAAAATCGTTGATTTATTTACCTTTTAAATAAATCGAGTTCTTTCTATATTGCAAATAATAAACACTGTTTGAAATTATTTATAGCTCTATTTATTTATAACCGTCACTAAAAATTACAGAAATACACTTTAATAGCACACTTTATTTACACGATTTAGATAGACTAAACGTTAGCCACACTTTAGTTCTTCACACTCTGCGTTTTACTTATGAACTGAACTACTGCGTCACTGAGTACCAGTATTTATATGAGTAGTCAGGTATTCCAGTTATTTCCAGTTTATTACGACACTAGAATCTTCCAGCTGTCAAAATTTGTGTAAAGAAATTTCTAGTGATAGAAATTTCTTGTAACAATATTTTGATATTTTTTACGCTATAACCTTATAGAAAATAATATTTTATAATTTAATTAAAAGATTATATCGATTTCGGATATTTAAAGTAATAACAATTTAGCAAACGTATTGCACTTTGGTCTATTGGGTTATTTTGAAATAATTCTTGCTTTGTAAATAAATAAAAAAAAATAATTTTCAAAAAATCACATTATAAAAGTATAAAAATTTAAAAAAAACCCCTACTAAATTAGCAAATTTCTTCACGTCAAAAAATAAAAGGAAAAATATATGTAGTAAAGTCTGTTCAAACCATGAGTTGTTATGGGTGGTGGTTCAGGATGGATTTGACTCTAGCGCTGATACTCACAATTTTTTCCATCTTCCCTAATATTCATTGACAATGCCAATGGTCAAGTAAGAGCTTTAACACATTAAACAAAATCAATTCGCCATTACATTGTTACTACTGTATTCTGCAAGTTTAAATAAAGTATAATCACCAAATCAATAACACTATCATGTTCACACAAATCCCTCTATTTCCCTAATGCCATATTATAAAAATGCAAATATTTGCCATACATTTTTTTTGTTACAATGAAGAAATAGATGCAAGCAGTTAAAAACTGAATGTATGGAAACCCGGCGAAAAAGATTTATATATAATTTTTAAATCTTGATATACATAATTGTGTATATGTCGCTGTTACACACACAGAATATAGTAACAGTTGTGGCCACCGAATTTGTTGCCAATCGAATTCTGGCAGTTACAACAACTACCTTCATATTAAATTATATTTTTAGTTGTGAAAGCCAATAATATTATTACGTTCCACAAAATTTTATTTAAAAAAAAAATATTTTTATAGTTACCACTTTCGAATATTGAAAATTTTTTAATAATTTTGATAGATTGTACTAATTTTCAGGTACATTCACTAAATAAATGGTTTCTTCTACTGTATGAAATTTCTAAACGAATTTAATTTGTAAAGTTGATTGGAAATATCAATAATTGGATAATCGTATCCTTTTTTTTTGTTCCTTTTTCCTCTTTTTAATTTCCAAAGCCATATTTTTGGTATAATAATGGATTACAGGTTATTCCAAATAAAAGAAAATCCTTGCAAATAAATGTTGATGGTTTTGATCGAATTGCAACCAATCTTTTCTCTGGGTGTACTTGGTATAATATAAATAATAAAATTACAAAATTCTGTTTGTTATATTGGACATATTTCATAGACTATTTTTAAATACAAATACAAAAGCTTTTAAAAAGGCACCAAAAATGCAATTTCTGAATACAAATAACTTTATTATACCCTCCACCATATATGGGTATATTTCAGTTTGTCATTCTGTTTGTAATATGTCGAAATATAGGTTTAAGACCCCATAAAGTATATATAATCGTGATCCTTATGCAATTTTAAGTCGATTTATCGATGTCCGTCTGTCTGTCCGTCTGTCTGTATGTCTGTCCGTCTGTTGAAATGGCGATCACGATGCGAAGACGCAAGCGGGGTGCCTATTTTTACCCAGATTATTAAACATCCTCCCGAGCAGTTTGGTATTTAAAATGAGCGAAATCGGTTTAGCGGTTCAAAAGTTATGAGTGAAAATGTGAAGGTACCTCTAAACTTTCCATACAAATTGGTACAATTTTTCTGTATCTATTTTTATTTTCTGTTAAGTAAGTAAAAATGTTATTAAGTCTTCTTCTTGTTCGATTACATTCATTGTCTTACATACTATGAGAATAATAACATTCTTAGAGCTATGTGTGTGTTACTGTAAAACTAAATTAACGTAAAAAGCAACATTGTTAAAGTCGCTAACAGAGCAGACCACTGTAAATAACATTACTAAACTAAATAAATAACATTACTAAAACTAAATAACAAAAGTTCTGTTACATAAATTGACAAAACATATTCATATTACAGTTCATGCCAAATTTAGTATATACGTATATCATCTTCAGCCTCTATGATTGCCGGAGGCTGGGCTCATGTAGAATGAGGTAAGGTCCAGAGGAGCTGGATTGTCGTTAATACGTCCATTGATGGTGTTTTTCTCGTTTTCGTATATTTGGCTGACAAGCAAATTATCGTGCAGCTCAAGTTTCTCAAGAAATCTGGCTTGCAACGACATGGCGTACCTAAAGAAGGGTAGAACATCGGCATTTTTACAGACGTAAATATTTAAAAGTCGTTTTATGAAATTTTCATAATTTTTTCCGATGCATTTTCTTACGATTTTCCATTTAAAATATCTCCAATTCTTTGGCTACTATAGGAGATATAGTAAACCTGATTGGGCTTTTCTGTTAAGCTTTGATGGTTTGTCGTTTCATTCCATAAAATGTTTTTTTTTTTTTTTTGGTTTTTGTAAAAAAAGACATTTATATCGAAAGAAAGAGCAAAATACATAATTGCTTTAGTGCCGCTACTTTTGAATAGGTAGCGCTGAATTAACTAAAACAATACCCTGCCCCATGGCTAAGTCCAAAGAAATTGATACATAAAGAAAGATAAAAATGCATAATTGCTTTAGTGCCGCTACTTTTGAATAGGTAGCACCTGATGGCGATACAGCCTTGGATTAGGTTTTCAATTAATTTATTTACCAAAAATATTAAATTAACTACAAACGTCAAATTCTAATGCATTAAGATGTTACTAGTAGACTTATTACATAATTTTAAAGTCAAATTTTCAAATGTTTGACGTAATAAAATAGTTTTTTTTTATTCCATTTGTATTTTTGAGAATTGAGGGATTGGCAAATGTATATTTATGTTAATGTTTTCTTTCATAAAAAAATACACATGAATAAAGTGCAATATTGTGCTCTTAAACATCTAAATGAATATTGAAATTAAGGTATAATATGCACATAAAACATATATTTTTCATAGTTTTTGGTAAATATTTATTTATGTTACGAAGAAAATAAAAAATCAATAATACTCTACTGCATATTGTAGCACAATATGGCTAATGGAGACTAGCTCTGCAGCAAAATATGCCTAATGGAGAGAATGCTCCTTCTGATGGGCCATCTATTGACAAATAGTTACAACTCATGTTCTTTCTTTAACAAATTAATTTCTTTGCTGTATTCTCTCCATTAAACAAACACACTTCAATTTTTTAAAGAAAGAATATTCGTTGCAATTATTTATCAATGCGTGGCGCATCAGAAAGTACATTCTCTCCATCAGGCATATTCAGCTGCAGAGCTAGTCCCCATCAGCGGGAACAAAATTGAGTATTGGACAAAAACTATGCTTTAAAATGTTTTTTTTTTTATGCAGTCCAGTGAAAATGTATTGTATTGTATTCACCTCAAACATTTTTTCACCACTAAAATTTTTTTTCACAACAAAAATTTTTTTCACCTCAAAATTTTTTTTTCACCTCTAAATTTTTTTTCTTCCAAAAAAAGTTCTTTTCACATTTAAAAAGTTTTTCACCTCAAAAAATTTTTTCACCTACATAATTTTACTTCAAAAGTTTTCTTATATTATTTGTATCAAAAACAGTAGAGAACATCTTTTTAGGATATTGGTAGAGGGTATTCAAAGATTCGGCACAGCCGAATTCAGCCCTTTTTTACTTGTTTTTTTGTAACTTTAATTTTTATTAAAATTTTGTAATACTATTTTTGTGTATACCTGAGTAAAAAAATTGATCTCGCGCAATATTTAATAACATTCAATTTTATATTCTTTAATATATGCGGTAATATTCAGCTGATCTTATTTGATCCGAAAAATGGCAGATCATTTTAGGTCCAGCAATATATTTGGAGATTTAGAAAGATCTAAATTGATTCGACAAATGGCAGATCAAAATTTATCAAAACGAATTTTATCGGAAAACACACACGAAAATATATACGGAATCAAGTATGTTGCAAAAACGAATAAAAAATTTTAAATTATATAAACACAATGCCTTCGCCAGTATTTGAACTCGGTCTGCCAGAGTTGTAGTGAGTTAAGCACCCAGCAGTGTGAGGTTGACTTCATTAGACTACTTTTTTCGTATCAGTTTGTTATATAATCATATCTTCGGGACTTATATATAATTATATATTCGAAAATTTTGCAAAAACAGGAACACTTTTTACATATCATGGCTGAATTAATGAGACTGTATTTATTATGATTTATATAATCATATAATATATGAAGCAGAGCCTCGAATAACGTTGTAAGCGACAAAATTGAAATTGTTGAGAAATCGAAAAAAAAACGTTTAAGAACTTGTAGGTGTATCCCACTGACTGACTTCTTTAGATTGCATTTTGATAACGAAATCCTGCATAATTTTGCTAATTTCATTTTTAAGTCACAAAAGAAAGTTATTATAACTGTGATCTGGCAAAAAAAAAAGGTTTTGTAAAAATTGTCGCTGAAAACGTTTTTTTTTTCGGCTCCGCTTCATATATCTTATGGGTTAAGGAAAATTATATATAGTATTTAAAACAAACAAAAAAATATATATAAATTTTAACCACTTATGTTATAGGACTTTTGGAAAAAAGATCATATACTATATCTATATGTATCAGAAATTTTAGGTCTTATTGTCCCGAAGTGGGTTAAAATTTTAAAGATTTTTAAAAATATTAATTTGGAGAAAAATTACAACCAAAAACAATATGTATTTTATGTACCTTTCCAATGATATACAACATTGGTCTCATAATATTTTAGTTGTGAAATAACCCCATAAATATTGTTGCATAAAAAAAGATACTATTTGCTGCTGCAAAACTTTGGTAATGGGTGCGATATTCTCATGCGTTACCTTGTAAAGGTAGCTCATTACCTTTTTCATTATTTGCAAGCATAAAGTCATAAGTTACTCATTATTGATTACATAATATATGATTTATAAATGTAAAGTAATAATTTAAATATTTTTGAAAATCTGTTTTTATATACATTACTTTGTGTTTTTTTGTAAGCAAAAGGGTAATGTATGTTTGTTTTGATAACACTAGCGAAAAAACGAAGCGCAACAATTCATTTAAGCTTAAAGCAAACAAATACAATATGCGTCGATAGCTCAGTGGGTAGAGTTCTTGGCTGGCAACCAGATTTCCCTGGTTCGATTCCCATCTTGACCACATTATTTTTTATTACAAATATTTTAAATAAATAATAACTTTTTTTTAATAAAAATTCCTCCTTTTTAAATATCTATTTTGAGACACATTACTTTTCCCATTCTTGTAACCATATAAGTAACCCCTTACATCATCACCTCTAAAGTAATGGGTATATACATTACTTTGAGGCTCATCTCTTGTAAAATTCATCAATGAAGTAAGGTGTAAAGTAATCCATCGGCCCCTATGGCTATACATTACTCTACCCATTATTTGGTAATGTGTGGTTTTGCTGGGTATGGCTCAACATTAAAATTATTTCCAAAGCTAAAAACAAAAACAAAATTTAAAAAAAAATTTCACAAAAATATTTATCCCGATATCAGATTATATATGCAATTTTTGGAATCGAATAATATATAATGTCATTTGCAGTTATAAATATGACTATATATAATTATGCATAATTTAATCGGACCTTTTTTCAACGGGTTATTAAAAACTTAAAATACATCTAAGAGAGGGTACTTATACAAGTTTTCGCCTAAATATATTGACATACTTATATACAAAACAAGTAAAAAAGGGCTAAATTCGGCTGTGCCGAATCTTTGAATACCCTCCACCAAAGGGGATGAAGATGATATATGTATATACTAAATTTTGCATGAACTGTAATATGAATATGTTTTGTCAATTTATGTAACGAACTTTTGTTATTTAGTTTTAGCAATGTTATTTACAGAGGTCTGCTCTGTTAGCGACTTTAACATTGTTCATTTTTTTTACGTTAACTTAGTTATCATAGTATGTAAGACAATAAATGTAATCGAACAATAAGAAGACTTAATAACATTTTTACTTACTTAACAGAAAAAAAATATAGATACAGAAAAATTGTACAAATTTGTATGGAAAATTTAGAGGTACCTTCACATTTTCACTCATAACTTTTGAACCGCTTGACCGATTTTGCTCATTTTAAATACCAAACTGCTCGGGAGGATGTTCAATAATCTGGGTAAAAATAGGCACCCCCGCTTGCGTCTTCGCGTCGTGATCGTGATTTCAACAGACAGACAGACAGACAGACAGACAGACGGACGGACAGACGGACATCGCTTAATCGACTTAAAATTGCATAAGGATCACGAATATATATACTTTATGGGGTCTTAAACCTATATTTCGACATATTACAAACGGAATGACAAACTGATATATACTCTCACCATATATGGTGGAAGGTATAAAAAAACTAAGTACTATATTCGCATTAACCCATTAGGGTGGCACTTATTTGTATATAAAATGTGTTAAATAGAATTATTAGAAATAGACAACAAAAATAAATATTAGATCATAAACAAAATTTACAACAAGTCTGCACTGATCATACAAAATTCCCACAAGAAAACGGCAGCGAAACAATATTATTCCGGACCATGCACTGACCTTGTCACCCTAAAGCTTATACATTAGAACTAGTGCTCGCAAACATACTTAAAAACAGGAAATTTATTGTATGCATACGTGTCTTTACTACAACATATATATTGTCGCCGAGCTGATAAAATAACCTATGTGTTCTTGAGAAGTGGTTAAAAAAACATTCTTTTAGGTTTTTGTATTAAGACATTTTGACCCATCATGTGGTTTTAATAAGTTTTAAAGTACATATTTATTTAGATGTTTCGAGAGGAATTTTTATTATTTTTCTTTTTGCAAATAAAAAGTTAAATATTTTCTTAAAAAAATTGTAAAAAAAAACTTTAAATATATTTGCGACCATGTTAAATAAAGCCCTTCGATAAAGCCTTCTGCTACAGCTCGGATTATTAGGAATAACATGTTTAAAAAATTCGCGAAAAGCACATATCTTATTTTTTCAGTACAGCGATAATATTTATATAAAGTTCCAAAACTTCAATATTTTTAACAATTTCCAATAACTCATATGTATGTTAAATCATCGTATTGTCAATAAAAGGCAACCAACCAACCACACCCTACCAAGAACTAAGCACTAGCTATAGTCAACGAACATTGAACAAAAAACAAACACATAAAAAGTTTTAAAGACGTAAAAGTACATAATGTCGCGTAAATTTCAACTATGCAGAAAAAAATAAATATTTTGGTACACAGAAAAAAATTAAAAATAAGATTCATTTATAAAATTTATTTTATTAATTACAATTTTAATTGCTTTTGCATCAACCAAATGATTACACTATCTTCGATTTTGAAACTTTTATTTAACAAGCTGGGCACCCTACTGGTAAAGCTAATTTGAGTACGCTTAATTTAATGGTGCAGGTCGTTTTTTAAAGTTAGCGCTCGTATTCGTGATATTAGCGATTTAAAATTTTAATACTGAAGTACCATAAATGATATTTTTATACTTTTTAAATCATTTTTGAATTTAAATCAATTCAACTCTGTTAAATACAATTTTTCGATATATCTTTTTCGCGGAAAATTTTTTGCGCCGTATATTTATTCGAAAGAATTTTGTTCTTAAATCTATTGAATATTTTTCTAAGCCCTATTGCTTGCATCACGGTTTCAGGAGTGGAAATGTCTTGACACTCAATCAAAGTTCACTGTTTACAGAACAAGAAATAAGGCGGTTTTACCGTTTTTCAAAAAAAGATGACATCTACGATGACATCAACGGTTTATTTAATGCGATAAATATACCATCCCAGCAAAATAAGAGCTGAGGAAGAAGTAGTTATACACTACATCTACTGAACACCAAGTTGTGAAAATTTCGGTGAATCATTAATGATTTTAACATTGGCGTGTCATTGGGAGGAAGTAGTGTGTTTCGGTACTATGAAAAATCGATGAGCAGATGGACTTTTTCATTAGTTTACGGAAGTTGTTAAATATAGGGACTAGAAAATAAATATAGGGAGTGGCTTAGTTTTAAAGTTATAAATGTGATTTTGAACACGCCAAGAATTATTATTCCGACCAGGACAAAGTGAATATCACTGGTATGCAAAATATGTTTTCAATAAGGCATTTTATGACTGCAGGAATTAACAATTTATGGACCAACTAAATAATTATTTTTTTTACTAATAGGGGTTATTATCAACATTTTGGAAGTTGTTTAAAATGACTTCTTACAAATCGAAAAATTTGCACTATTAACTTCTTTGGATGTTCTGAAAAAGAGATTCGTAAAGAATAACATCCATTTTGATTTGCTGGGATACGATGTAAATAAATGGCGTTTCTTCATAGATGGTTCGAAAAACAGCCTGAAAGCTGGTCTTATACATAATGGAAATATAATATAGCGATTGCAGTACAAACGAAGAAATACTACTGTAGATAGATAGATTATAATTGTTGTGTACCATAATGAAGCACACTACCACTCGGCGACACACTGGATCCATTGTGATATGCTTTAGAAAAAGAAAAATAATAAAGAAAATACAGTAAATTATATAAAATTGAGAGCCCCCGACCTAAAAAGCAAAGAGCAATTATAAGTCGGTGTGACACCGAGACCGGTACCTAGAATAGCCAGCTTATCTCCCTGACAAAACCCATAAACTGCCTGGATCATATCTAGCCACATCACCCAGCTTTTCGTGCAATCTTTTCCCCAGCCATCTCAGACCCTGTTATCTAGGACAGTTGCACAAAATCTCCTCTACTGCCTTTAGCTCCTTAATATTCTCAAACAACCTGTATGCCTCGTTCCCATTTACCAATGAAGGTTCCACCCACTACGATACAATATTTAAAATTTTGACCAAGACGAAACAGAACGAGCATCAATAGAAAATTTGTAGCGGTTTAAAGGTTTGAAAAAAAAAATTCTAATTGAATTTAAAGAATAAATTATTTACATACTAATCCAACAGATAATTGGTCTCTTAATGGAAATGCAAACTGGTTTTACTAAATTTTGCTGTTTTTTGTGCCCGTGAAGTACCGGTTCTTAAATACTTGACCAAGTTGATTCCCAAGTTGCCATACGCAAAAGTTAAAGGGCAAAATTTGTTGGACCTGGATTTTTGAAATTAGGGGCCAACGAAAATTTTATAAAATGTTTGACGCCCAATGAAGAAGCAGCATTGGCATCATTTAAACTGCAAATCCCCAAATTTCAAGCCAATAATAGTCAAAATTATAGGAAGATAAGAGCTAGAATGTCTCTCAAAATACATTTTCTTCATTCCCATCTCGATTTGGCGAAAGACGATATCAAAGATTTTGGAACGAGGGCATGATGAGCGACTACTGTTGGACTCTAATGTGTGAAGCAATACAAACGACTTAGACTGCTCTTCATTTCTATATTTTCACTTTTTATTGAATCAAATGGATATTGATTGTCAAAAATTGTAAACATTTATTTTATTCAATATCTTGAAAGCTAGAACCTATCTCAAAAAACGGAGTTCATATTTGAATTCTGGGGCTCTGAATAGCCTTAGAAATAATTTTTAGATTCTCTGATATAAAACCGTGTATTAAGTAAACTGCTGGTGTATACACCCAGAGGGAATATTGGTTGCAATTCGATCAAAACCATTAACATTTATTTTAAAAAATCTTATTTCATTTAGAATCATCTATAATTCGTTAATAAAGCGAAATTATTTTTTAGTGAATTAAAAATTAGGAAAAAGGAAAAAAATTAATCCTATTATCGCGTTTTTGGTGTATTCTATCGACTTCAAATTAAAAAGTTCTTTAAGTAATTGTGTATAGTAGAATGAACCATTAATTTAGTGAATGTACTAGGAAATTAGTGAAAACTTTCAACACAAACACTTAAGGAAATACCTTTTTAATGAAAACAAAATATTTAAATGTTTAAATCGTAAATAGAAGAAAATTAAAATTGGTTCTGGTGCAGTAAATAATAGTGTGAAATATGAATCTGAAAACTGGAAAAATCTAAAAATAAATTGTTTGTTAAAACAAAATTTTGTGAAACGTATAAATATTTATATGGAATATAAATATTAAGTTAGACATGTGAATATTGGCTTCCAAAACTAAAAATATATTTTTATATGAAGAAAATTGTCGTAAACATCAGAGCAAATCCGATGGCCACAACTGTTACTGTATTCTGGGTGTATTTTCGAAGAATTTGTTTTGTTTGAGAACTTCAAATGCATTTGGTTTTTATATCAAAATTTTTCTATTTGAACATACCTTTAAAAAAAAAGAAAATATATAGATTTTAAATTTTTGTCTTAAATTTCACTTAATGGGTGCGCTATTCTCATGCGTTACCTTGTAATGATAGCTCGTTACTTTTTTCATTATTTGCAAGCACAAAGTAATAAGTTACTGATTACTGATTATGTAGTATATGATTTATAAATGTAAAGTTATAATTGAAATATTTTTGAAAATCTATTTTTAGATACATTACTTCTTGTTGTTTTTGTAAGCAAAAGGGTAATGTATGTTTGTTTTGACAACACCATCGAAAAAACGAAAGCAACAATTCTTTAAAGTTTAAAGCAATCAAATATTATATGCGTCGATAGCTCAGTGGATAGATTTCTTGGATGGCAACCAGAGTTCCCTGGTTCGATTCCCATCATGACCACATTATTTTTAATAACGTTTAAAATATTTGTAATAATTTTTTTTAATAAAAATGCCTCGTTATCAAAAATCTATTTTTGGACACATTACTTTTTCCATTCTCGTAACCACATAAGTAACCCCTTACATTACCACCTCTAAGGTAATGGGTATATACATTACTTTTAGGCTCATCGCCTGTAAAATTCAGCAGTGAAGTAAGGTGTAAAGTAATCCATGAGCTCCTATGGCTACACATTACTTTACAAATTATTTTGTAATGTATGGTTTTGCTGGGATGTAAAGTTTTAATCAAAATAGCTTTAAAATCGTAACTATAATAATGACCCTATTCGTTAAAAATAAGTATTAACTGAAATATTTGAAAGTTATTTAAAAACTTCTTTAATTATTTCGTTAATTTTGACTTAAAATTTTTCTGTGTACTTTTTTCCATAAAAAAGGAAACAAAAAGCAGATATACTTAAAAACTCCGTAAAAAATGGTGAATATTGTTATAGGATATATCGTTCAAATAAGTACATAGAAAAGAACAAGTAATCGAATCATTCACTTATGTTACACAGTTAAATCAAAAATATTATTATTACAGTGGCGTATACTTATTATGGAAACATAAACTTGATTTTTGTTATTGAGTTTAATTGAAATTTACTTACTATTTTTGTTTTTTTTATATTCTCCTTTTATTACCATATGTCCAAATTAGCTATTAGATATTATTAAAAACATGTATTTAAATTGTTTTTTTTTACATATGTTTATACAATTCTTTTTTAACCGTACCAAGTTTTATTGTGAAGTGAAGTTTATATTTTATAGTTGATCTTTTTTAATACTTCTATATATGAAAATGTATTTTCTCTTTTCTTGTCTTTAATATTAGCTAGTAGCTAATTTGGTCATACAGTATTAAAGGGAGAATGTAGAAAACACAAAAATAGAAGAAAATTTCATTCTAAAATCAATAATAACAAGTAAGATCGGCTAAATTCGGCTATGCCGAATCTTATATACCCTGGACCATGGTTGGGACATCTTTAAGAGGAAATTTACCATTTAGATTGGTGATAAAACTTGGACTCGGGAAGATTTATGTTTCCCGAAAATAGGTATTTAAAAAAATGTATGTTTTGGTCATAACTATTTTTAGCAAATATGTTCTACTAAAGATTTTCGATCTTTGGATATATATGACGTATCCATAGGTCATATTACAGCTCTAAAATTTTAGTTTTTATAAAAATTTTGATGTTTTTAGCCCATTTATGGAGTATTTAATTACGGTCTTACCGTTCTTAAGATATAAATTAATCTATTTTATGCCACGCCCAATTCAAGGATTCCGCCCACATTTGGTCAGATATTGTGCATTGATAACCAAGACGCTTGCACCTTATTTGAAAACTTTTCCTCTTTCCGTTTTCCAATTATACAGAAAAGCTGACCGACATCGTTAAGCCAACTGTGCTGGACGTATTTGTTTTGTTAAAAAAAAAAAAAATAAAAAAATAACAAAAAAAAGTCTTAAGAATATCAAAAAAAAAAGTGTTAAAAATATATAAAAATAATTAAAGTTAAATAGACGGGGTTCGATCGCGCGACTAAAAGAAAAAAAGTATTTGTGACAAAGCGCTTAGACCACTAAGCCATTAAAGGACATAAGTAAACGTCGTTAATACAAACCTTTGTATGGATTTGTTGCTTGTGTATAAAAGGTAAAGAGGTGAAAGGCAAAAACTTCAACAAATAAAATAAAAACAACAACAATCAAGATCATAATGCCAATCAATGTTGTCATATTTTTTCCTTTGAAAAATCTTTTTAGTTCTAAAAAAAGCTTTTTTCGACCAAAAAAATATTTGTTTTTTACAAATCGTTAAAAGATTTCACTAGAACTGCATGTGTTTTATTTCTACAAAAACGTTTAGTTTAGCTGGCAAATTTAAATTTGGGATATTATTTCGCCTTTTTAAAAAATGTTTTTAATTTCTTTAGCTTAATTTTAAAAATTTGTAGGAAAATAGTTTATAAAAAATTGTTTTATAAATTATTATCAGTTATGACCTAAAATAGTTTCACTGAAAAAGGAATTATGTATACAATTTTCTTTATATATGAGAAATAAAATGGTTGAAAAATCTTTCTAAAAATTCTTTTAAATCGAAGCAAAATATAGAAAGAAAACCATTTGTATTTTGTTTGTATTAGAGGGTTTTTTTTTTAAATTTTGATGTTTTTAGCCTATTTATGGATTATTTATTAATTTAAAATTTTATTAGTTATTAATGTTAAAAAAAAATAAACAAAAAAAAGTCTTAAGAAAATATAAAAAAAAATTGTACAAAAATGTTGAATAGACGGGAATCGAACCCGCGCCTTAGAAAAAAAAAACTATAACTATAGGGTCTTAGATCAATATTGTAGAAATTACAAACGGAATGACAAACTTATATATACCCTTCCACCTGTAGTGGAGGGTATAAAAATTAAATGCATGTTAGCATAATAAGTTTTTCCGTTATAATGTATTCCATTCATCTTATGCTAATAACTTTATCTGTGTATTCTCCATGATTACTAAATATATATAAAAAAATTTTTCATTTTGAAAAAAAAAAAAATTGTTTTTTCATGCAGCGGATTTCTCCTTAACCAGGGTTAGGGTTTAACTAAGTCTACTGCTTATTGTTTAGTTATTAGTAATGAGCACCCATTATTGGCATTTGTTTGCGACGATACTGCTGTATTTACACATACATATTTATATATGTATGCATAAGAAATGATGACGGATTGTCAAAAAAAAAAACATCTAAATGATGATTCTACTGTTGTATATTTTTTAGGATTTTTACAAGTAAAACTTTCAATAATGGAGTACGTAGATGTTAAAAGAATTATATAACACCAAACTGCAATAGAACTTTAACGGAAAAACTTTTCATATTTTCCGTTTCTTTTTTTTTCCTAACGGAAACAGAACCATTAGAGGAAATCAGTCGAAAACAACAATGCAAAAGAAAAAATAATATTGCACAACTAATGCTAACGGAAGTCTGGCATTGAAGCAGTCGTTACTTACAATTGAGTTTCAAAATTTTCTTTACAGGGTATATGCATTTAAGTCAAGATTTTGAAATTATTTGGTCATTAGATGATTTAAATTTAAATAGTTGCATTAAAAACTAAATCATACCAAATATGCTAATATAAAATTTTTTAGCAGGATTTCTTTACTAAAACTATTAAAAATACTCACCAAAAAAAGTCTGTAATGGTATTTTTTTTTTGCTAATTTTAGCAACACATGTCTGCTGACAATGAAATTTGCAGAAAAAATTAGCTGCTGATACTAAATATTAGTAAACTGTTTGTAAAGTGGAGTTTTGAACTAAAAAACTTTTTAGTGCTATTTTATGTGCATGTCCCATTTTTAGACATGAGTCGGTATATTCACTTCCGATCCATTTTTTTAATCTATGTAATCTATATGTGTAGGTGTAATTTTATTTAGAAAAATCATTTCCTTCAATATCCACATTATAAAATAAGTAAATTTTCTTGTTAATTTTAGCAAATCAGTTTTCAAAAATTTGTGAAATTATTTCTGACATTAGCAACAAAAATTTATAAATATTCTGTAAAAATTCTGTAATTTGTAAAATGTAAATAGCAAAAAGATTTGCTAAAAAATATTTTTTTCACTAACAATCAGTACAAATATAGTAAAGTGGGATTGAAAACCGTTTACTTTTTTTGCTGAGTGTAGGTTATAGTAGGATTCCCTACATAAAGTAGAATTTGGACTAAATTTTGAAAAGTAGTAAAAATTTCGGGAAGGGTCCTGAATCTTTTTTATGAACAGGGGAGAATATATAGATAAATCAGAACGAAATTGCCGAAAAAATTAATTTTATCAAATAATTTGAAGGTTATTTTGCTTGAGCACTAGCGTCAAACATGACCCGACTATTCTTAAATTTTTAGTCATAATTACAAACAGATATCTATAGTTTTGTGTGTCTAAATACCATTTAAGCCCGATTCAGATAGGACGTTTTTATGGGAGTTAGGCCTAAATATAGACGGATTCCAATCAAATTCGGATTCCAATCAAATTGTATAAACTTTTATTAAAATATCTTTATATGTGCTACCTGCAGTTGGATTACAAAGTTTACATGGACACGCGAACATACGGACGATCTGACATCGTAAAATATACTTAGAAAGTGATTCTCAGTTAGAGTATTAAACTAATCGACTTTTAAATTTAATCGACAAATAGTTCGAATTATTATTCGGGTATTTTTCTTAAGCAGTTAATCGCATAAAATTTAAAAATTAATCGATTAATCAAAAAAAAAAAAATTATGTAGAATAATATATAATTTTTTTTGAATAATTTCTTTTAAAGAGGGAATAAAAAGCAAGTACAGTAACACTAAAATCTTAATATCCATAAAAAATGATTTAGTTGGGATCATCCCAATAAAAACAGACCTTACCAAATAATGAGTATAGTAATCAATACGAATAATTAAAGAATAATGAGTTACGCGTATCCATAAAAAAATACATATTTTTGGAAAATTTTTGAAACACATTTACTCGAGTTACATATATTTGACAATACAGGAGATCAAAATTTTGGTAGGACATTCCTTTAATTTTCAGAAACATCGACATATTTTGAATTGCTTCACTCCATTTCTTGGAGGACATTGATATAATTTGTACCATATGATTTTTATAAATTTTTCTTATTTAAAATTTGGTCTCCAAAATGTTCAGTCTCTTAAAAATTTTGAAAAATTGTATAAAAGGATATTTCGAAACTACAGTTAAAAATCTATTGTTGCCCTAAGTTTTAAAATTTTAAAATTTTTTTCATATTCGTAATATTCTATAAGTCCGAGACTATTCTAAACTAATTTGTAGGCTTTTTCCTGTTCACTTACATCTTAATTTGTTTTATTAAACTCTTATTTCAAAAATTTATCAAATTGAAATTTATAAATAAAGTTATTTAAACTATTAACAATGACTTATTATTATTTATATGAAAATAATAGAAAAGGTAAGCCACTACAGATAACTTATAATTATTTAATTTAAAATAATAAAATATGTAACATATTAAAGGCAATACATTATTTTTATTTTGAAAATAATGCTGAATGTAAGAAGTACTCATTTCAAAGTAATGTATAAAGCAATGATATGTCATTACCATGTTCTTTGCTGGGATGTTTTGTAAATATTCTAAGTTTTATGTCTTCTCGAATTTTTTTTTTCCAAATCGGAATGAACCTTCTTGCAGACTTTTCACCTGCATTTAAAATTTTAAAAAGTTAAGCCCGGATTATTCAGGCGTACACATAAAATCGTATATTTAAAAAGAAATTCTCTTGAGAATCGACTGTTCTCCTATGATTTCTTTCATCTGTTCCTATATAAGAATTAGTAAATAATTTGCAGGGGATTTTGAAAAAAAAATGTAATTAATTGTGTTAAAATTTATTATAAGACAGTTGGCCCAGTTGGCATTGAAACGCTCATACGTTTGAAAAGTAATTTAGTTCATAATATTGCAAAATAATTATTTATGAACGTATATGACCATGTATGCCCATGTAAGATCATGTATGCTCATATATATTTCGATATTTAGATGGTTGGAAACATAAAACTCTATTTAAATATTTCACTGATCATCTAACTGTTGCATTTTCATCATGGTAAAGTACACAAAGGAACAACGTATGCAAATTATAAAAATGTACTACCGAAATTCGGTGTCGATGACCCAACTTTAAGAGAAAAATCATCTTCAGTGACGAAGCTCATTTTTGGCTCAATGGGTTCGTCAATAAGCAAAATATGCGTTATTGCTTTGGTAAAAATCCACATGTGCTTGATGAATCACCACTGCATCCACAAAAATAACTGTTTGGTGCGGTTTGCATGCTGGCCATATTTTTTCGTCGACAATTACGATCGTTATGGCGCCATGATTACCGATTATATTTGGCCCGAATCGGAAAACATGGACTTGGACGATATGTGGTTTCCACAGGACGGTGCCACAAACCATACAGCACACGTTACAATCGATTTATTGAAAAGTACGTTTGGTGAGCGTGTTATCTCAAGAAATGGACTAGTCAATTGGCCGCCTCGTTCGTGCGATTTAACGCCTCTAGACTTTTTTCTTTGGGGCTACGTCAAATCATTGGTCTATGCCAACAAGCCGACGACGCGTCGTCGACGTTGGAAGAACTCAGAGCCAACATTGAACGCGAAATAGCGGCCGTTACGGCTGAAATGTGTGACCGAGTCAACGAAAATTGGTTCCCACGAATCGACCGCTACCGACGTGCCCGCGGTGGCCATATGTACGAAGTCGAGTTCCATTCATAAATGTTTTGATTGTATTTCAAGTCGATCATAAAATTTTGGAAATATCTCAAATGGTTTGCGTTTTATTTAAAAAAAGTTGTCAAGTTCTTATTGGAAAACCCTATATTTAAAACAAGTTCCAGTAAATTATAAGAGATAATATATCTAAAAACTATCTTAAGTAATCAATATTTAATCACGCTTACTCCGCCCTGAAAACTGAAAATGTTATTGGTCAATATAAGTTAGAAATTGATACGATGTGTAGCATTTTGATATGTGAGTAGGGCATTTGGTATGAAAAGCCTCATATATTTGATTGATTAAATAAATATTTCAAACAGATACATCAATTAGAAAAAAAAAATACACAGAGGAAGCAGACAGTTTTTGGCAACTGAATTTTTTGCCAATTATATTTGTCATTTAAAGCCACCGATATTTTTGTTACAACAGAATTTCTCTTGGAGCAATAGATTTCAATTATCCCAGGAATACAGGATTGTAACAACCAAATAATTTTTAGATACTGTAATAAAGCTATTTGGCAAAAAAAGGAAATTGAATAGTGTATAAATTTGGTTATCACAACCAAATTCTAATGTGTTTGCTCAATATCTTGGGTGTTGCAATCAATATTCAGTTGTTCCAAACTATTTTAGTTGTAATAACCAAATTTCAGGTTTAAACTGGCAAAAAAATGTATGTCTGTGTGTTTTCTGTATGTATATAATACCACACTAATTTATATGTTATGTTTAATTAAAAATTTAACATAATTCCCTTAAAATAATCATGTTATTTGTGGTAGATAAAAAAATTGCAAAATAACTTACCTTTCCAACTCAATAAGGATCTAAAAAGATAAAAATCATGAGGAAAAAATTAATTGACTTCGTTATTTTTTTGTTACTTTGGGAAGGAAAAAAGTATTAAGGTTTACATATAAAAAAGTCGATTAAAAAAACTTTAGAATTTTCACAAAATTCTTTATACAATCCTTGCCATCACAACGTATTTTTTTAGAATAAACCCTAATTAGAAAAGTTTTTTTTTTTAATTTTCGTGGATACTTGCAATGCTCAAGCTAATAAAGTCTTCTTAAGTGGCGACTCAGTTGCCTTTCGCGCTAATGCAGCTTTACATGCCAATTGGTAAAGAAAAGAAGAATTCTTCTAAAGACTAACTGACATATTGACAGATTTTTTATTTTATTTTATCCAATTTATCTTGTTTCAATCATTATCAAAATAAATGGAATATCAAACATAGAGACAGAAAATAGAAATTAAGAAAAAATATTAAGTTTTAAAAATTGTAAGAAGAAAACATTTTTTCTTAGAATTAGCATAATTTGCATTTAATTACAAATTTGCTGAGTAAGTAAAACAGAATAGCAGGCAAATTAGGTTTATCCGTAACCCAGACAATATACATTAAAATGTAAATAAATAGAAGTTTTTCTTACAGCAAAAGAAATTTAAATAGACGCATTAAAACTTCATGTAATATATATTTAATTTGGCAGTATATTTTGATTTTTTGTACAATATTAATCAAATGATAAGTTTAGACAATAAAATTTATTCACTTTATTGAGCGCAAAACAACTGCTTTCTTATAAAACATCAAATAAAAGTGTTGTAAATAGACTTTAAAATTTTTTTATAACTTTTTTAAAGAAGTTGGAGTCAAATTAAACTGTTTGTCATATCTAAAGTAGTTATAGTAAATTATGTGAGTTATGAATATATATATTCAATCGATATTTAACCATAAAACAGAAGTCTACATTTTATACCATACAAGTCCTTAGACTTCAAAAATGTTTGCAATGGAAACTTTTGAATGACGAATGAAATACGAAAAAATATTTTTAGGTAAAAAAGCTGGGTAACAACAAACTTACTGAAAAAAAATTGGTGAAATCAAATTTTAATCTATGCCACTATGCCCATATCCAGATCTTTAAAATTAATATTGCCTTAAATCAATTTTCAAATCTGATTTAAATTCTGACGATTTAATAAATTTTTCTGATTGAATTATTTACTGCACCCAGAAAACAGTATCAGTTGTGGCCACCGAATTTGTTGCCAATCGAATTCTGGTGGTTACGACAACTGTTTTCATATTAAATTATATTATTAGTTGTGAAAGCCAATATTTAGTTGTACAATTTAATATTTATATTCCATAGAAATATTATTACGTTCCACAAAATTTTATTTAAAAAAAAATTATTTTTAGATTTTTTTGGTATCGAACCTGGGCATTCAGATTCATAGTTCACACTCTTGCTTACTGCACCACAACTAATTATTATTCTCTTTGAAATATTTTCCATTTAAACTTTTGAGTAATTTATTTTAATTTTTTTTTTTAATGTTTGCCTTTCCCGGGATTTGATTTGTTTTATTTTTATATTATTTATATTAATCATATAATTACAAATTATATCCTAATACCCTAACCGAGCACTAGCAACAAAGGCCATCGGCTCGTTGTAGCGAAACAGACCGGAGCCTCTGGTGGGAATCGAACCCACGACCCCCGCACTGATAAGCTAGCACGCTACCAACTAGCCTACCGGGGGGCTCAGTCCGGGATTTGAATTTGGAAATTTGGAGTACTGAGCAACCTCTCTTCCCACCAACCACAAACATTTATAAATTTTGATGGCTAATTTTTAATTTAAACAACTTGTAAGGAAAACAAATATTATTATAAAATTTGTTTATCAATACCAATCATTAGTGACGTCTATTATCAATACAATCCACAATTCAGCTGCTTCTACTGAAAAACTAATTAAATGATATATTTGATCAGAATAACCGTACTTTTAGTTACGCCTTTTGAATATCGACAATTTTGTAATAAATTTGATAGATTGTACCAAATTTCTAATATATTTACTAAATAAGTGGTTGCTTTCACCGCACACAAATACTAAACGAATTTTATTTTTAAAGATGATTGGATTTTTAGTTTCTTTCCCTTTTTCCCTTTTTTTAATTCCCAATACAACATTTTTGCTTTATTAACGAATTTTAGGTAATTCCAAATCAAATGAAATCCTCACAAATAAATGTTAATGGTTTTGATCGATTTGCCACCAATCTTCTCTCTGGGTGTACCATGATTCAATCTTTATCTTATTGAAAGACTTAAATTGTTTTAAATAATAATTCATTTTTAAATTAAAGAATCAAAATTGATTTGATTCGCGAATTAAAATATTTTTTTTTAATCACAATTAATTTATATTTAAGTTTGTTAACCATACTTGGGATTTTTTTATTGGCATTACTTGAGTAATTCTAATGCCAAAAAAATTTCGTTACCATGAAATTACTCAAAAAATGCATTAGTGTACAAAATACAGGAGATGTTTAACTTCCTATACTTGGGATGTTTCATAAAATCTCCTTAACCTGGTCTATATTTATTATCGCAATATATTAATACTTTTGTAGAGCAAATAATTTTGCGCGTTTTGTGCTAGCTCGCTAAGTTTCCATTTTATAAAATGGCCATTTTATATAGTACTAATGTACTACGATAATAAAAATAGGCCAGGTCCGCAAAACATTCCGAGAACATTAATACAGCGCCCCATATAGCCCTTAGAAACAACTTTTTAGTAAAAGTATTACTTAATTAAACCACATCATAACGATGTCGCTTACGCTGTCAAAAACGTTTTCTTCAATTTTATATGAACAATAAACAAGACATTGTAATGCAATGTTGGCTGTTTAGGGGATTTTCTTTTTTTTTTTGTGAAAATGCAACCCCGAAAATATGAATTTTTTTATAACAAGTAAAAAAGGGCTAAATTCGGCTGTGCCGAATCTTTGAATACCCTCCACCAATATCCTAAAAAGATGTTCTCTTCTGTTTTTGATACAAATAATATAAAAAAACTTTAAAAGTAAAATTATGTAGGTGAAAACATTTTTTGAGGTGAAAAACTTTTTTAGATGTGAAAAGAACTTTTTGGTGAAGAAAAAAATTTAGAGGTGAAAAAAAAAATTTAAGGTGAAAAAATTTTTTGTGGTGAAAAACAATTCTAGTGGTGGAAGAATGTTTGAATACAAAATATTAACTGCTAAGCGACTGGTGAAAAAATATGAGAAAATATGTTATGTACCAGTCGCTACTATGAAATTGTACTAAATTTGTATAGGCAATTTAGAGGCACCTTTACATTTTCACTAGTTTTTTTTAAACATGGACTGCACAAAAAACACATTTTAAAGCATAGTTTTTGTCAAATACTCGATTTCGTTCCGGCTAATGGGAACTAGCTCTGCAGCTGAATATGCCTAATGTATTTTTGAGAATTGAGGGATTGACAAATGTATATTTATGTTAATTTTTTCTTTTATAAAAAAATACAGATGAATAAAGTGCGATATTGTGCTCTTAAACATCTAAATGAATATTGATTTAGAAAATTAAAGTATAATATACACATAAAACATATATTTTGCATAGCTTTTGGCAAACATTCTTTTATGTTGTGAACGAAATAGAAAATCAATTATACCCTGTTGTATATTGTAGCAGAATATGCCTAATAGGGAGAATTTTTTTCAGATGCGCCACCTATTGGGAAATAGTTTCAACTAATGTTCTTTCTTAAACAAATTAATGTCTTTGATTTATGTAACAGAACTTTTGTTATTTAGTTTTAGTTATGTTATTTACAGAGGTCTGCTCTGTTAGCGACTCTAACATTTCTACTTACTTAACAGAAAAAAAAAATAGATACAGAAAAATTTTACCAATTTGTATGGATAATTTAGAGGTATCTTCACATTTTCACTCATAACTTTTGAACCGCTTGACCGATTTTGCCCATTTTAAATACCAAACTGCTCGGGAGGATGTTTAATAATCTGGGTAAAAATAGGCAACCCCGCTTGCGTCTTCGCGTCGTGATCGCCATTTCAACAGACAGACAGACAGACGGACATCGCTAAATCGACTTAAAATTGCATAAGGATCACGAATATATATACTTTATGGGGTCTTAAACCTATATTTCGACATATTACAAACGGAATGACAAACTGATATATACCCTCACCATATATGGTGGAGGGTATAAAAATAATTTCGTGAATGGGGATAAGAATTTTCGTTTGAGGTTCCGGGGATTTGTTAGGGATGACAACAAAATTTAAAGTTTTTTTTTTAGATAAATATTTACAATATTTTCTTCTCTTTTAATTTGTATTATTTTTTCAACATTTTTATTAGTTTATAATTGATGGAAACAGTGTACGGTTGTAAATTCTGCATACTTTGAATACTTGATAATACTCTTGCTTGCTTTTAAATATTGATTCGATACATTAATACTAAAACGGTTTTACATTTTCAAACAAAAAAAAAGAAAAAAACATAAACATAAACAGAGTTATATTTTCATAATGCTTTTCAGACCAAATTACGCTTATATACATACAAATACAACTCTAAGGTATTGAGTGAATCCTTGTAAGTATTGAGTAGCTCAATGCAATTGCTCAATACTGTTAAAGTTCCGATTTTTTACCAAAATTCTGCTAGTTCGAAGCTCTTCTCGGATTTTATACGAACTTTACAAAGTAAGTGTTTAATTTAATGTAAAAATTCCTATTCTACTGAAACTTTTAAATACAACTACCATTTATAACAAAATTTTTCAAACTGATGTATTTTGATTCTAAAATTATTTATATAATAATCTGTGGTACATAATATTTTTGTATGCTTATACATATTAACTGTTTCCCAGCCAGCATCACACAGAGAAAACAGATTCGTGCTGACAACCCAATTTGAAGCCAATTGAATGGTTCCGTTCGGTTTGGCAACCATCTTCGATTTTCGAAGCAGAAATTGACAGGGTTTCCATTCCAAATGTTAATATATGCCAGATTCCCAATTCGTTGCCCGAAATGGAAACATTAACTTTTGGAATGGCAACTCTTTGAGCTTTGAGCTTTGAAAATCGAATATGGTTTCCAAAGGGTATTTCTATAAATAAATGGAAAAACTTCATTTGTACGGGTAAGCATTCACTAACTGAAAAATGGAATTTGGCATAGTAATTTTCCTTAGAGTGTATGATATATAAGCCTGTTCAAAACCATTAGTTGTTTGTGGGTTTGGTGGCTTATAAGGAGGCTGAGGATGTCCTTGTCTCTCAGGTCGAAAGTGTGCACCCACTCTAACGCTGATCCTTAAAATTTTTTCCATTTATAAAAAAAAAGGGGTTTACTTATCGTTACTAACATTAAAATATGATCTCGATCCTGATTAAATTTAAAAAATATATAATTAAAACAGATATATCGAATAATAAATACAAAAATTTATTTAAAATTTTTAATTGTGTGTATGTTACGTAAAGTTCGCCATCCGAATAGTTAAATTTAATCATAAACAATAAATATACCAAATTAACCGCAACAATGCCACATCATCCAAAATATTGGTTTTTCTAATCAATATTGAAAAAAATATTATTAATTCACAAATACAGCTAGTCCACCGGGGAGGTATACTATTTTGGTAAACATTAGTCTTGACAGTTCATATTCGGCAGTCGTGAAGTAGACACTTGTCAAATTAAATATGGAAAAATATTCATTAAATTAACGTGTTTTAATTGTTAAAACATTTTATCAAAATCAATCATCGATTACTGTGACGATGAGAAAGTTACGTAAAATTTTTGGGATAAACAACGTGCCAATAAAACGCACTATTTATCGTGTAGTGAATGATATCGAAGAAAGAGGATCTGTAGGTGATGCGCCCAAGCATGGACCATAACGTACTGCCAGATCGTCTGAAAACTTTACTGCTGCTCAGGAAAGTGTTCAAAAAAATACAACAACCTCAATTCGACGCCATACTAAGGAGCTTGGTCTTCAAGAAACAACTTTGACCATAACTTTGCACAAGGGTTTGCATTTGTTTACATTTATAATTCAGTTGACACAAGAGCTTCTTCCACAAGACCATTTACGCTGCCGTACATATGCCAATAGGATATTACAGCTCGCCCATGACAACCCCGATTTTCATGAAAAAATCATAATCAGTGACAACGCACATTTTCATTTGAATGGATATGTGAATGAACAGAATAGTCGGTTCTGGGCAATGGAAAATCCTCTATTTCTAATTTTGTGATTCCGATCGAACCTACATCCTTCAGTGTAACAGCCTAACGCGCTAACCATTAGACTGCTATTCAGCCTAGGTGAATACACAGAGGAAACAACTGAGGGGCAACCGAACTTTTTGCCAACCAAACGTTTTGATTGCAGTAACCGAATTATTAAGTTGTCGTAACCAAATGTATTCCTGTTCCAATTGAAATATATGGTTCCAACCGAAAATCTACTGTATTAAGTGAATTTTGGTCGCGACAAAACAATATTTCGGTAGCTCCAACCAATCCATTGGGTTGGCAAATTCTGTTATCACAATGAATCTGTTTCCTCTGTGTAGCTTTAATTATATTTTTGAAATAAAAGTGTGTAAATGGTGGCTTAAGAAGTTCAAATGTTGCCCCTTAAAGGGCTTCCTTAACGACTTTCCAAAATCTCGAGGAACACCTCGAGGTAAGCGCTCATTAACTTTTTGGAATTTTTAATAAGAACATTCCACGTTGTACCAGAAAAAAAAGTGTTCATTTAATTACAAAATTTTATGAATATTTTAATTTTATTATTGATTTAATTAGCAAAAACTTCAAAAAATCGAATTGGTTTTGTGTTAAGCCATGTCTGAAATTTATAGGGGAAAAAAATGTTGATACCGTGTTAAAACCGAATTTAAGAAAAAAGTTTGATTATTTGAAAAAAAAAAAAAATCCAGTCGGAAGTTTTATGAAAAATTCTCGTTAATTTTTGTTCAAAAATTAATCTCTGTGTGTATGTATGTAGTTGTGTGGTAACAAGAGCTAAGCTACTTTTAACAAGCTCTTTGACTAGTTATGTATGCAACATGACTGTATTAACGTTTTTAGTAAGTAGTACTAGTCGTAATAGAAAAAACGGAAAAACAGACTAGCACAGCACAGACATATTAGTCCTTTTATGCTCTTGACTCATCTAGTATATCTTTTGCCTAAAGTAAAATTTTCTTCTCTTCTCATTCGCTTATTTATTTTTTAGCTGTTCTCCTGTGGTAATGTAAATATTTATGCAAATATAATTTACAACATCTTTTCATGTTTATGCATGTTGTAATCCATTTAAAATTGTTGCATGGGGTAAAATTTTTCTCTTGTTAGTACACTAATAGAAAAAAGTATGAAAATTATTTTGCTTAAGCAGCTAAAAATTAGATTATAAGTGTTGTGCAAAGAAAATTGCTGTAATTAGCAGAAATTTCTTACTAAATATTAGTAAATTTGACAGCAAGAACGTATTTGATAAATTTACAAAATTTTCATATATTTTAGCAAATTTCAAATGACAATTTATGGTGCTAAAATATGGTACAAATTTTCTTCAAAATTAAATTTTTTAATGTTTTTTCAAGGCAAAAAGTTTTTTCCCAGGTACACCACAGCCACAGTAATGCACAGGAGTGGAAGTATTATGGTGTGGGGGTGTATTTCAGGTAGTGTAATTGGTGCTATTCACAGCATAACTAAAACAATGATATCCACAATCTATAGAGACCTTCTAAGATCAGTTATGCTTTCGTATGCTGAATCGGGAATGCAACTATCATGGCTTGGTTAGAAAAAAATAATATTAATTTTATCTTGTGGCTATCCCAAATTCCGCAATATAGGTAAAAAATTATTCTGAAATGTTGATGAACTTTTCGTCGAATTTGATAACAATTGAAATACAATTTCTCGTAGCCACAATGTCAAAGAAAAGTTCTGAAGTGATTAAAAATCATGAATATGCCTCAAATAATTGAAAGTTGCCAATGTGTTGAACCCTTCACATTCTTCAAAAAAAAATTTTGATGAAGTTAATTAATATTTTGTATTTGATTTATTAAGATAATAGAAATTAAAAAAAATAATTAAAACATGAAAACATGATGCTAATAAATACTAATTTTTAGTTTATATAAGGTTTTAGTTAGAAATATTTTGTTAACCACTTTATTAAGTAAACAGGTTTTGCTTATTTTAGCAGTTTTTTTCTGTAGGGCTCTTTTTAACTTATTTGTAGTAGCGATTTCTGCATTGTACCGTTTTTTTCTCTGGGTGTATGTTTTCTCACATGTTTGCAATAAATATTTTTTAGTCAACGTACACGCAAATTTTTCAAATGATGATAAAAATATCGCAAAAATATTTCATTATTACTTAAATTTAAAGCAATTTTTTTAATGCAAAATTTACTTTACACTTAAAGAATTATTTTCATGATATTACTGAAATTTTCCATAAAATCGCTTAATATGAACTTTCTCTCAAAGAAAAAGGGACTATTTTTCAAAAAATAAAAAATATTTTTCCAGTTTATATTTAATATTATACCAGAAATATAACCATTAATACAAAATTATCAAAATATTTGCTGCTTGTTTTAAAGTAAATAAAAGAAAATCCTAAAAACTATGAAACAATATATAAAACAGGATATAAAAGAAAATGCATACAATAACGACAATAGTATTTGTTTTCTTAACTGTTATGGTATTGCATACTAAACGTGCATGTAAACACACATGTTTTAGAAGAATTTACAAAATAAAGCCTCTTTTCATAAAAACTAATGTATGGGTGCATATTTTTAAGCATTAGTTGTTTATTTTTTCATATTTTTCGGGGGATTTGTATTTTTTATTTATTTTTTCAAAACAGGAAGGACAAACATACTAAAAAGAACCACTGAAGCAAAAGTCCTTAAAATAAAAATAAATACCACCATGGTAAGACATGCTAAAACTTGTTTTGAATAACTACAATACTAACTGTTTGCAGAAGAACTATGATATACAAAATTTTTAAATTTATATTATACAAGCGGGCAAAGCCAGCTACGTTGTAAGCGTTGATGATGTTCCCGGCTAAAATTCTAAAGTATACCTTAACAATAAGTTAGCCCATACTCTAGGTAAAAAATATTTCAAATATCAGGTTTCTAGCTAAAACGGTGTGGCTAGGGTATCAACCGTAGGAATTTTCAGAATTCCTGTCTATGCCGGTGGAGGAACCTACATATTTAAATCACACCTAAACTAAGTCCATATTTTTCATTTCAAAATAACATTCGTTTTTTAGCCTAATTCTATATTTTTTTTTTAAATTTCTGTTATTGTAGAGATCCTAAAACGTTAATATTAAAATTTAATATTCTGTAATTTTTTTAGTGCTAACAAAAAAATGTAAAATATATCCATTACGTTATGCCTAATTAATCAAATTTTAACAATGTCAGACTTATAAGACAGGATATTTTTCTCTTTTTCAGAAATGACATTTTTCTTAAAACAAGTAAAAAAGGGCTAAATTCGGCTGTGCCGAATCTTTGAATACCCTCCACCAATATCCTAAAAAGATGTTCTCTTCTGTTTTTGATACAAATAATATAAAAAAACTTTAAAAGTAAAATTATGTAGGTGAAAAAATTTTTTGAGGTGAAAAACTTTTTTAGATGTGAAAAGAACTTTTTGGTGGAAAAAAAAAATTTAGAGGTGAAAAAAAAATTTTTAAGGTGAAAAAATTTAATAAGGTGAAAAACAATTTTAGTGGTGGAAAAATGTTTAAGGTGAATACAAAATATTAACTGCTAAGCGACTGGTGAAAAAATATGAGAAAATATGTTATGTACCAGTCGCTACTATGAAATTGTACTAAATTTGTATAGGCAATTTAGAGGCACCTTTACATTTTCACTAGTTTTTTTAAACATGGACTGCACAAAAAACACATTTTAAATCATAGTTTTTGTCAAATACTCGATTTTGTTCCGGCTAATGGGAACTAGCTCCGCAGCTGAATATGCCTAATGGAGAGAATGCACTTTCTGATGCGCCACGCATTGATAAAAAGTTGTCTAATGGAGAGAATACAGCAAATAAATTTATTTGTTAAAAAAGAACATGAGTTGTAAATATTTGTCAATAGATGGCCCACCAGAAGGTGCATTCTCTCCATTAGGCATATTTTGCTGCATAGCTAGTCTCCATTAGCCATATTGTGCTACAATATGCAGTAGAATATTATTGATTTTCTATTTTCTTTGTAACATAAATGAATATTTGCCAAAAACTATAAAAATATATGTTTTATGTGCATATTATACCTTAATTTTTTAAATCAATATTCATTTAGATGTTTAAGAGCACAATATCGCACTTTATTCATCTGTATTTTTTTATAAAAGAAAAAATTAACATAAATATACATTTGTCAATCCCTCAATTCTCAAAAATACAAATGGAATTAAAAAAATACTATTTTCCTCTATGAAAATTTCTTTTTTGACATAAAAATGTGAAACAAATGCTTTTATTACGTCAAACATTTGAAAAATTGACTTTAAAATTATGTAATAAGTCTACTAGCAACATCTGAATGCATTATAATTTTTAAGTATGTAGTTAATTTAATATTTTTGGTAAATAAATTGATTGAAAGCCTAATCCAAGGCTATATCGCCATGGGGCAGGATATAGTTTTAATGTGATTTTGCGCCACCTATTCAAAAGTAGCGGCACGAAACCAATTATGCATTTTGCTCTTTCTTTATATATAAATTTCTTTGGACCTAGCCATGGGGCCAAAGACATTTATACATAAAGATAGAGCTAAATACATAATTGCTTTAGTGTCTATACTTAGCAGTATATGGCGCTTAAGTAAATAGATAACAATACCCTGCGCCATGCCTAGGTCGCATGGCCCTGGATTTGGCTTTTAATTGTCTTAGTAACCACAGATATGAGATTTAATACATATTTAAAATTCTAGTACATTAAGCTGTCACTAGCAGACTTATTTCAAAATACTAAAGTCAAATTTTGAAATGTTCGACGTGATAAAAGCATTTGTTTCACATTTTCTGTAAAAAAAACAAATTTTCATCGATCAAAATGGTATTTTTTCGTTAAATTTGTATAATTTTGAAGTATTGAGGCATTGGAAAATCCATATTTATGTTAATTCTTTTTTTCAAAAAAATAAATACACATACGAAAAATTGCAATACTGTGCTCTTGAACATAAAAATAAATATTGATTTAGAAAATTAAAGTATAATATACACATAAAACATATATTTTGCATAGCTTTTGGCAAACATTCTTTTATGTTACGAACGAAATAGAAAATCAATAATACCCTGTTGTATATTGTAGCAGAATATGCCTAATAGGGAGAATTTTTTTTCAGATGCGCCACCTATTGGGAAATAGTTTCAACTAATGTTCTTTCTTAAACAAATTAATGTCTTTGATTTATGTAACAGAACTTTTGTTATTTAGTTTTAGTAATGTTATTTACAGAGGTCTGCTCTGTTAGCGACTTTAACATTTTTACTTACTTAACAAAAAAAAAAAATAGATACAGAAAAATTGTACCAATTTGTATGGAAAATTTAGAGGTATCTTCACATTTTCACTCATAACTTTTGAACCGCTTGACCGATTTTGCTCATTTTAATTACCAAACTGCTCGGGAGGATGTTTAATAATCTGGATAAAAATAGGCACCCCCGCTTGCGTCTTCGCGTCGTGATCGCCATTTCAACAGACAGACGGACAGACAAACAGACGGACATAGCTAAATCGACTTAAAATTGCATAAGGATCACGAATATATATACTTTAGGGGGTCTTAAACCTATATTTCGACATGTTACAAACGGAATGACAAACTGATATATACCCTCACCATATATGGTGGAGGGTGTAAAAATTGAAACATCTGGGTCTTTTAAAAACATTTCAAATTAGAAATTTGAAGTACACAAATCATAAATAGTTTAGTTGGCAAAGCGCTTTGCCAACTCATTTAAAAAGTGCTCTGCCAAGGATAGCAAAGCGCTTTTTGGAAACGTTGGGAAAGTGCTTTGCCAACTCTTCCAAGAAATGCTGCGCCAACGCTCGAAAAGTCAGTGCAATACCATTGCAAAGCCAATGCAATGCCAATGCAATGCCAATGTAATGCCGATGAAACATAAGAAAATTTAAAAAAGTATATTATGCATATATTAATATATATTATTAGGTAAAACAATTTATGTTTATATATTATCATTTTTACTCGAGCGTTGATAACCCAACTTTACAATTTTAAGATATAATTTTAGTTGAATTCAATTAAAAAATTTTCTATAAACTCATAATTTGGCATTATATATATATATTTAGAATGAATATACTTTTTAAATATTTTTTCAATTTCAATTAAAATTGAGCTCTCTATCGAGTATAATTTTTCCAAAGGAAAGTTTTGAGAAAAATTCAATTAAAGTTAAGATAACGCATTTAATGTAACTACAGTTTGTGACTTCAATGGGTTAAAGGAGCTACTTCACGAGGTCTCCTTAAGATATAATATCTTTATAAGAAATCAAACTTTCCATTCCTGGATTTTCCAAAAAAATAAAATGTATATACAGTAAAACCCGGTTAAGTCATTTTTCGAGTGTAGTAGGAAAATTAGTTGTTTATAAGTGAGGATCGTTATAACCGGGGTAAATTTTATTTAAATATTACAATTTCTAAAAACAATTCAAAAAAATTGTCCAATTCTTTTATTTTATTTCATAAATAAATTATTTGCGATACATTTAAAGAAACTTTTCTGTTTTATATTTGTCAAAATACAAAAAAAAAAATTATAAAATATTGCTGAACTTTAGAAAGTTCATATTAAGACTTGAAAAATTTATGAAATTCAGTTTATTGGACCATCAAAAAATAAATCATTTCGTATTAATCGATAATTGGTCTTATCCAAGTACGTCTTCAACGAGTTTTCCTGTACTGATTTGTAATTGAGTTTAGCTAGCAAATATAAAATGTACATATAACTCGATTTCTGAATACGGATCTGTATTATGAGAATATAGTTAAAACTTTCTTTACCTACTAAACCCTATGATGATAAATTGTAACAAGTTTTGTTATTATTATTATTCTATCTTCAGTTTGTATAGCTTTCAAAGGGAGAGTTAAAGTACATACTACTCATAAAATGTTGCTGAATTTGTTAAAAATATACACGTTTAAATGTTATAATTAATACAAGGGCTTTGATAACAAATGCAAGCAATAAAATTGAAAATTTTCTACAAGGCTAAAATAAAAAGTTTTCATCTTGTTGTTTTGTTTAAGCTATGTATTTATAACTTTGTGAATACTTTTAAAAAATATACAAAATAAAACGTTTTTAAGAAGTTAAATTTTTCATTTTAAAAACAAAAGTTATATGTGTACTAAAGAAACACTTATTTGAAAAGGATTTCTATTATAGTATTTAGCAAAGTTTTTGGTTAATAAAATTAATGAAATTTTACTTTAAATTAATGGAACTTTTCTTTACAAAGTCAACGAAATAAAGTTTTATTATTTTAACGAAACTAGTATTTTAATGAAAGTTTTGTTATTGAATACATAAAACTTTAAAAAAAATTCAAATACTTTTCATTTCATTTTTCTAAATAAAATAGTTTAATAAAAAAAAATTAATCGAACTATTGGGGAATTTTTTAAGCAATTTATCAATCAGTGTTGCCATACTGTGCATAAACATAGGCATTGTGCAAGGTTTTCTTCTTTACTTAAAAGTATGCGATTTTATTTCGAATTTCATTTTAATTTTTAAAAAGCTGCGGAGCTAGGAAGTATCTAAACAAGACAGCTTTTTCACTCACATCAACAGAGATGTCAAACGTAAATATAAGACATGTAAACATTAGAGGCGTTTAGTAGTTTTAATAAGTGTCATCCTAATACGAATCAAAAAAAAAATGAATGTGTGTTTGATATACAAAATGATGACTTTAAAAAAAAAATTCTGTATTATAGATGATATCCACGCAAAATTGTTTCATAAAAACTTTATTTTGCCTTTTTGATATATGTTTCTGTTTTAAGATAAATCACTTAATAGATTAAGTCTACTTAAAAGATTTCAGAGTCATCAGATACCAAACAACAAAAAGTTTTTAATTTTTTTTAATCAAAGTAGATTATTTTAGTGCAACCAAAAAAGTTCCGTAACATGACAAAAATTATACCACAACAACAAACAAACTACATCGTAACTGGAATACAACACATTAAAAATTATTAATTTTATTTGAAAGTAATTTAAATATGGAATATATCCAGTAAGAAAATGTGTCGAAATCGTATCGAAAATAAATCATTTTCTCGTAAAATTTTCTCGATATCGAGTTCGATATCATACCGAGTATAATAGTGTTTTTGCGTATAATCTGCAACGTTATATAGAGTCAAAAAAATTTTTGATTTAGTGATACAATTTTTTATAAATATATTCACGAACCAAAGTATTCTTAGTCCAGAAGTTTGAATCAAGAACATTTTAAAAAAATTTAGCTGATACAGCAATTTTAAAAGATGCAATTGATCTCGGTTGAGAAAATTTAAATTTAAGTATTAAAACATCAGGAGTAAGACCGGTCCTAGATTTTATGTAAAAATCTCATTGTTGGCATTCTATACCTTTTCATAATAACGGTAGTTGGCTATCACAGCTACTTTAAGACCGATATGCAAATGTATAACCGGGTTTATTGCGCTATTTCACCGGTTCAATTTTGAAATATCTTAAACTACCTTTGTAATAACGCTAAACTACCGAAACACCGATTTATAACCGTATTTTGCAAATATAACAAAATTTAACAGGTAATTTTATGAAATAAACCTCGTGATATTAAAAGACACATGCCACAATTGCAACCGCAGTTTTAAAACTTTCGTATCGGTATTGATCAGAGCGTCATAGACAACTACCGTTATAATGAAAAGGTATTGTTTACCAACCATGAAAAATATAGATCATCTGAAGAAGTACTTCTTGCCAAACGAGAAATGAAAACAGTTTTTTAAGCGGAATAGCATGCAATGGGTTATGATCAACTTGATTATTCCATGTACCAGGATAACTTGAAGACATAGTCGGTTGGAGGATCTATTATAAATCTTGTGTAATTGACCAGTGACTTCGACAGTATTAACAGAAGTCGGCACCAATGAATATAAAATTGATAGTATTAGAGAAGACTTATTTTACATTTTATTTCCTTTCGGGGACGAAAAATATTGCTTATTGGCATATTTATCTAAATTAAAAAAAATTTTAAATATTGTAGTTCACCAAGTTTTGATAGTTTGGTTTGTACAGACAAATAGTCTTTATTATGTCGGTCAAATTCACCTCAAAAACTTTTAAAATATTTGGATATATGTGTATTTATATTCTTGCAGTGAAGACAAGTCCATTGAAGTGATTTCTCCGGTTCAGCAAGCGCAACATAACGACACATGCTTTACACATGCCTTACACTGCCATACACGACATAAGGTATTGATTTACAAAATTTAAGTTTTTAGAGATTGTAATGATATTTTACATTAGATACCCTATAAAATTTTAGAGTTTTTTCCAAATCATTTTTTACAGCGGAATAATAGGATTATGCTCCCCAAAACTACTTATCAATATTTTCAAATTTACAAAATAGTGGGTGCCTTGTTTATGAGGATGGCCAGGCCCCCTGGCTACGACCTTTGAACAAAAATTTTTTTGCAGCAATTGAATGCTTTTATTCATTGATATATCAGTTATTAGAATAAATATTTATCTTGTTTGTTTATATTCAATGCACGTTTGTATCAATTTTTATTTTGCTATTTTTGCAAATTTTTATATCATAAAGCATATAAAAAATTTCTGTGTATAGAAACATGTTTATGTTATATAATGCTTAGTGAGTAATTTACTACATACTTAGTATTGTCATTAGGGTGTCAGATATTTGACAAAATATGAATTTTTAACAAACTGTTTATAGAACATAAAAACAAAAATATTTACTTTTATTTTTTTCGGTTGTTAAATCAAATTTTTAGCTAAAATTTTAAATTATTCCTTAACCATTACAGATGTGATCAAACTCAAAATCATGGTTGGCATTCAATACTTTTTCATAATCACGGTAGCCAACTACCACCGCCACTTTAAGACCGATATGAAAATTTTAATATACCGATTCCATTAAAAGCATGTGTCTTTTTGTATAACCTGGTTTTTGCGCTATTCTACCGATTTAATTTTGAAATATCTTAAACTACTGTTATAATAACGCTAAGATACCGAAACACCAATTAATAAAGATATTTTACTGATATAACAAAATTTAAGAGGTAATATTATGAAATAAACCCCGTGATATTAGAAGATACTATTGGAATCGCAGTTTCAAAATTTCGTATAGGTATTGATCAGAGCGTGGTAGACAACTACCGTTATAATCAAAAGTTATTGCTTGCCAACTGTGCTCAAAATTATATGTAATTTAAGTTTATTTAAAAAAATTAAAATAACTTAGATATTAAAATGGGTTTTCTTTTTAAAAATATTAATATTTAGAAAACTAAATATATTTTACATTTCACAAAGCAGCAGCCATCCTAATATATGTTATATGCGTGTAAATATTTTAGTATAAATCAACTCTTAAATACACATGTTTGAATAAAGTAGCGTATAAAAACAAAATATTTTTTAAAAGCTATTTCAAAATCAACAATAAAATAAAATTTGTGCTGTCTTTTTCCAGTAAAGCACGTATTTAATCGAGAAACTTAAATTGCAAGTAAGTGTTTTTTTATTTGCTTGCAAACGGTCAACTTTTAACCACCCGACTAAATAAAAAAGTTTACATAGGATCTTATCGGATGCAATGTGATCCGATCAATTCTAATTAGACCTCTTTAGTACCGAATTTTCAATTTAATCTTTGTTTTTGAAAGATGAAGGGTATTAAATATGGCAGCACTGTAATGGCGTGAGATGGTAAAAGTCAGAAAACTTGTTGCAGAACACTTGGTGGAGAGTTCACGAACTAGTTAAAGCTATTTAGTTCCTAGCTTTGTTATGTTATTGGAGTTATACAGAGAAAACACAATCGTGGTGACTACCGAATTTGAAGCCTATCGAATGACTTGGTTGTGACAATAGCAAATAAGTTGAGACAATAGTTATTTAACTGCGACAACAGAATGTTGGCAACCTTAATAATAATGTATTCTGCTCTTAAAATATTTTAAAAGTAACTGAGTGTAGTTTATTTGAATAGTTATACGTACATTGGTTTTTAAATGATTAAATATGTTAGTTAAAATACAAAGGACTTGATTGACATTTATTTAAAAAATAAATTATATATAAATACGTAATTCTATTACTTTTAATATTTTCTTTTAAATATTTTGTTTTTAATATTTTTATTTTTAATTCTTTGATAGTTAAAAGAAACAAACAAAAAAAAAATGAAAAATTATTACTATTATTATTATTTTTTACAGACTTCTTAATTAATTTGTTATGACATTTAAAAGAGCGTCTTTACGGACTTTTTAGTGAAATTGTTGACAATTACAAAAAATAAATACAATATCTTACGTTTTTATAGATTTAGGGTTAGTTTGTTAACAATTAACATAAATGAAACGGATATTTCAAGTTAATTTAAAAACATTTTAAAATAAATGAAACCTTTGTAGATCAGTTTTTAAATGATTTTTCATTTTCAGTTAATTTAAACTACAAATTATTTTCAGTGTGCGTGCATAGATCCCATACTAGATTTGAATTTATTATGTGGTCTGTAAAATAAAACTGAACCTTCACATATGTGGACAAGGGTGTCACGAGGTAGATAAAAGTATTTTTTTTTCAATATGATCACAATATGAATCGATTCACTATTTTTCTTAGTATGTTACGTTTTATTACCCTAATGCACGGTGTTAATTGTGAGTCACACCTTAACGTCAAGTTTTTTGCACAACTCAATTTGACATTTCTTTGTTTCAGTGCTTGACAAATTCAACCATGAAGTGGTACACAGTTTAACAGCGCGTTAAGATAGTTAAAGCCTTTTATGAAAATGGATGTTCAAATCAAAATGCACTTTGTGATTTTTTTGGTCAGCATAATCGACCAAATGAGTCCACAATCGTAACAATTGTGCACAAATTTCACCAAACCGGATCTGTAGGAAATGCGACAACACCTGTGCATGTTCGCCCAGTTTGTTCTGCGGAAAACATTGCTGTTGTTCGAGATAGTGTGGCAGAAGAGCCATAAACCTGGACTCGTCGTCGGTGTTCGCTATCGCGAGATGATAACGGACTTCTTGTGGCCTGAAATTGTGGATATGGATCTGGACGATATGTGGTTCCAACAGGATGGTGCCACTTTCCACACAGCCAACGAAACAATTGCTCTTTTGTGCAAGAAATTCAATGGCCGTGTTATCTCACGTTGTGGCGATGTTAATTGGCCACCACGATCTTGTGATTTAACACTGTTGGACTTTTTTCTTAACACTGTTATGTACTCCAACTCGTGTTAAGGAAGGCAATGATAATGAGCCCTATGCTTTTTGCACCAGGCTCGGTTGGTTTTTGTGCGGCAGCTCAGGTATGAAACAAACAAAAGAAATTCAACATAGTTTGCAGATATGTGAGTGCGATCGTACAAATGATAAAAAACTTAATAGTTTGTTAAAAAAATCTTATACTCTCGAAATGGCTGGTATAAATAGCACGCCTGCTTTATTTGGTAAAGATGAGCAAAGAGCGATGAATTTATTGGAAAAGTATATTAAACAAAAAACTGATGGTCATTATGAGTCAGCTTTGCTGTGGCGGTATGAAAATGTCAAGTTGCCACAAAGCTACGACATGGCAAAGAAAAGATTACTCTGCCTCGAGAAAAGTTTGAAAAAGAATAATGATTTATTTATAATATTTGAAAAAACAATTACCGAGTATTTAGAAAACAATACATAAAAAAAATTGAAAAAATTGATGACCACGAAAACAGTAATCAAAAGCTATGGTATTTACCAATTTTTCCTGTATTTAATAAAAACAAGCCCAACAAAACAAGAATAGTTTGGGACGCGGCAGCAAAAGCTAAAGGCATTTCATTAAATTCTATGCTGCTTAAAGGACCGGATTTGCTATCTTCCCTTCCATCAATTCTTTTTCAATTCCGACAAAGAAATGTAGCAGTATGCGGTGATATAGAGCAAATGTTTTACCAAATTCATCTGCGCTAAGAGGACTGGAATGCACAACGTTTTCTTTGGCGTGGTTGTGATGAGAATAAACAACCAGATGCTTCATGTGCACCTTGTGTATCTCAAAATATAAAAAATTTATAGAATGTTCCTCGATCTCGAACGAAAAACTAGTCGAACGAAAGCAAGTCACTCGAATTCGAGTCAATTTGGGTTTCACTATTTCGAAAGCCTTCGATCGACTTGACTTACGTGTGTCAATTTTTGTTTCTTTCGCATTTACAAATCACAGAGATGCCAGATCATATATTTTGAGCATTTGTTACAATTTTCTTTAAAATCAGCAAAAATACTACTAAACTGCCTAAAGACAAAAACAAGCCTGTTTAACAGTGATCAGCTGTATATGTCAAATGAAATAAAAAAATAACAATAAACAAATCAATTTTTATTTGAAAAGTGTGTTTATTTGTGAAAATTTTTGTTATCGATTGGTTGTGGGTGAAATTGTTGTTTGGATAGCTTTTCTGTTGCCTGTTGTCTGTTCGGTGCGGTCACTGCTAAAGTCCTTGTAAAATAAAAGATGTAAAATAAAAAATGTAAATATGAGCTTCTTGGGCAAACGTAAGCCACAAACAACACACACAAACCTTTTACCACTCAGCAAAAGCGTAATAGGGGGTTGAAACGGAGTTTAGTTTTCTGGTAAAATTTTCCTCCTCTGCAGAAAATTTGTTTGCTCCGAACACCAGAGTCCATCTGGCAAAATCAGGCATTTCTTCCATATAAAATACAAGCGTCTTCGGAAAGTCCATTGTTGATTTTTTCACTAAAATTTTAAATTCTTAATAAACTATAAATATTTGTATTATTTTGTACCTACTTTTTGTTATCCATTGCTTTTTTTACTTCATTTTGCTTTTGAAAATATCAAATACATATTTACTCAACAAAAAATACCAAGTGACTGATTTTGACATTTGCGTTCGAGCTGTTCAAAATAGAGAAACTAAATTTTGTATGAAAACAGTTACGTTTTCATTCGACTTGTCATTCGAGTCATCGTTCGCATAGAAATAGAGTTAGTGAAACCCAAATCAGTTTTCTTTCGACTAGAAAGCGAACGAACGTGTTCTTTCGAAATAGAGAAACATCAAAATTTGAAAACACATATCCATTAGCTGCTGCTGCCATAAAATACAACCACTACGTAGATGATTTTCTTGTTTCTAGGGATACTCCTGAAGAAGCCATAAAAGTAGCTAAAGATGTACGATACATTCATAGTAGAGCCGGATTTAATATCAGAAATTTGTGTTCAAATAGTAGTGCTGATTTAAATGACCTGAATTCTAATAAATCTTCAAATAATATCTGTCTTAATGTAGGCGATGGTTTAGAAACAGAAAAGATTCTTGGAATTTTTTGGAATCCTGCCGCTGATATAGTAACATTCAAGCTAGTACTATCTATTTTAACTAGTAAACTTTTTCTCGGCAACAAGCAGCCAACAAAACGTGATGTTCTAAAAATTATGATGAGCTTTTATGATCCTTTGGGGCTCATTGGTAATTTTCTTATGTATTTGAAAGAATGTTGGTTGCGTTCACAGCAACATGCGCAAAAATTTTGGAAGAGGTGGGTGGCAGAATATTTACCAACTTTAACGTGCAGAACGAAGTGGTTTGAAAAAGCTAAGCCATTAGCAGTTGGAGATTTGGTGGTGGTAGTTGACCCTGCAAATCCGAACAACGTGTGGCCAAAAGGAAGAATCATTGAAGTTTATCTGTCCAAAGACGGTCCAGTACGTAAGGCAAAGGTGATGACGATTTGTGGTATGTTAGAGAGGCCTGCAGCTTAACTAGCGGTCTTAGACGTGGCGAATAAAAAGGAGTAAGTCTTCGAGACAGTCTCTCACCATACTGCGGAGGGGTGTTGCCGCCACTGGTTTTTTATCGTTTTAATTGTTATAGTTCTTAGTGGTTACAAAACATTTCTATGTCAAATGTCAATTTTGTTAACATGTATTTGTTGAGTAATTTTTTTATTATATTATTGTATTATATAATATATATAGTATTAGTTTGTAAAGTGAAGATTTCCACGCGGCTTTTGCAAAGTCGATTGGCCTATAAAATGAATTACATTGAGGCCATTTTATTTTAATTTGAATTTAAAGCCATAATTGGAAATATAAATTTTGCTCTCGGTTACCATACCAAAAAGAATTTTAACATAAGAAGAATTAATAAAATAATTTTTTAGAATAAAGACTCTGTGTTTATAATCTATATTGCCAACCTTGAGCTGGGGCAGATTCCCCGCCAACATATATAAAAAAATTACTTTAAAACGTATCTACTAACTTTTCATTTAAATCAAAAAACTAAGTGTTTACTATTCGTTAGTAACATTTAATTATGATCTCGAGCCTGATAAAATTTTAAAAAATATAAAAAAGAACTTTTCATTTATATTTATTTATTGTACGCAAAAACAAATGATATTTCCTTTAAGTGTTTCTTTTAAGTTTTAACTAATTAAGTAAAAAAGCCCCAAAAATAAATTATATTTCGTGTTTTCCATTCTTAAAAATGCCATATTTCTGTATTTATTAATTTTAGCTATCAACCAAAAATAAAATCAATTTCAACAATATATAATTTTATACAGAATAAAACTGTGTATTTATACCCTCCACCATCACCTGTGGCTTAAAAGTGAATAATATTTTGTATTCACCTCAAATATTTTTCACCTCAAAAATTTTTTTCACTATTAAAATTTTTTTTCGTCACAAAATTTTTTTAACGTTAAAAATTTTTTCCAACAACAAAAATTGTTTTCACATCCAAAAAAGTTGTTCACCTCAAACTATTTTTTGCAACTTCATAATTTTCTATCTAGAATTGTTTACATTATTTGATTTAAAACACCTTTAAATATAATATATGTTTGGAGTCAAAAAACATGTTTAACACCTTTTGTTTTAAAAGTCCGAAAGTTCTTCCAAGTTTAAATAAAAAGGAATAAAACTATTATTTTATTGTATAATATTAATTTAAAATATTTTGTTGTCATGTATAATGTGATTTAGTAAATCATTGTTTTAGGACATGGGTGAAGGGTATTTCAAGTTTTGGCACATTTGAATTTAGAATTTTTTTTTTCATTTTTTTAATACGATTTATAATAAAAAATGGAATATACAATTTGATTTGATATAGATTGATATATAATACTAACATTTTACGAGAAAAATTATTTCATAATATATGAACTTATATAAGGTTTAAATTTTTAAGTGACAAAATTTTTGTTTGCATTTTTAACACATTTATATAGAATAATATGTGAGTTCATATATTGTGATATAGAAATATAATAGAAAAATTAAAATATATTGTATTATTTATATTTATATACAATTATACAAGGAAGTTTATATCGAGGCCTTATATTCAAAACCCTCTATGTTAAATTTTAACTAAAATGAGTTTTTGTTGGAAAAATAATCCATGTTACAAAATTTATATAAAAAATATTTTTTTGAACTTTGATAGCCATTATTTTATTTCTATATCTTATATATTAAATTTTTTGAAGGCAAAACCCCTTTCTTTTCAAATATTTTTATATGTAATTCTTTTAATAACCTTCTTTTGCAATATGTTTCTTGTTTTTAGTAATTCTTGTATGTTGAATACAAAGCTATCGGTTTTTATATATAGATAGTTTTGAGTTCAGACGAAAAACATATTCTCTTAAATTAGTGAACTAATACCGATAAATGAAGAAGGAAAAAAATATTTATATATAAAGAATAAAAGTAATATCAAAACAACATAAGATGATCATTCAACATGTATGTATCTACAATGATAAAAAGGACATTGTTTTAAAAGCCGGATAGAAAAACAAAAAAATAGGATCGACGTGATAAAATCTAAGAAAAGTAAAGATAAAATTTGCCAAATGGTTACATGAATGTTACAAAAGAAGCCAGAAAAACTGTTAAAATAAAAAACGAGATCATCAAAAAGCCACTTGATGCATTATATTTAAATAACGATTTTTTTTAATTATAATTATGTAAAGACAGTATCGAAATTAAGATCACTCTTGTATATTCCGGATGGTACAGTAAAATTTATTAAGGTCAAAGTGCCCAAAACCTATATATTCTGCACCAATTTTTGATGCAGCCAAATAAATTAGAAACTTACAATATTTATAAAGTGTAATTCCACCAGAATACCATTTTTTCTATGATAATTTACTAAAGGCAAATCCAAAATAAACTTAAAACAATAAAAAACCCATGTATCCTATATAAATATTATTAATTATTTTTTTTTGTTTATTCCTAGCAAACAAAAATGGTAGTCATTCTTTGACTATAACTTCTCTCATTGCTTCCTAACCTTCAGTTGACATTATTTTATGATTTTTTGTTGTTATTCTAAGGCACTTCCAAAAGAATTCATGTGTTCATATTTCAAATGCAGTGATCTGGATATAAACCCGATGTATATCTTAAAATATCACTCTTCATTACGTCTAAAGCATTAGTTATAGTATATCGTATATTTTTTTGAATTTAAAGCATTTATTAAAATTGAGAAAATAGTTCTGATGAACTTTTTTAATTTTTTACTAAATGATTTTTTATATTTTAGTTCAAAATTTCATTAGGGTTATAAAAGTTTTGAAAAATCAAGAAAAACAGATTTTTTTGACCTTTAATTCATTTGCATTTTTTCAGCCTTAAATATTTATTTCGAATTGCCCAAAAATGTTTTAAATTTGTGCAAAAATTATTTAAAAGTGTTCAAAAATATTTTAAAATTGTCTAAAAATGTTTCCAAATTATACAACCAGTTTTTAATTATCCAGAAATATTTTATCTTAAAATTCATTAAAATTTTTTAAAAATGTTTCAAAAATGCTTTTTTTTACTTATACATATTTATTGGTTAATAAAGAGTATTTGTATATCAATGCATAAATTTCGCTTCTTTGAACTTATTTTTCTGAATTCTTGTGAATTAAATGTTCATCAAAGCTTAAATATTACAAAGTATATGAACACTCATGCATCAGAATATCTAATCATTATATTATCATTGCTTCCTTGGAGTAAAGTATGAGTAATGCTAGTAGCTACATTTGAATACTTTCATCCTATGACACGCTAATGTTAAATTCATCGATGAAACCATCAGAAAAGAATTGATGCCTTTGACATAGTAGTGATGCTTTTATTGCTTCTTTGGCAGCTTCATTTTTGCTGGGTTTCTTATTTTATTTTATTATTATTTTACATCTTATGTTGTATTATTGCAGTAGAAGATCGATTTTTAAAAAACACTGGAATAATCGAAATAAACAGTTTCTTTGCACTCCTGAAAAAATGTGTTTTTTTAGGATAGAGGGTTTTAAATATAATCCCTCGATATGATGTTTGGGACAACCAACTAACTCGGTTGCTGTAACCAAAATATTTAGTTGGCAACAAATTTGGTTGTCACGATGAATCTTTTTTCTTCGTGAAAATTTGCTTTTTTCCTATTTTTGTTTTTTTTTTTGCTTTTTTGATAGCATTTGCATTTTTGGATGAAGTTTTAAGGTAGTTTTTCTTAAAATTTTCTGGTCTTTAAAATGCATTTCTCACATTTTGCCTCAAAGTGCTTTCTTCTAATATATAAATAAAATATTTTTCTGCTAGTTTTATCATTATTTCTTCAAAGTATTTTTCCCCAACTTTTGCCTGTTTTTCCCAGCAAAAACAAGGGTTTACCTACTTACGTTTTTTTTTGCGATGCCACTTACAAAAAACATGAAATAATGGGTGGTCTTTACCCTCTCGCTTGCGAACAGCCAAAAAATAATGAGTAATTATTACTTTTTGGACATCGCAAACAAACGTAATTAAGTGAGTAAGTAGGCTGGTAAGTGGTTGATACCATGTTTTGCTGGGTTGCTTTTTTGCCAATATTATTTTTGCTTTAAATACATTGAATTTTTTTTTTAATTCAAAAACTTTGGGTAATAGTTTTTTCTATGTAGAAAGAAAAAAGAATCTCTTTTAATTTGTGCTTAAAAATGTTAAGAAATTTTATCACTAACACGAACATAATTTAACAATGTATGGGAAATTTTTATTAGTGCTCATCAAATCACTTTATTTCATTAATAACATTAAGTAAAAACAATTTAAAAATAAATTTCTAATTAGCATATAAACAAATAGCAAATGAACACGACATGATGTAATATTTTAGTTTTTTTTTTTTGTTTAAGTACAAATTAACTAATTGACTATAAAATTCTGGCAAATTAAACTTAAATAAAAATTATGTTAATGATGAAACTCGTTCCATTTAAACTTTATTAATAAATCATACAGATATAAAAGTTTAACACGCATACAATAGAAAGGCTAATACAAAATATTGTCATAAACATACATCCTAACATAAATGTAAACAGACATGTAAAATCGTGACCTAGCATTAAGGAAATAAACTTATACTTGTGAGTTAACCATACAAACAAACAAGTGTGTGTGTTAACAAAAATCATACATACAAAAGCAAAAGAGTACTTAATAAAGTATGTAATGACACTTTTTCACACACATGTATTAATATAACAGAAAAAAAATTTATGTTAATACATATAAAGGGTGGTTAAATTTTAAGAGCCGATGTTGATTTTGAATAAAACACAAAGTATTTAGGAAATTATTGTCATTTCTTTTTATTATGATAATATGGTATGGTTCAATTATGTATGGAACAAAATAATGGCCAAATGGCCGCCGCAACCTCGGCAGCACACTTCCATCCGATGGTCCGAATTTTCGATGACGCTGAGGCATAATTGAGGTTCTATGCCGTTAATGTGCCGAATTATCTCATCCTTTAGCTCTTGAATTGTTGCTGGCTCATCGACGTACACCTTTTCTTTTAAATAACCCCAAGGGAAGAAGTCCAACGGTGTCAAATCACATGATCTTGGCGGCCAATTGACATGGCCACCAAGTGAGATAACACGGCCATTGAATTTATCGCGCAGAAGAGCCATTGTTTCGTTAGCTGTGTGGCAAGTGGCACCGTCCTGTTGAAACCACATATCGTCCAGGGTCACATCCACAATTTCTGGCTACAATAAGTTCGTTATCATCTCGCGATAGCGAACACCACTCACGGTAAATGTTTGGCAGACCTCATGACACACTAGCGCGAACAACATCAATGTTTTCTGCAGAACGAACTGGGCGAGCATGCACAGGTGTTTTCACAGACCCGGTTTGCTGAAATTTGCCCACAATTCTCCCGATCGTGGAATCATTTCGTCGATTATGCTGACTAAAAAAAATTACGAAGTGCATGAAATGCATTTTGATTTGAACGCCCATTTTTATAATAAGCCTGAATAACTTTAACGCGTTGCCCGATTGTGTATCTTTCCATGGTTCAAATTGAGTTAGTCTGAAATTGAGAAATGTCAAATGAAATGCAGAAAAAAAACTTGATGTTTAGGTATGGTTCACATTCAGCATCGGCCCTTCAAATTTAACCACCCTTTATAATATTTTTTGTTGTTGAGGGAATCACATACTAAACCCGTATAATTATTAATTAAATGTCAAAATGCTAATATTTAATGAAATTAACCAAACCAAACTTGAACGAAAAAAACATTCAACACACTCTCACATATGCATTCTCATTTCAATCATGAGTTTCTAAAGTAGGAAAAAATACATGGAATAATGTCGCGTGTTGCTTTTGTATTCACATACTTAGTAGTGTCATAAAATTTTATAATATTGTCTAGGGTTGGGTTAACAATTACATTGTGTATGTGTGAATGTGCATGATTTTCTATATAACGTCGTGTAATTCTGAACTTGGGTCAACATTTTCACAATTATTTTATTTTGCCACATAACTGGTAAACCGTTGTAAACATTGAAAAGAATTTATGACCAGGTTAGAAGAAAAAAAAGGTGTGTTCCTTTGAATGACAAACTCGCGGTATAAAAAATTAAAATGGATTAACTGTTACATAAATGCTTACAAACACTTTTAAATTCAATGTAGTCATTTAAATACAGAGGTAGGTTTTGTTATAACAATAAAAGGGGACCTAAATGGTCAACTACAATTGGCTTAAGTGACTTAAGCTTTATTTTGGTCTTTTTAGAAATAATTTTAGATATACAAATTTGTATTTTCTTTTTTATACCGATGCCTAGCTAAGTCACTTAAGCTAAATTCTGTTTCTACCTTAACTTGAATATATTACACCATGCAACACCACTTTTTCGTACAGCTTCCGTAAAAAAAGACGAACAATTAGAATCTGTTTGTGGGTTTCCTCAGGTTTCGGCGAAGTTGAAGCATGCGGTAGATGGGATAAAATTTAAAAAAATATATATTTGTATAATCAAACAAACATCTTTATTACACTTAAAATTGTTTGTAAGTTAAAATTACAGAAAATGACATTTACAGGAAATGATATTTCATTTAAAAATCGGTCTATTTACTTTTTATTTAAATCAAATGGCTTTTGTTATTTATCAAAGTGTTTTTGATTTAAAATTATTTTAATATTTGTAATACTGCATTGGATATACATATCTTACTTCTTCCCTTCATTTGATAAACAATTTGTATATGTTTCTTTGCTAAGAAGAAGCATAAAAAAAACTGTAATTTTTGAGAATAATTTCTAAAAGTAAAAGATTTTAGCTTTTATACACTCAGAATATTATGTAGTAAACTGTTTGTAGTTTAATAAAAAAGTTTTCCGACCCATTTAAAAAAAAAGGAACATACATTTATTTTTCAAAGAAATATCTATATTAACTTTTTTATACATTTATTCGAAATAATTTACTATTATTAACCATTTTTTTCAGTTTCATTTATTTTTTTCATTTGTTTGAAATTTAATAAAAAATTACCCACAAAACGGAAACTTGTGGTTTATTTGTGTCCGTAACAGTTATTACAAATTTAAAATTTATTTCCTGTCAAAAAATTTCAATTTGTTTTTTATACCCTCCACCATATATGGTGAGGGTATATATCAGTTTGTCATTTCGTTTGTAACATGTCGAAATATAGGTTTAAGACCCCATAAAGTATATATATTCGTGATCTTTATGCAATTTTAAGTCGATTTAGCGATGTCCGTCTGTCTGTCTGTCTGTCTGTCTGTCTGTCTGTCTGTCCGTCTGTCTGTTGAAATGGCGATCACGACGCGAAGACGCAAGCGGAGTTGCTTATTTTTACCCAAAATCTTAAACATCCTCCCGAGCAGTTTGGTATTTAAAATGAGCAAAATCTGTCAAGCGGTTCAAAAGTTATGAGTGAAAATGTGAAGATACCTCTAAATTTTCCTTACAAATTGGTACAATTTTTCTTTATCTATTTTTTTTCTGTTAAGTAAGTAAAAATGTTAAAGTCGCTAACAGAGCAGACCTCTGTAAATAACATTACTAAAACTAAATAACAAAAGTTATGTTACATAAATCAAAGACATTAATTTGTTAAAGTAAGAACATTAGTTGAAACTATTTCCCAATAGGTGGCGCATCTGAAAAATTCTCCCTATTAGGCATATACTGCTACAATATACAACAGGGTATTATTAATATTCTATTTCGTTCGTAACATTAAAGAATGTTTGCCAAAACCTATGCAAAATATATGTTTTATGTGTATATTATACATTAATTTGCTAAATCAATATTTATTTAGATGTTTAAGAGCACAGTATTGCAATTTTTCGTATGTGTATTTATTTTTTTTAAGAGGGAATTAACATAAATATGGATTTTCCAATGCCTCAATACTTCAAAGTTATACAAATTTAACGAAAAAATACCATTTTGATCGATGAAAATTTGTTTTTTTTTTACAGAAAATGTGAAACAAATGCTTTCATCACATCGAACATTTCAAAAATTGACTTTAGTATTTTGAAATAAGTCTGATAGTGACAGCTTAGTGTACTAGAATTTTAAATATGTATTAATTCTCATATCTGTGGTTACTAAGACAATTGAAAGCCAAATCCAGGGCCATGCGACCTAGGCATGGCGCAGGGTATTGTTATCTATTTACTTAAGCGCCATCTACTGCTAAGTATAGACACTAAAGCAATTATGCATTTAGCTCTATCTTTATGTATAAATGTCTTTGGCCCCATGGCTAGGTCCCAATAAATTTATATATAAAAAAGAGCAAAATGCATAATTGGTTTAGTGCCGCTACTTTTTAATAGGTGGCGCAAAATCACATTAAAACTATATCCTGCCCCATGGCGATATAGCCTTCGATTAGGCTTTCAATCAATTTATTTACCAAAAATATTAAATTAACTACATACTTAAAAATTATAGTGCATTCAGATGTTTGACGTAATAAAAGCATTTGTTTCACATTTTTATGTCAAAAAAGAAATTTTCATAGAGGAAAATAGTATTTTTTTAATTCCATTTGTATTTTTAGAAATACAGATGAATAAAGTGCGGTATTGTGCTCTTAAACATCTAAATGAATATTGATTTTAAAAATTAAGGTATAATATGCACATAAAACATATATTTTTATAGTTTTTGTCAAATATTCATTTATGTTACAAAGAAAATAGAAAATCAATAATATTCTACTGCATATTGTAGCACAATATGGCTAATGGAGACTAGCTCTGCAGAAAAATATGCCTAATGGAGAGAATGCACCTTCTGGTGGGCCATCTATTGACAAATAGTTACCACTAATGTTCTTTTTTAACAAATAAATTTCTTTGCTGTATTCTCTCCATTAGACAAACACACTTCAATTTTTTAAAGAAAGAACATTCGTTGCAACAATTAATCAATACGTGGCGCATCAGAAAGTGCATTCTCTCCATTAGGCATATTCGGCTGCAGAGCTAGTCACCATTAGCCGGAACAAAATCTAGTATTTTACAAAAACTATGCTTTAAAATGTGTTTTTTGTGCAGTCCATGTTTAAAAGAACTAGTGAAAATGTAAAGGTGCCTCTAAATTGCCTATACAAATTTAGTACAATTTCATAGTAGCGACTGGTACATAACATATTTTCTTATATTTTTTCACCAGTCGCTTAGCAGTTAATATTTTGTATTCACCTCAAAAATTTTTCCACCACTAAAATTGTTTTTCAACACAAAAAATTTTTTCACCTTAAAAATTTTTTTTCACCTCTAAATTTTTTTTCCACCAAAAAAGTTCTTTTCACATCTAAAAAAGTTTTTACCTCAAAAAATTTTTTCACCTACATAATTTAACTTTTAAAGTTTTTTTATATTATTTGTATCAAAAACAGAAGAGAACATCTTTTTAGGATATTGGTGGAGGGTATTCAAAGATTCGGCACAGCCGAATCTATTTTTATTTAAATTGGTTGTATATATACAAAATTTTTCAATACAAATTACAAGAACTTCATAAACACACATACATATACAAACACATTCATCCAAAAAGTGTTTATAGCTTCATATGCATACATACATTTTGTATTGTACGAGTACTATAAAAAAAAATACAAAAACGGAAATAATTTCAAATAAATGAAAAAAACATTTATTTTTTAAGGTAAAATTTTGACATTTATTTTTACTGATTATATCATTTGTTTCTTACGGATGTGTCAGTTCATTAATCAACATTTAAAAATAAATAACAAATGGCATTTAATTTAAATTTAAATTAAGTAGACCGGTATTTAAATGAAATATCATTTCTTTTAAGTGATATTTTCAGTTATTTTAACTTACAAACTTTTTAAGTGTATGAACTAAGATTTGCAAAAAAAGAAAACATTTTTTGAGCCTCGATAACACGAGAAATACACTGACTTTTAAAGAACTAAATACATCACTGTTATCAAAGTAATACAGAAAAAATGACCTTTTCGAACATTTTTAGGGAATTGAAATTTAATTACAAAAACCCGGTGTTTTTTTAATGGGATCAATAATTATTCGCCTTTATATACCCAATGCCCTAAATTATATACCCAATTTGAAATCATTTAAATTTATAATTTTGATTTTTTTATAATTCCTGTCTACGCCTTTGATTTTAATATATTCAGGAATATATGTTTAAATAAAAATTGTTTTAATTAAAAATGGAATATAAAAAAATATGTTTATTATCTTTATTATCTATTTATGTAAGGGTATACCTTATTTTACGTTTTCTCAAGGAAATATTTACCGTACAGTTTTATTTATTTTGAGCTAGAAAACAAATTTCAATAATTTGCCATGGGCGGGTGGTAGTTTATCAAAGAAATAACCAAAGTTAACTGTTAACTACAGATATTTTTTTTTCGAGATTCAAAACTGTGATTCAGTGATTATTTTGCTATAAGCAAGGCGATCTATTTTGCTAAAAAAATATCGTAAACATGTTTCACTGAAACTTTGAACGTGAAACGCTCAAAAGCTGAAATTAGATTTCTTGATCGCAAACACTTTTTTCCTTAAAAAAAGAGTTGCCATATTTAAAAACTTTTCAACCACTTTAAAAATCTTGACATATTCGTGTTCAGCGTACTAAAACTATGTTGTAAACGATATAAGTCACTATAAAAATGGACAGGGAGATGTAAGATATTAACCGATTTTCATAAAATTATTTGCCACGATTTTTAATATTTTCCACATATTTTATTTGTTATATATTTTTAAATGGTGTCTAAACAACTGACCCATAAGTAAAAAACAAATGACTAATCGGTTTAAAATAAATGGTAAAATTTTACCTGCCAATTCCTTACAAATAACTGATAATTCATATATTTGAAATTGTTTGCATTTTTTGTATTTTTGTTTCGTTTGTATACACAAACAATTTTTATAAAAACAAAATTGGAATTTTTTAAATATTTTTTTTAAAACAGACAGAAAACTAAATTAAATTTGTAATAACTACCTGAACTTCCAGGCATCATTGACTACACTGTGCCCGAACTACTGTTCGACAAGATGTACCAGACGCTTATACCACATAGGGATTCGTGGAAACACGTAACTCCCAATGGGGGGCGTTGTGTCGACTTCTATACCGACGGCTCTAAACTCGACGATCAGATAGGCTTCGGGGTCTACTCCAGGGACCTACAGCTGAGTATTGCGCGGAGACTGCCGAATCACTGTAGTGTTTTTCAGGCTGAAATTATGGCTATTAGGGAGGTAGCTGAGTGGTTTAGGTATAATGTCCTTACAACAGTGAGGATTAATATATTCTCTGATAGTCAAGCTGCCATTAGATCTCTGGATTCTGTCTTCCTGGATTCGACATCAGCCCAGAACTGTCGCAGATCTCTTAACGAGATGGCTCAGCAGTTCAGCATCCATGTTATTTGGGTGCCGGGCCACAGGGACATACCAGTGAACTGTAGGGCAGACGAGCTTGCAAGACTGGGGACTACCTTACACATTCCACACGAAATGGAATATGTGGGCATGCCTCTGACCACTTGTAAGTTTCGGCTGCGGGAAAGTGCTTATGGGTTGGCAAGAGATAGGTCTGCCTCTGTCCGTGGTTGTATTCGTTCCGGACAGATGTGACCCCGTCTGGATAGGAAGCGCACCCACAGGTAGCTGTCACTGTCAAGGCCCGATATATCCCTAATTGTGTCCTTCATGACGGGACACTGTCTGATTGCAAGGCACGCAGTTAGGTTGAGGGTTGCTGCTAGTGACCTTTGCAGAAGCTGTGGTGACGAAGAGGAGGAGGAGTCTGTGGAGCACCTTCTCTGCACTTGTCCTGTCCTGGCTCGCAGGAGGGGACTGCATTTGGCTCATGTTTCTTTGAGAACCTGGGTGATTTGGCTGATATCGATATCGGCCGACTTAGGGGCTTTTTGAGGCAATTGGGATGGATCGACGGGGGAAGCTAGTGATATAATTTTTACTAGCTTCCGTGGTATCACAAGGGACTTTATAGTCTAAGTTAGTCTGATTGGCAGGCTACCACATCTACCTAACCTACCACGAATTTTTGTTTTGTGGGGAAATTTTTATTAAATTTCAAACAAATGAAAAACATAAATGAAACTGAAATAATTCGCTAAATGAGAGTGAATCATTTTGAAATAATGTATAAAATATTAATAAATAATTCAATGAAGAATAAATATATTTTTCTTTAACTGAACTAAGAGCTTTTTTATGAAACTATAAAAAGTAAACTGCATAATAATCTGAGTGTAATAAAGTATTGTTCCTTTTGTTAACAGTGATGCCATATGGCAACGCACGGATTTCGTGAAATTTTTAGTTTGGTCGTTTGCTATGAACACACGCGAACATGTTTGGACCTGTTTTTTTCAATTAAAAAATTTAACTGATATGATTAAACTTTCTAGAGGCTAAATAAGGGACACCTTTATGCATACTAAAGTAGTATTCAAAAATGCTTTAAGTATGGTAGAATAGGGTGTGCTAAGTATTTGTTGTTAGTGTCTATAGCAGCAGTTTAATAAAAGCAAATGTTGTATGAATCACGGTAAGTTGTTAGTTCATCATTAGGTCGGTGGTCGTTGGATGTTTGGTTGAATATACAGGCAGATTGCTTGGGTGTGTTTACTATTTAAATGTTTGCGGTTAATTAATCTGTTTTACTGGATACTTTTTTTTATCATGTGGTTTTTGATGGACGCACACGCCCTCGTTTGGAGAAAAATTTTTTTTACATAATTTTTAATATTTTTTTAACAACTGTAATCAGACCCTTAAATGTTTAATACATTTTTGAATCAATTTGCATATTAATAAATAAATCGTTTTAAATAAATAATTAGATTTTGAATAAAGTGATATATGATTTAGCTAATTTTATCTTGACCTAAATTAGATGCGATTGGGAAATTTATTTTATGATTTTGGTTTTTTTGCATGCAATTATTGCGTGCAATATTTGTTTGGCGGAGAAGCAAGCGGGGTAACAAAAAAAAAATACGTTTCTCGTTTCCGTGCATGCTTTTTTTATTTCTGTTTCGCACTTATATGTATTCTTCTTTTGTTGCTTAATTCACATTTGGTTTTAGTCCAACAAATGTCACCGCATAAATAGAAGCAAGAAAATTAAGAAAATTGCATCGTATCAATTGGCTCTTAGTTTCCAAATGAGCAGTATTAAATTAATACAATTAGTATTATATAAGAATACCAGCAAAATTTTAATTGTCTCTTAAAATTAGATATTGATTAAATAAAGCAAAAACAAATAATTTAATCAATAAAATTAAGTAAACAGGTTTATTAAAAATTTAATCAGATTTAAAAAATTAATAATACATAATATTTTTAAAGGTCTGACTGTATCCCTTACTTCAGGGATTTTTTGTTATTCTGCTGTTTATATACAGATGGACATTTGTTTGCTCTTACGCTAATTATACATAATGTTTTTGTGAAAATAGTACTATGAAAGTATTTTTAAAAATTTGAGCTGTGTTTTTTTTCCAAAGAAAACAATTTTTTTATGGAAAATATGTTTTTGAAGGATATGCAGCTGTCATCAATTTTAGAATCATTAACCTTACACATTAAGCCGGTTATAAATGATTTTCAAATAGACGAGGAAGGCAAAATAAATAGGAAAACAAGTTTTTTTATTAATTAAAACATAATTAAACATTTTGCTGTGACAGTTTAGTAACTTAATCTTCTTAAATAGGGAATAATGTTTAGCATAATTTTAGAAATAGAAAATTATATTGGACACTTTCAATAATTTTTATCAATATTTAAGTAAAATGATGACAATGTTTAGTAATAAAAAGGAGATTTATCGGATTATCCTTAAAAAGTTACGAATGTAGAAAAAAATCCATAATCTTGGACTACTTTTTAATATTTTAATTAATAATTATTTAGCTCTCATTTTCAGTATCTTATTAATGCTAAACTAGATCAAAAACCCACTATTTCGTTACTGGTTATTTTAAATATCAGAATATATTAAGAAGAAAATTCAATGCTCTTTTCTAAGGATTTTTCTTTAATTGGATAATCCAAAAGGTAGCTCTTTAGTAAATAAACATCGCTACATTTCTAGTGTTTAGAGTTTCAATCATTCCCCGTTCCATTCAAATTCGTTCCCCTTGTCAACTGTTGCAGTTACAATTAATTCCAGTTCCATGTCATACTCCTTGTCTAGTATTTAAATTCCACTTGCTCTCCGTTCTATTCCATTTCGTACTCCTTGTCTAATATTCCCCTTGTCTAATGATTGAATTTCCTTCGCTCCCGTTTTATTGTTTTATTTATTCCCCTTGTGTAGAGTTTCAATTCCTTTGTCTCTTCCCAAAGGAATTTCCTAAAATCCTGTCTTAGCGGATGTCTACATTGCAGCAGAGACCTTTGTACCAAATTACAACTTCCTAGTTTTAGTTGTTGTCATAACCAGGTTCCTGACAAAACTTTTAAAAGTACATTCTTTTAAATCTGAGGTTTTAGCCAAAGGGGTTTGGCCAGGCCCTCAGGGTGGAGACTTTTCCGTTTTTACCCCTCCCCGTAATAATTTAAATTCAGAACCAGTTCCGCATTTTAATTTTTACAAAAATTGGCCAAACATTTTTTTAATCTGTTTATTTTAGAAAAAAACAAGTAAGAGCGGCTAAATTCGGCTATGCCGAATCTTATATACCCTTCACCATGGTTGGGAAAAAACTGAAGTTTATATATGGACATATATGAAATGGACAGATTTATATACGGACGCCTTTAAGAGGAAATTAACCATTTAGTTTGGAGATAAAACTTGGACTCGGGAAGATTTATGGTTCTAGAAAATAGGTGTTTTAAAAAAAATTATGTTTTGGGCATAACTTTTTTGTATCTGAACCGATATTTCCGAGTTTTTCAGCAAATATGTTATACTAAAGATTTTCGATCTTTTGCTATATAAGACGTATCCATAGGTCATAATACAGCTCTAGAATAGTGTTTGTTGTTTGTGTATAAAAGGTTAAGAGGTGAAAGAAAAGAATTTCAACAAATCGTTAAAAGAAATCACTAGAACTGCATGTGTTTTATTGCTACAAAATAGTTTGATTTAGCTGGCAAATTTGCATTTAGGATTTTATTTCGCTTTTTTATTAGAAATATTTGTAATTTTTTTAGCTTAATTTTAAAAATTTGAAGGAAAATAGTTTATAATTTTTTTTATAAATTATTATAAGTTATGACCTGAAATAGTTGCACTCAAAGGTAAATTATGTATAAAATTTTCTTAATATGTGAGAAATAAAATGGTTTAAAAATCTTTTTATAAATTCTTTTAAATCGGAGCAAAAAATAGAAATAAAACCGTTTGTATTTTGTTAGTATCAGAGGGTTTTTATACAAATTTTGATGTTTTTAGCCTATTTATGGATTATTTAATTATTAATATAAAATTTTATTTAAATTAATTATTAAATGTAAAAAAAAACAAAAAATAAACAAAAAAAAATCTTAACGAACCCGCGACCCTTTCACCTGTGGTGAAAGGTATAAAAACGTTTGTATTTTGTTTGTATCAGAGGGTTTTTATAAAAATGTTGATGTTTTTAGCCTATTTATGGATTATTTAATTATTAATATAAAATTTTATATAAATTAATTATTAAATGTTAAAAAAAACCAAAAATAAGCAAAAAAAAAAAAGTCTTAAGAAAATAATAAAAAAAAATGTAAAAAAAAAGTGAATTGACCTCATCGAGATTTGAACCTCGAACTCCGCTTGCTTAGAGAAAAAAAGTATTTGTGACATGGCGTCTAGACAACTGAGCTATTGAAGCTCACACAAAATCATCGTCAATAGATGTACATATATAAATGTCTTCGTTCATTAGGGATTTGTTTAGTTTTTATTTAAATGACAAATCTTTGTATGTGTGTTGTTTGTGTATAAAAGGTGGAGATGAAAGAAAATAATTTTAATTATTAATATAAAATTTTATATAAATTAATTATTAAATGTTAAAAAAAAAACCAAAAATAAGCAAAAAAAAAAATATTAAGAAAATAATAAAAAAAAAATGTACAAAAAAAAAAGTGAATTGACCTGACCTTACCGAGATTTGAACCTAGAACTCCGCGGGCTTAGAGAAAAAAAGTATTTGTGACATGGCGTCTAGACAACTGAGCTATTGAAGCTTACACAAAATCATCGTCAATAGATGTACATATATAAAAGTCTTCGTCATTAGGGATTTGTTTTTTTTATTTAAATGACAAATCTTTGTATGTGTGTTGTTTGTGTATAAATGGTGGAGAGAAAGAAAAAAAAAATTTTAACACATTGATGTGTTGTTATGCTCAAAATTCTACATACATATTAAACAAAGGGATTTTACTGGAAAAATTAGAGGTAGTCCTGGTTTTTTGCTAATATCTCAGCCATTTATTAACCGATCTGTCTGATTTTTAATAGCAAACAGAAATGGATCACATGTAACAGAAATAAAAAAGAATCAAGTCCTCATCACGTCTGGGTTCTTCGGAAAACCCATTTCAACACACAGACGGACAGACGGACAGACGGACAGACGGACAGACGGACAGACGGACAGACGGACAGACGGACATCGTTAAATCAACTTCGCTCTTCATAAGGACCCAGAATATATATACTTTATAGGGTCTAAGATCAATATTGTAGAAATTACAAACGGAATGACAAACTTATATATACCCTTCCACCTATGGTGAAGGGTATAAAAATTCAGATGTTTTTCTGACGACTTGTTTTCGAGAAAATATTGTTTGTTATGCCCTCAAATATGCAATTCGAATTTCAACATTTGTTTCATAATCAGTTAAAGACATTATACGAATAATCATTATTTAGTTTATAATACGCAGTGTGGTGCTAATTGATTATAGAATAACTATTTAAATTTTAATTGAATATTTGAGGTAGACATGAATTTGATAGCGATCAAAAAAATAGAAAATTATCAAATCAATAACAAGAAATTAGCGAATCTACAGGGTGGTTAAATTTTAAGGGCCGATGTTGCATGTGAACCACACCTAAACGTCAAGTTTTTCTATACATTTCATTTGACATTTCTCAATTTTAGACTAACTCAATTTGAACCATGGAAAGATACACAATAGAGCAACGTGTTAAAGTTATTCAGGCTTATTATGAAAATGGGCGTTTAAATTAAAATGCATATCGTGCACCTCGTGATTTTTTCGGTCAATTTAATCGTTCAAATGTGCGTACAATCGGAAAAATCGGAAATTTGAGCAAACCGGGTCTGTAGGAGATGTGAAAACACCAGTGCATGCTCGTACAGCTCGTACTGCAGAAAATATTGCTGCTGTTCGCGATAGTGAGGTTGAAAGGCCGTCCACCTCAACTCGTCGTCGTTTCCAACAATTGTACTTCTCACGCTCGTCGTTGATGAACATTATGCATAAAGACTTGCATTTATACGCTTACAATGTGCAATTGACTCAAGAAATAAAGACTCTTGACCATTCCAAACGTCGTCAGTGGTCAGAATGGTGGCAAGAAATTGCAACAGTGGATGATCAATTTTCGAAGAAAATCATCTTTAGTGATGAGGCACATTTTTACCTCAGTGGATTCGTCAATAAGCAGAATTGCCGCATTTGAGCGAATGATAATCCAAGAGTGATTGTCGAAAAACCAATGCACCCACAAAGAGTGACTGTTTGGTGTGGTTTATGGGCTGGCGGCATTACCGGGCGCGCGACAAATTCAGTGGCTGTGTTATCTTACGTGGTGGTAATGTCAATTGGCCGCCAAGATCATGTGATTCGACACTGTTGGACTTCTTTCTTTGGGGTTATTTAAAAGAAAAGGTGTACGTCGATAAATCAGCAACAATTCAAGAGCTAAAGGATGAGATTATTCGGCACATTAACGGCTTAGAACCTCAATTATGCCTAAGCGTCATCGAAAATTTGGACCATCGGATGGACGTGTGCCGCCGAGGTCGCGGCTGCCATTTGGCCATTATTTTGTTCCATACATAATTGAACCATACCATATTATCATAATAAAAAGAAATGACAATAATTTCCTAAATAATTTGTGTTTTATTCAAAATCAACATCGGCCCTTAAAATTTAACCACCCTTTATTATGTTGAAAATGAATCAATGAATTATGTGTTTTTAAGTGTTTAAAGTTCTGAATTGATAGAAAAAAAAGCTTAAATTTTTTTCTTCTAAATTTATATAATTTTAAATTTAGTTTTAAATACTGCAAAGAATTGATTTAGAAAAATTCAATAACATTTTATTTGAATTTGTTCATGCCTAAAAGCGTCGAACTATGAAATTCGTTGTCAGTAAAAAAAAATAATAAAAGGAAAAGGCGATAAATAAACCAATTAACATAAGGTCATGTATTAAACACCTTCTTGTATGAAAGGGAATGTGTGGTAAAAGGATGAGAATATGCTTACAACACAGTCACTAACATTTGAATATTTTGAAATTTATTTATTTTTTAATTTAAATATAGAGATAAGAAAAATGTTGTACGAGAAATTCGTATCGGTTTGTGTTAAGTTTTTAATTTTTGCATAGAGATATTTTATTATAACACTGTAATTTTTATTCAGTGTATTTAAAGGGGTCCCTATGTTTGTTATAAAGACAACCCTTTTTACTAATACTCACGTCTAGACATGTACAGATTGATTGGTATTTATATTGAAATATCCTGCTGTGATTTTACATTAATTTTCTATTCTTTGAAAATTCCCACACGCATACAGCTACAAATTTACTTACAAGTGAGTAATATGAAATAAATATTTATTTGAACATTGACCTATAGTCAATAAAATGTAAAAAACAAACTAAAACAAAACAATAAACACAATTCAGATTTTAATTGCAAATAACTGAGATTTGTGTAAAAACTGGTTGTAGGGAATTGTTTTATTATAATTTAATACTTTAATTTAATATTCGGAATTATAGTCGGCACTTTCACGGAAGGTTTCGCCTTCGTCATCCACGGATTTCACAAAAGAATCTGCAATCTTTATTTAATTTTCCTTGTGATTCTTCTGATAGATCTCTGACTGGTAGCATATTGTGTTGAAAAAAATTTTATTACTTTATTAAGATTACTTTTCGTTATAAAGCTAAGATGTTTCTTTTGCATACTGGCCAAATTTCCTTGGATTTATCTTTTTGCTATAGTTTCCAATATTTTTTTGAATCTTCATATCAATTCAACATCTTATCCTGTAATGGATGCTGCAGTTTCTTAATCGAAGTAAAATTTTCTAGGCGTGTCTACATCATTTGTGTTTCCTTCGCTCCATCTCCAACATTTGTGTTTCCTTTGCCTTGTTTTGTCTGGTCAATCATCAGACCTTGTTCCAGATATTTTTTTATGTGTTTAACTTTTTTTGCTTTCCCGTTTGATTCACGCAATCGCACTTGCTGATCTCTACTGTTAATTATTAAATTCAGCTTTTATACATAAAATTATGTACTTTCATGAAACTGTAAGATTTTTTGCACAAGTTTTCAGATTTTGGAGGACAAAAATGGTTCTAGGCTACATAACGATATAAATTTTTCCAAGAGTTTTGATACTAAGGAGTTTTACTCCGAAAAGTGGGACATTTTTAAATTATTGGGATCTTTTTAAAAATATATACATATATATATAAAATTTACTCTATGTTCTTAAATGAAAAAAAACTACAGACAATATGCGTAAGTTGATGAACATGAATGTGTAAAATTACATTAAAAATGCGGAAAAATTAAAAAATATATATTAAATTAAAGGTAAATTTAAATAATTTGTGCGCAAAGAAACACGATTTTCTTGAAAATGTAGACATAAAATGAGGAAAAATGCCACAATTTTTTTTGTATTGTTTAGTAATTTACAATAGAAATAAAAACAAAAAATTTATTGTTTTGTAAATCACAATAATTGATAAATTTAAAAAACTAAAGAAGCTTTTTTTTAATTTAAAAATGTTATATTTTTTTTACTATTATAAGTATATTTACAAACTTTGTGCATACAATTTTTATTAAAACAAAATAATACGAATTTTAGGCATAATGTGTATTATTATATATGCAAGTGTGCTTGTTTTACGAATTTGGTGTTTATATTTACCAAATTTTTATCATATTACATTAAACTTTACCCATTTTAGTAAATTTACAAAAAATTTTTAGAGTACATATAAACCAAACAAAATTTATTGGAGTCAAATCCACTTGAAAACAATGAAAATATTATCACTTGAAGTTTAAAAATGTATAAAAAAAATCTATAATTTCACTTAACACAAAATCCTGCTCGCAGTGAAAAAGATGTTGCAGAGATTTGAATTTTTAGCTCCTAATATTCTTAATTTTGCTCTTTCATATCAGCTTCATAGTTTCTAAATCTGAAATAGTGAAAAATGGATTTTTAGCCGCCTTCTCTAAATATGTGCCACAGTTGGCCTGTAATTTTTAGCACAATCAACGTAGTAAAAAAATGAATTACGAGTATGTTGTTTATTATCTGTAATGTAAAAATAACTCGATTTATTTAACAAGTAAATAAATCTATGGTTTTAAAAGGTAAAATAGTTACAATGTTTTAATTTAACAAAATTCTTAAGTTTCACGATTTTGCGTGTCATCCGATTAGCATGGCCCATGCGCATGCTAATATTCTCTGTATCCTTCCAATTTTAGTATATGTTCTGCCGAAGCAAGAATATTTTTTTTTATTTCGTTTATGGGCGTAACATACACAGCGTTGAACTGTTGCACAAAAGGTTGCGGGTTCGATCCCTATAGACGGCAATATCAACTTAGAAAACTTATATGTAATAATATGAATTTTCTATCACTCTACTTATAGCTCTTAACCCCACCGAAATAAAATAATAGCGCTATGAACTAAAACAGCTTCAACAATTTCGCCTACCCTCCATCATATGGCGGGCAACAACAGTTCAAAGATTTATCATCTCGCACGATTACCAAAAAAAACAACACATTAATTAATATGACGAATTTCCTGAGAGTTGTTTCTTCTAAAAAAACATTCTATGTTACATTATTGAAATCATTCTGTAAATTGCATTAAAAATGATTTTAAAGAACAATGTCTCCCATGTAATATGACACCTTCTGTAGGGCAAATATTCATTATTTCCCACAGTTAAACAACCCTTTCTTTAGATTACTTAAACAGCAATTAAATGCATCGCTTCCCTGTCCTACAAATTATCATTAAACTCAATTAAGCTTAAATATCAAATTACAAAATTGATTTAGATTTTTAATATGTCATCAGGGGACATTGTTTATTTACATTGCATGCATGGTGTTTACAATAAGATTGCATGATTGCAAACACACGAAAACAAGAAAAAAAAATAAATAAAAAGAAAACATACAATAAAATAAAAATCACAGCTCTGTTCTCTAGAGAAATAAAGGGAAATAAGAAATGATTAGCGTTTATTTTATAATGCATTTTTATACCATATTTGTTTTTAGTTCGGAAAGAGAAAATAAATTGGATTGTGGCTAAAGTGTTATGCCGTTCTAGGATTAAGTTCTGAAATTGGTTTTTGTAATTTTTGTTAACAATTGTTTTTGAGATTTTTTTTAAAAAGTAAGATAGCTCTTATTAACAAAGTTATTTTATTTAATTTTTAATTTTTGTTATTACAAAATTTGCTTTAAATAAATTTTTATGCAACAGACTGCGGCTTTAGTTATGAAACAGACTGCAACCATAGTTATGAAACAGAAATAGCTTATATCCTTATCCAATATAATGTTTATTTTGTAAAAATATACAAGAAGAATGCACACATTATTATATACAGTTAAGAGAATAAGTATATGGTACAAGTGTTAATCTGAACTACTTATTGCGAACTATGCTACTAACTATATTTTAAAGAATGGTAAGACCCGATTTTTGTCGTTTTTAACAGACCGCAATTTTGTCAAATCTGATTCGATTTTTATCTATTATAGGAACTCTATCCTATTGATAAAATTCCTCAGTATCCTCCAGCCCTTAAAACAAAGGTTGCAATATTGTCGGCAGATAAGTGTTGAACCCTAATTATTGCAAGTGCCAGACATCAAAGGTCTCGTCATCATCGTCACAGGATCTTACTGGTGATAATACTTACTATTTTGCCAAGTTCCTCCCCTTTCGAAACCTCCCCATAGAATTCATGTGTGCAATAAAAGTCGATTCGATTTCGCCGAGTTTACTGTACTCAGAGAAGAGCCTGTCTAGCTAAATCGTTAGCTAAGTTGTTTTCTGCGATGTTACAATGCTCAGGAATCTACATAATATCAAAGCTTCCGCTGGTCGAGAATAATTAATTTCCTCCTTACCTCGGAGGTTAGCAGCTGATTTTACAAAGTTCGAAGAGATGGCCTGGATAGGCCTTACATTTACTGTGATTCCTTCAGTATTAAATTTAATACATTCCGTGATTGATATCCTCCTAAAAGACGACATTATTATCCGCTAGACAGAAGCATTTTCTAACAGAGAGGTCGCAATTGTAGAAATAAAATGCCTGAATTGCGCCCCGGTAGGCTTGTTGGTAGCGTGCTAGCTTATCAGTGCGGGGGTCGTGGGTTCGATTCCCATCAGAGGCTCTGGTATGTTTTCGCTACAATGAGCCGATAGCCTTTGTTGCTAGTGCTCCGTTAGGGATTTAGGATATAATTAAAATAATATATAATGATTTATCTAGAAGTTTGTTATTTAGATAGTAGCTTTAATTAACCACATAAGGCCCTAATGGCTCGGTTATGTAAATGAAGATTTAAAAAAAATAAAAAAAAAAATAAAAGTTCCTTCTAGCCAGGATTCATTTGCAAAGAAACTGGCAATTTTTGATGATGAAGTTTTCTTTTATGATCCTTTTTCATTGCATCTAAATCCCTTCTTTTGGTTTAGTACAAAATGAGATCTTTTGATGTTCCCAAATAATTTTTGGATTTCTAATTTTGATTTTAACAGGACATCAGTAATCGGGCATTAGCCTCATTTTCATAATATCCCGTTAGCATCTACCTGGGAATTTAACCGACACATTTGTTGGTGTTTCTCATTTAAAGTTTGAGTTAATTTATTTTATTTTTTATTTTGTTTATATTAATCATATAATTACAAATTATATCCTAACACCCCAACCGAGCACTAGCGACAAAAGCCATCGGTTATGTAAATGAAGATTTAAAAAAAAAAAATAAAAAAAAGTAAAAGTTCCTTCTAGCCAGGATTCCCTTTGTAAAGAAACTGGCAATTTTTGATATTTCGGAGATCCTATCACAATTAAATTCTGTCATATTTCAGACCGGTATCTTGTCTAAGATCTTCTAGTGGTTGGTATTCCAATCACCATAAATCCATTCACCCGTTGCATTCATCCGAAGCATATCTCACTTTTGTCAGGTTGCACGTGAAATCCTCGCTGCCTAGCAAAGTTGCATGAAAATTTGTGAGGCCCTCCTACTCAGACGTTTAGGACTTTTACCCCTTGTCCTCAAAGCAGAGAGGTTGGAAACCCTCATTGGCTTAAATACTCAGGAGACTCTTTAAGGTAGTAGTCACTGACAGGAGTGGATAAAGAATGCTACTTTTAGGGCTTTCTACACTGATGCCGCTGAACTGGAAGTCAGTCCGTTGGTTCTCTGCAATATGACTGATCCAGTTTACAAGAGCCAAATAAATATTTAGGTGGAGATATTATTATATCATAAATACTACGTAGATCAAATATGTGTGTATAACAAATATTTCTCAGCGTGGGGCAATTTTCGCAAAATATCCCTTAAAGATCGCGTGTTTCTTGAATGTAAGCAGCTTGCTAGGAATTTGATACTCAACCATGCCATCCACGATTCGTTCTATGAAATTATGATATCAGGCTTATCGGCTTTGGTATGAAGGCAACTTTGCTTTCTGCCATAACATGAAGGTGTATGCTATCAGTGTTATGTATGCATAGAAAGTATTCCCAGATGTACGTCAATAAGCTCAATGCTTTGTTGTAAAAGAGCAAGAAAGATTCAATATGTTCCTCCAGCCTGAAGAGGGAAAATACTTACCAGGCTATCTTCACCATGTCTCTGATGATTTCGGGCGCGTATGTGTCTTCGATAAGAATTTCTCGAAGATTGGAGATGTTGTTAACGCTGTCCATGTAAGAGTAGTGTAACGCCTTTTGAATTTTTTTATTGCTTCCTGTAGTAGTCGTCACAGTTTCCTGAGTGTCTTTTACAACGTGCCCTATTAAAAAGCCTGCGAACATCTTTTTTGAGTTCGATCACCTTCCCAGTTAGCTAGGGCTTTTCTCAAACGATTTAAGAAGTCTATTTAATAATATACATTAATCCTTAATATATTATATTAATCCTCCCCTAAAAATATGCTTTAAAAGTGTTAAGACGGTTTTTCAGATTAATACTGAAGTTAGGTTTGTCCAAGGCTCAGAAACATATTGGTCCCATTCGTGAAATATGCCAGCTCAAACAATATGTACCGATGATCTAAAAAGAAATTCAGTAACGCATCCACTCTCTTGTTGCAGTATGAACTAATAAGGATCTCCTTACCTGTAACTTAATAAATCCCTTAAGTTAAAGCAAAGGAGGTGATGTAGCCGAATCATACGGTAAATAAATATATGCCAAGAATAGTCCTTGGCTCCCGTCAGTGAGTATCATAGTATCTTCCGTCAACAGTTGCGGGGCAAAAAGGATGTTAAAGTTTTTGTGATATAGAATGCAGGATCTCCTTCGAGTACCCATCTGTAATTAGAAAAGTTTGTAGTTCGTGTCGTTAATCCAGATGCCTCGTGTTTAATAGCCCAAGGTTCCTGTATTTAAACGATGTGAACATTACCCTTTCGGAGTTATTCCATCACAGTTTGCGTTGCCAATTTATTACCCTGCATTGGCAAGGCCATTAGTTGGCCAATAACTTTTTCCATATTTGAGGATTTTGAAACTTTAGAGCTCAAGCCAGTCATGTGAGGTAGCGTTTGCTTAATGCTTTATTTTGAATCTGAACCATGGATGTTCTGTGATTTTCTGCCATATTTACATCCATTGATAGCTTCACCGTTAATTTAGGCCAAGTTCACCATTTACATAGGGGTCTTGCAGTCAATGTTGTCAATTTACTGCTATCTTAATCTGGACTAGCAAGGCTATTGATCGGTCAATAACTTTGCCCCACTTGAGGATTTCGAGACTTCAGAGTACGAACCTGTCATGTGAGGTAGAGTTTGTTCAATGCTTCCAATTGGAACTGAATCTTCGATGTCCGGTGCGTTTTGTCAAAGAAATATCTATTGCTTTTTTATGTAACTTTTAGCCTTAGCGTTCACGGAATCCAAGTAACCAACCTCGATAAAGGTTTTGCAGTCAAGTGATAACGACGATTGTGGTACTGGGTTATTTAGGCCCTGCACCATAAATTCTCCATTATCAATTTTGTTTTATTTTCGAGAACTGCCCTAATGCCCGTAATTTCAAGCAATACAGTGCTTAGATACCTACCGTATAGACGAATAAAAAGCAATAGATATCTAAGCACTGGTAGGTAGAAATTACGGGCATAAATCAAGCGTTTTTTGGTGTCCTGCTTTATGCATGAGTGTTTTTATAATTTTGTTGAAAAATGTGTATTTTCTTATTATAAAATATTGGCTAAAAGTTACGTTTGCTTCTATATACGCTATTAAAATCAATATTATTCACTTTTTAATTTGTACCATATACTTTTTTCCTTACCTGTATGATTTAAAAAACCCAGCAAAAAAAAGTAGCAAAAGAAGAGACAGAAAAGCACTGATTTTGATTCCAGTGTTGTGAAAATTTGATCGGAACCAATGATTTTTACATAAGGGTGTCATAAGGTGGAAGTTTTCTTTTATGATCCTTTTTCATTGCATCTAAATCCATTCTTTTGATTTAGTACAAAATGAGATCTTTTGATGTTGCCAAATAAATTTTGGATTTCTAATTTTGATTTTAACAGGACATCAGTAATCGGGCTTTAGCCTCATTTTCACAATATCCCGTTAGCATCTACCTGGGAATTTAACTGACACATTTGTTGGTGTTTCTCATTTAAAGTTTGAGTTTGACTATAGGTTAATTTATTTTATTTTTTATTTTGTTTATATTAATCATATAATTACAAATTATATCCTAACACCCCAACCGAGCATTAGCAACAAAGGCCATCGGCTCGTTGTAGCGAAATCAGACCAGAGCCTCTGGTGGAAATCGAACCCATGACCCCCGCACTGATAAGTTGTGAAAAAGAACTGCTTTGAAGTGGAAAATCTAAAACTAAACGATACTTTAGAATCAATGAAAAATTAATTCCTTAAGAATCACTGCCATTTATTTTTGCTGGGAATCTTTAAACACATATGCAGAGTACATGGAGTGCAGATGAAAAGTAACTTCAGGGACTTGTCTTTCTTTATATATATAACAAAGCAACATACAACAACTGAATAAGATGTTTCATATGATTTTATATTAGAGAAGTAGTATGCATGAATATGTTTTATATACAGAACACTAAACAATGTCATGTTTAAACAACGAAAATATGATAAAATAAGTCTTGACATTGTAAAGAGTGTAAAATTTATACGCGCACATGATTGTGTGAATGTGTGCGTTTAAACTTATCTGTCTGCTGATCTACTTGTAATACACTAGAATATTCTTAGATTTTTGTCTTTTTAATATTCTCTATATATGTATATTTGCTAGACTTTGAAATACACTGTGGACATTTCTTTATTTTGTATACGAACAGTGATGATCATTTAAAAAATATTTTAAAAATATATAAATGTTATGTATAAATGCTATATATATTTTAGAAAAACTTTTAATTTATTCTCCATGTTTTGTAATTTTATATGTAAAATTTGCTGTTTTATTTGTGCTACTTAGACCACCGCCACTGTTAAGATGTAAAAATATTGCTTTTGGGGTTGAAATTTACTTTTTGTTTAAATTGATTTTTATAGATTCTATTACATTTTAAAGGTTAAACATTGTTATTTGCACAATGGTGTCAATTTTATGCAAAGAACAGGGTAAATATTTTATTATTTTACAAATGATTTTCGCTTTTTACATTAAAAAGATTTTTGAACTTTGTGTGTATTTTAAAGTTGATGATATTGTTGCAAAAGTGTAGCAGAAAAATGTATTATTTTCATTTAATGGTTTAAAAATTATGACTTATAAAAAAGTATTTTATTTTTTTTTTCTCTGAGGTTGTTTTTTTTTTTTTGTTTTGTTTTATTTTTATTTTGTTTTGGCAATTGTTTGTAATAAACCTATGGGCCATATTATTTTCTTATTGTTTATGATATTAAACTCTAAAAACTAATTTCACGCTACAAGCCACAAACATAAATATTTAAAAACAACAAAAACAATAATAGCCACAACAAATATTATAAAGGATGTACTGAGAAATATTTTCGGTTACAGTTATAACCAATTTAAATTTTGTTTGCTGTCTGTTCCAAAAATAAAAAAAATATTCAAATATGTTTTTTTATTGAAATTCTTTGTTTATAAACAATATTATTTCAATTAAAATTACAAGAACTCCATACCATACATTGGACAAATGCATTGATTGGACTAATTAATTGATAGCAATGGTAATGAAATACATTTCATTGCCCTTACGTTGATAGCAATGGTAATGAATTAATGGTAATGGCAAGGACCCTTAAAACCAGGATAAACAAACTACAAAATTTTTAGCCACCCATGGTGCCATGATGCCAAATGATGTGACTACAAAAATTCTTAGCCGAGACCACAGCATTCTTAGCCGATTTTCAAAAAATATCCTCTAGCAAGGGTTGTAACAATTCAAACATGTATGTATTCACATCACAATCACTGAACTTGCGCTACAACTAGGGTTGCCAGACGGCCTGGAATGGCCTGGATTGTCCAGTTATTTTGAGTCGTGTCCAGTTATCAGCTAAAATACAATTTGTCCAGTTAAAAAAGAATTTCTTTAATTTTGAAAAATAATTTTTTATTAGTTATATTTTTTATTAATTAAATTAATTTTTTGTACAGAAAAAATATGTATACCATACACAAAGAAAAAATACTTTGTGTACTTTGTACAAAGTATAATCAGTTGTACTTTTTCTTGGCACTATTAGTACCTTATTTATAAACACTGAGAATTTATAAACAAAAAAATCTTTCAAAAGTATCAACACTAGTATTTTTTGCCAATTGTCTAGTTGGGACCAACACTAATAATTAAACAACTTAAACAGCTGATTAGAAAAAAGTCAAAATTTTTGGAAATAGGTAGTAAGTAATTTTTAATATTATTAAAATAATTAAAGATATTTCATATAAGCATTTACTGATTGTTTAATTGTAAATATACATAGACATGGAACGCAACGAAGATGCTGGACCGTCTAAAAGAAAAAAAATTACAACTTTTTGCGACAGGTGGATTGAGGCTCCAGATTATTCTAAATGGATAAAAAAGAAAGATGAACACACTGCGTTTTGCAAGTTGTGCCAGATAGAAATTTCAATTAAATACGAAGGAAGTCTATCGTTAAATAAACACATCAAAACAAAACGACACTCAAAAGTGGCACTGTCGCAAAAATTGTCACAAAGCATTTCAAATTTTGTTACTCCAGTAGAATCCAAAGATGAAACCCTAGTCTCAAGGGCTGAATTAATGTTTGTTTATCACAATGTGGTTCATGGGCTGAGTTATAACAGCTTAGATTGCCAAATCAAATTGAGTTCTTCAATTTTTTGTGATAGTAAAATTGCTAATAAAATTAGCTGTGGTCGTACTAAAGCAGCAGCCATAACAAGAAATGTGTTGGCTCCGTATTCTCAAGAAACAGTTTCTAGTGCATTAAAAGAAAGCTATTTCTTTTCTATAAGCAGCGACGCATCCAATATAGGAAACGTTAAAACTTTTCCATATGCTGTACAATATTTTAGTGCTGAAAAAGGAATACGTAAACAAGTTTTAGATTTTTATGAAGATCCTATTGAAGCTTCAAAAGATATCTTCGATAACATTATTAGAATTACTAACGAAAATAATCTGAAACTTGAACAAGTTACAGCATATTGCGCTGATAATGCAGCTGTTAACTATGGTGTTCATAACTCTGTGTTTCAAAAACTAAAAAACAAAAACAAGAAAATTATAAAGGCAAATTGTAATTGTCACGTAATAAATAACTGTGTTAAAAATGCTTTAAATGCTTTGTCAGTTGATGTGGAAAATATCGTGATTAAAACATTTAATGAATTTAGTTCTTCGGCTATGACAAATGAAAAATTAAAAGATTGTTTCGTGTTTGCGAGTATCGAATATAAGAATCTTCTTCGACATGTCCCTACAAGATGGCTTTCTCTCTTGCCAGCAATCGACCGATTAATACATTCTTGGCCAGCAGTAAAGAGGTATTTTTTGCAAAAAGGCAAACACGCTTGTCGAAAAGTTATCTGGGAATTTGTTTCTCATGGTTTAGCAGATAATGAAATTATCAATGATGATGAAGAATACATGGCTGAAGGTTTGTCAGAGGCATATTTGTATTTTATGCATAATGTAATGCATGAATTCCATTCAGCGGTATTAGCCCTAGAAAGTGATTCCTCTGCTATTATAGAACTGCATAGTATAATGAGTAATCTTTTGAATAGCCTAAAAAATCATTTAAAAGATGAGTTTTATGGAAGTAAAGTTATAATTATTTTAAAAAAGATTTCCTGTCACGAAACAAAAACGTTTAAATTAGAAGCAAATTAGTTTTTAAAAATGCTGTTACTTACTTAGAGCAAAGATATGATTTCGGAGACGAATCACTTCACAACAAAATTTCTATTTTAAATTTAAAACAATCTCTTTTATCGTGGGATAACTTATCAGAGCTTCCAAAAGTTTTAGAAATATCCAATTTAATTGACAACGACATGTTGTACACTGACTTCTGCTGCTTGCGAGAAGTCTTTGATAATTTGCCAAAAGATATTCCAATTGATAAAATATGGTCCATTTTTTTTCAAAAATGCGATATAAATAACGTACTAAATCTATATAAATTGATCTCGTTTGTCTTTTCCATACCAATTAGCAATGCTTTTTGTGAAAGGACTTTTAGTATTTTAAATAATCTATACTCACAAGAAAGGAATAGAATGTCCTTTGACCTAATAAAGGCTGAAATTTTAATAAGACTTAATTTTGATGAAAGTTGCAAAAATTTTCAAACATTTTTGGTTACAACTAAAGCAAAAGAGTTAGTAAATTCTGTAAATAAAAATACAAAATATATGTGGCAAAAAAAATAGTTATACTTTTTTAAGTGATTTAAATTAATATATATGTAATATGACGTAAGACTGAATTTTAATTGTTACGTTTCCTTGTTTTTTATGTTATTATTTTTAAAAAAAACTACATTTTAAATAAAATTTTACTTTTTTGAACTATAAATGCATTTTTAAAATGTCCAGTTATTTTTTAAAAATCCAGGTGAATTTTTTCCATTGTCCAGTTATTTGACTTTTGGTATCTGGCAACCCTAGCTACAACCCTTGCTAGAGGCTAAGTTTTTCTGAAAATCGGCTAAGAATGTTGTGGTCTCGGCTAAGAATTTTTGTAGTCACATCATTTGGCATCATGGCATCATGGGTGGCTAAAAATTTTGTAGTTTGTTCATCCTGGTTTTAAGAGTCCTTGGTAATGGTTTAAGGATCTGATTTCATTGTACAATAACAATGTTTTTGAATTTTATTTTCATTACTAATATACCAACTAAATGAAACCATTAGCATTATTAACCGTCATTTTATGTGTTAAAATTTATGTTAGTATTTATATATGCGGGTTAAAAATTTTTATATTTGATATTTTGTTTTATTATTTTCTGTCAAATCGCATAATTTTTTTTGTAAACAAATGATATTTCAATCAGTTATAATAAGTCTTTTTATGCATTTGTGCTATTCTATTACCATTAGTAATGATATATTTCATTTGCATTAGTGTCATCTAATGGTAATGAAATTTCAATGGAAATGATAAATTCCTAAGTATGCTCCATACACACATGCACAAATATTCACACAAATTATGTCTATAGACCGTGTAGATTAAAAAAAAACAGAAACAATTCCAAAAAAATAATAATTAGTTATTTTTACGGAATAAATGGGTAACATTTTAACATTTATTTTTAATTGATTAACCATTTGTTTGTTACTGATGTGTAAGTTGTTTAAACAATATTTAAAAATAAATAACAAAAACCTTTTGATTTTAATGAAAAGAAGGTAGACCGGTTTTAAATGAAATATCATTTCTTTTAAAAGGTATTTTCTGGTGTTTTAACTTACAAACTATTGTAAATGTACATCAGTCTAGATCGTAAACACCGGGTACACCGTAAAGAAAGGACGACCGGTTTCAAAACCGGTCTGACCGGGTAGACTGTAAGACCGGGTAATGGGGGATCTAATGTACATAATAACCCCATAAACCTTGAAACGATACAGTATCATTAATAATATCATATTGTTAAAAATATATCATACCAATTATAATATTCAAAATATATATAGTTTTGAAACAAACTTTATATATTTTCAAAAAAAAAAAAATAATAATTTTAGAATTATATTTAATTGGAATTAGTTTACATCGTTATTTAAGGAAACTTCTAAAATCTGTCAAATTTGGTGAAAAAAAATATTTTTTAAATGGTACTTATTAAGAAAAGGAAATATTTTAAAGTCAATTATACAATACAAAATTTTGGAAACCTTTGGAAACGGAAATATTCTATTAATTAATAAGATATCATAAATATTATTACATTAGGCATCATTTTTATTTTTGGTTATTTCCTTTATTGAAGAATATGGTGATAATATTACCGCGCTGCCCGATATTTTCGATATCATAATGATATCATTTTTTTATATCGTTTGGTTTGTTGGAAGCTGACTTTTGGTCGTCTTGTAAAAATATTATTTATTTTATTTATTAATCATATAATTACAAATTATATGTTAATACCCTAACCGAGCACTAGCAACAAAGGCCTTGGGCTCGTTGTAGCGAAAACAGACCAGAGCCTCTGGTGGGAGTTAAACCCACGACCACCGCACTGATAAGCTAGCACGCTACCAACTAGCCTACCGGGGCGCTCAGCTTGTAAAAATAATAAGCAAAATATTGTTTGGTTATTATTTAAAAAAAATATACACTCAGAATATTATGTAGTTAACTGTTTGTAGTTAAATAAATAAGTTTTCCGTTTCATTTAAAAATAAAGGAACATACATTTATTTTTAAAAAAATATCTATATTACCTTTTTATACATTTATTCGAAATAATTTACTATCATTTACCTATTTTTTTCAGTTTCATTTTTTTTTTCCATTTGTTTGAAATTTAATAAAAATTTACCCACAAAACGGAAACTTGTGGTTTATTTGTGTCCGTAACAGTTATAAATTTTGTTTGCTGTCTGTTTCAAAAAAAAATATTCAAAAAATTTCAATTTGTTTTTTTATTAAAATTGGTTGTATATATACAAAATTTTTCAATACAAATTACAAGAACTTCATAAACACACATACATATACAAACACTTTCACACAAAAAGTGATTATAGCTTCATATGCATACATACATTTTGTATTGTACGAGTATATTAAAAAAAAAAAAAAAAAACAAATAATACAAAAACGGAAATAATTTCAAATAAATGAAAAAACATTTATTTTTTAAGGATTGGTAGGTAAAATTTTGACATTTATTTTAACTGATTATACGGATGTGTCAGTTGATTAATCAACATTTAAAAATAAATAACAAATGGCATTTAATTTAAATGAAAATTAAGTAGACCGGTTTTTAAATGAAATATCATTTGTTTTTAATGATATTTTCAGTTATTTTAACTTACAAACTTTTTTAAGTGTACATTTAAAATATAAATCTTTTCATACCATCTGTCCCCCTACAGTAAGAAGTATGTTAGATTATTGTCAGTCTTATGGTATTTATTTTTCCATATGATTAGACATGGAACAACTTTTAAAATTTTTCTAAAAAGTGGGCGTGGGTGTAAATATTGAAAAAATTAAGCAAATTTCGTAATATCCCTGCAGCAAAAATAGATGCAAACTTACACCAATTAATGATTTAAATGTAATTATTTTTTAATAGCTTCATAATGACTTTAACATTGAGTTGTCAACATTTGTTCAGTACTTTTTGGAAGAATCCAAAGGAAACTCTTTTTCGTCAAATGAAAGCTGAAAATTAGCTGCCACCGTGTGTCGAACTTGTGACATTAAGATTTCTAATCTAGCCTTCTACCACTGAATTATTATTTGGTATGAATGTTGTGACTTGTTATTGCCAAAGGTACACTAAAATTTAATATTTTTTCATAAATTTTTCATCACATTTGTTTTGTATTGATTTTAAGCAAAAAATTATAAATATTAAAAAATTTTAAATTAAAAAAAAAAAAAGATTAGTCTCGCCGGGAATTGAACCGCGATCATTTTATTGAAAACAAAGTGTGCCCAAATCACTCTTTTTAGAGTAATAATGTTTTAAAAGCATAATTACTTACATCTCTAGATGAGGTATAAATAAATTCGTAAAGAGAAAATTCTTGGTGGTTGCTTTAAGTAAAATAACTGATTTTTTCAATTGTGACTACACAATTGAAAAAATCAGTTAGAAAAATCTAACCATTCGATTAGCAATAAGTTGAGATTAAAAACAAGTAAAAAAGGGCTAAATTCGGCCGTGCCGAATCTTTGAATACCCTCCACCAATATCCTAAAAAGATGTTCTCCTCTGTTTTTGATACAAATAATATAAAAAAACTTTAACAGTAAAATTATGTAGGTGAAAAAATTTTTTGAGGTGAAAAACTTTTTTAGTAGTGAAAAGAACTTTTTAGGTGGAAAAAAAATTTAGAGGTGAAAAAAAAATTTTTAAGGTGAAAAAATTTTTTGAGGTGAAAAAAATTTTAGTGGTGGAAAAATGTTTGAGGTGAATACAAAATATTAACTGCTAAGCGACTGGTGAAAAAATATGAGAAAATATGTTATGTACCAGTCGCTACTATGAAATTGTACTAAATTTGTTAGGCAATTTAGAGGCACCTTTACATTTTTACTAGTTTTTTTAAACATGGACTGCACAAAAAACACATTTTAAAGCATAGTTTTTGTCAAATACTCGATTTTGTTCCGGCTAATGGGAACTAGCTCTGCAGCTGAATATGCCTAATGTAGAGAATGCACTTTTTGATGCGCCACGTATTGATAAATAGTTGCAACGAATGTTCTTTCTTTAAAAAATTGAAGTGTGTTTGTCTAATGGAATACAGCAAAGAAATTTATTTGTTAAAAAAGAACATAAGTTGTAACTATTTGTCAATAGATGGCCCACCAGAAGGTGCATTCTCTCCATTAGGCATATTTTGCTGCAGAGCTAGTCTCCATTAGCCATATTGTGCTACAATATGCAGTAGAATATTATTGATTTTCTATTTTCTTTGTAACATAAATGAATATTTGCCAAAACTATAAAAATATATGTTTTATGTGCATATTATACCTTAATTTTTTAAATCAATATTCATTTAAATGTTTAAGAACACAATATCGCACTTTATTCATCTGTATTTTTTTATAAAAGAAAAAATTAACATATATATACATATGTCAATCCCTCAATTCTCAAAAATACAAATGGAATTAAAAAAATACTGTTTTCCTCTATGAAAATTTCTTTTTTGACCTAAAAATGTGAAACAAATGCTTTTATTACGACAAATATTTGGAAAATTGACTTTAAAATTATGTAATAAGTCTACTAGCAACATCTGAATGCATTATAATTTTTAAGTATGTAGTTAATTTAATATTTTTGGTAAATAAATTGATTGAAAGCCTTATCCAAGGCTATATCGCCATGGGGCAGGATATAGTTTTAATGTGATTTTGCGTCACCTATTCAAAAGTAGCGGCACTAAACCAATTATGCATTTTGCTCTTTCTTTATATATAAATTTCTTTGGACCTAGCCATGGGGCCAAAAACATTTATACATAAAGATAGAGCTAAATATATAATTTCTTTAGTGTCTATACTTAGCAGTAGATGGCGCTTAAGTAAATAGATAACAATACCCTGCGCCATGCCTAGGTCGCATGGCCCTGTATTTGGCTTTCAGTTGTCTTAGTAACCACAGATATGAGATTTAATACATATTTAAGCTGTCACTAGCAGACTTATTTCAAAATGCTAAAGTCAATTTTTGAAATGTTCGACGTGATAAAAGCATTTGTTTCACATTTTCTGTAAAAAAAAAAAATTCATCGATCAAAATGGTATTTTTTCGTTAAATTTGTATAATTTTGAAGTATTGAGGCATTGGAAAATCCATATTTATGTTAATTCTTTCTTTCAAAAAAATAAATACACATACGAAAAATTGCAATACTGTGCTCTTGAACATCTAAATGAATATTGATTTAGAAAATTATAGTATAATATACACATAAAACATATATTTTGCATAGCTTTTGGCAAACATTTTTTTATGTTACGAAATAGAAAATCAATAATACCCTGTTGTGTATTGTAGCAGAATATGCCTAACAGATGCACCACCTATTGGGAAATAGTTTCAACTAATGTTCTTTCTTTAACAAATTAATGTCTTTGATTTATGTAACAGAACTTTTGTTATTTAGTTTTAGTAATGTTATTTACAGAGGTCTGCTCTGTTAGCGACTTTAACATTTTTACTTACTTAACAGAAAAAAAAAAAAAAATAGATACAGAAAAATTGTACCAATTTGTATGGAAAATTTAGAGGTGTCTTCACATTTTCACTCATAACTTTTTTAATAATCTGGGTAAAAATAGGCAACCCCGCTTGCGTCTTCGCGTCGTGATCGCCATTTCAACAGACAGACAGACAGACGGACATCGTTAAATCGACTTAAAATTGCATAAGGATCACGAATATATATACTTTATGGGGTCTTAAACCTATATTTCGACATATTACAAACGGAATGACAAACTGATATATACCCTCACCATATATGGTATCGAGGTATCCGGTGTGAGAAATACAATTGATATTCCGTACACTCAACAAGTTTAAAAAATTTGAGTAAGTTTTTGCCTTATAGACAATCTTTTATTATGACAAAAAATATATTTAAAAACGAAACAGTTACCACAATACACTGCCGCACACATAAGTGTTAACTTAATAGCATGAGATTAGGTACAGAACATTTAAATTTTTTGCATAGATAATATTTTCCTAATGGAACATTTAAATAGAATTCTATATCTTTAGAAAAGTTTTTCGTAAGCACACTTTAAAAAAAAGGAAACTTTTAACTAAACATATAAATACATATTTACCATGCATCCCTACAATCAACACATAAATGTTTATGGTTGTCATAACTGATAATAGCTTGGTTTTTGGATTAGTATGTATTGGTTTTAATTCTAGAACAGTATAAAAATATATACAATATATACATAACAGTTTCTACTTTATTATAACATTTACATTTTGCAAATTAAAGAGAGAACAACACACACAAATGGAAAAACTCTTGCAGCTGGTAAAATATCTATAAAAATAACTAAGGTTATTCTCCTACAAATTTACCATTTATAACTGCAATTGAGTACTTAATTCAGGTAGCTTTTGCAAAACATAATATTAATTTTTTTTTTTTTTGAATAACATACAATTCCTAAAGGATTATTTTTGAATGACCAATCAATGGTATGTGTTGTGTATAGTATCTCATAAAAAACATGGCAATCATATTCGAAGAGTATCATATATTTTTGGGGTTATGATTGTGTCAATCATAGTCGTACTTTAATGTAGTTATCATATTATGATAATAAAATAACCATAATATTGTCCCTACAACTTATTTGATTCTATGGACCTTAATAAAGAAAAACACTTGAAAAAAATTAAATTCTAAAGCCTTTTTTAATAAAAATATATAAAATAAAATAATATACAATCATAGATTCTATGGAATTTTTCTAAAAAAAATCTTAACTTTTAAGGACATTTTTAAGATGTTTTTTAGCTAGTTCTTAGAGTCCCAGAATTTTTCTTTTAGAAATGTCCTTAGAATGTAAGAAAATTTCTAATACACCTAGAAAACAGTATCAGTTGTGGCCTCCGAATTCGTTGCCAATCGAATTCTGCCATTTAGGACAATTGTCTTCATATTACATTATATTTTTAGTTGTTAAAATCAATATTCAGTTGTCTAATTTAATATTTATATTCCACATAAATATTATTACGTTCTACAAAATTTTATTTTAAGAAACATTTTATTTTTAGATTTTTCCGGTATCGAACTTAGGCATTCAGATTCATAGTTTACTCTTGCTTATTGCACCACAATTTAATTTAATTTTCTTTGATATATTTGTTATTTAAACATTTGAATATTTTATTTTAATTTAACAAAAAAAAAAAAATTTTTTTAAATGTTTGCCTTTACCTAGATTCGAACTCGTAAATTACGAGAACTAGGCTAGCTTTTTACCCACTAGCCCACAAACAGTTATACATTAAAATAACTAATTATGAATTTAAATAAATTTTAAAATATATATAAAAGAAAATTCGATTACAAATACCAATAATTAGTGGCGTTTTTAATCAATACAATCGACAATTCGATTGGTTCTACTGAAACCTGAATTTAAGGGTATATTTGATCCGGCTAAACGTATTTGTAGTTACCGTTTTTGAATATCGACAATTTTTTTAATAAATTTGATAGACTTTCCTAATTTTCTTGTAAGTTCACTAAATGAATGGCTGATTCTACCGTACATAATTCCCAAACGAATTTTATTTGAAAGCTGATTGGAAATACCAATAATAGGATAATAGGATTGTTTTTTAGCTCTTTTTAATTAATTTTTGCTATATTAAAAATTAAAAATTATATCTAAGTATTTTTCATTATGATCTAAGAATTCATTATGATCTGAGAATATTCAAAGAAAGACCATAGAAACAAATTTTTTTATGAACAAATTTATTAATTTTTATCTAAGAATAACTATTTCTTAGAATTTAACTTTAAGGAAAAGCAAATAGAATATAAACAAATTTTTATCGCAAAAATTTCAAAATAAGAAACCTTTTCGAACAAAACAACTATTGGGTTTACAGGCTTTTTTTTATAAATTTTGTTTATTAATATTCTGAGTACTTTTTCCATAGGAAAGTCGGTATTTTACAAGAAATGAATTAAAAAACCTTTAAAAAAAATATTATTGATTTTATGGAAAAGAATTAAAAAATATAAAACCTTTATATAGAATCTTTTTGACAGTGATTTTTTTCGATAATGAATTGTATATTGTAAATTATAATCAGATATGTATAATGCATTATCGAAAATGAAACCCCCCCAAGTGAAAGTGATCATATATTATAATTTTTTCTTGGGTAACTGATAATATTTTTTGTTATGAAAACAAGTCATTATTATGACTATAAATTTTAAAGTCATGTTTTATTTGATTTATTTTTATTCATTGATTGATGTTCCATAATTATCATATTTTATTCAGTCAGAATTTTTGTTAACACAGTATGGTTAAACCCAATCATGTTATAAAATAGAAAGTGGCAATCATAAAATAATAAAATATTTACTATACTAATAGACAGAAGCTACCATATAAATGGTTAGAACCTATTTATAAACCAATAACTTGATTGTGACAACCATACTTGAATGCAGGAAGCATAATATGTTACCAGTGATCATGTTGCAACCATATTTTTCTCTGCCTGTGGCAGTCGTGAATGAACGTATTGATTTGTTGCAATAAGGCAATCGAGATGCTAGCACTTTTAACAATACCCGTCTGAGATTTAGTAATAACATCTCTACCCTTGCCGCAGGAAATAATAGCGCGCTGTTGGATTGCAGATGGTTTTTCGAAACCATACCCATAAATGCCACGCAACATCTCCTCGCGCAATTTCAGTTATTATAAACTTCACGCCAGGTGGACTCAATTAATTGCACCTTCAGGATCCAAAACGGTGTGTCCTTCATGTACATCACTTCGATCACTATCGTTTTAAATTTCATTAAACAAACTCAAAAAAAAAAAAAATAAATAATTATCTTTGACACATAAGATTTTCGAAAGCATAAAAATGGAGAAAAATAGAATCGTTAAATATTACTAAAATTTAGACTCGCTCCACACTATTTCATGGTAGCTGTTTGAATTTTACTAGGGATCCGCTTCATTCCCTTTATCTTGTGCTTAAATTCCACTTCTTTCTATTCGTTCCCCTAGTCTAGCGTTTCAACTCCACTCATTCCCCGTTACATTTATGTCATTCCTCTCGTTTTCCGTATCATTCTCCGTATCGATCCATCTCGTCTCCCTTGTCTACTGCTTTAATTCTACTTTTCCACGTTTTATTTCACTTGTGAGCCGTCAATGGGAAGATAGGAGTTTCTAAAAATACAAGTATTTCTTATTAGAACATTTTTTTAGAAAAACTATTTTTTCGATTTTGAACGCCCTTGAATGAACAAAATAACTGTATTGAAAACTTGTAGTAATTAACACTTTTATGTAAGTGTTGGTCGCTCGGTGGCCTGTGGCCGATGATTGACTTGATGCTTTTAAATCTCTACATCCTGTAAAGTTTGGTAGTCACATAAAGCAAGTGTATGGTAAAAAATTTTCGTCATAATTTTGAAGATAGCTTGTTTTCATCATAAAAATGCCAGCTATGATTAAAATAATAAACATTTTATATATTTCTATTATATACTTACTTTTTATATATTTTATATAAAATTTAAAGTTTGCTCTAAAAAATATATATTTTTTTATATCTTCCAATTCTGCTAAAGCGAGCAATATTCAATATTAATGAACTACTTTGGCATTTGTTCTTATGTTTTAATAATTCAAACTTGTTACTATGTTTAAATTTGACATTGTAAGAAAATTTAAAGCTGGAAAATAACAAAAAAAAAAATAAAATTAAATCTTAAAGCAACTGCTTACACTGTTGTGTAAGTTTTATTCATTTCAAGTAGTACATGGTTGGCATATTTGCTTGTTAACAGCAATGTTTTCTTTAGGCCTCAAGCTATTTTATAATTAGTCATTGTATGATAAGAAGAACAATAACAATAACATCAGTGACAACAGTTAAGAAAACTTTACTCCAAAATAGTTAATAAATGAACTTATATGATTGCAAAAACTATGTTAAAATAATATACGTACTCTTCCATATATATCACAGCACACTTTGGTAAGGGTGACTACTAGACGTATGAGTAATATGAATTTTTAAATAATATTGATCATACGTCCTGTAGCACGCACAGGCAAATTGATAACATGAAACGAGCATTTTAAGAAATATATTCCTTACAAAATTAGGTACATATAAAATAAGTTATCAGAAAAGTTATCCAAGAATTATGATTTTAAACAAATTAGAGAGTTACAAATATAATATTTATATGTTTTGGTTTTTAAGATAAGTAAAAATTTCCCCTGAAGAGGTTACCCCAATGTGATGACAAAATATTTTTTATCAAGATTTTATATCAACCGAATTAATTTTTCATCTGTATTAGTAAGAAAGATTTTGTTTGTTAAAACAGCTAAAGTAAAATATTATCAACATCTTAATCCTTCATGACCCAATAGCCCTTTTTTGGGCTAAAAATTAAAACTTTAAAATACAATAACATTTGACTGCACCTACTCTTTGGAGGTTTTCTGTTAAAATTTGTTTTCAGTTTCTTTCTATGGCAAAAATGTTTGCATTTTTATGAGTTCTCGTGGTTGATAATACTCAACGAATATTTTCTGCAAAACAAGGCCGAGAAATACGCTAAAACTTTCTGAATAGATAGAAAAATAAATTGTTTTGTAATTAAAAATTTGCTGATTTTAAAATAAATTCAGCTATCTATTGAACCAAAATTTTAGATTTACGCATGATAAGTACTATATTAACCATGCGTACGATGTCCTGACAACATATTTATAAAATAAATGGTTTTGTTCTGAATATTTGAGGTCCACAATATTTCACGAATATTTTTTTCAAAAAGAAGCCGACTAGCATATGTAAACTTTCTGAATCGATAAAAAAAAAACGTCTAAAATTTTTTTATTTCACTAAAATACATGAAAAGTACTATTTTTTTTTAATTTCCAATAATATTATTAAAATTCAAATAAATTACACTACTCATCAAATTCGAATTTATTGCACTGCCTTCTACTAAAAGCTTTGTAAAATATCCCAGTAAACATTTGGAAGAAAAATAAACCTGGAGATATTACGGAAATATATTCTATATTTCATTATAGAACAATAATCAATTAGTATTTTAAACATATCTTCTTTTTATCAGTTGAAAAACATATCGGCGATATTGGGAAAAATAATGTCAAAATAACATTAAAAACATTTTGGCAAAAAAAAAAAAACGTGTGCCAATAAGGGAAATTTTAAAAGAAGTCCGACAAACGGCAATATTTCTGCATACTTTTTTTATATTAAATAGAAAATGTTAAGGGAATAAAAATAATATGCATTTACTTAAAAAATATTCACGAAATTTTCTTCTTTTTTTCAGAAAATAATGTTTTAAAAGTTTGATTAATAAAATCTTAATCATACGGAAAGGACGAGAAACTTGCTGATGAGTTAACTTTATAGGATTGTGATTTCTAAGAGTTACTTTAGTTATTTTGTTAATAAAATATCAGAAAATACCTAATTAACATTTGGAAGAAATATCACACTGAAGAATATCTTCAATTTCTCATAAAGAAGAGAATCAAAGCAATATTTTCAACATATCGTCTTTAAAACAACTTAAAGGTATATCGGCGATATTGTCAAAAAATATATTAAATTGTTAAATAATTTTAAAAATAAGAAAAGAATTCTTTAAATAAAATTGCTAATATTAAGGTGAGTAAAAATTGTATTGCATTAATTTAAAAATGCTTTGCAAAAAAAATATTTTTTGTTGCTTTTTAGAAAAAAGTTACTGCAATAGTGTCAAAAGAAGATAAATCCAGGGAAGGAAATTAAGGAATCAACATATGCAGTTAAGTAAGAAATAAATCATATAAAATGATATATTTTAACCCGCTTACAATAAAAACAAGTAAAAAGGGCTAAATTCGGCTGTGCCGAATCTTTGAATACCCTCCACCAATATCCTAAAAATATGTTCTCTACTGTTTTTGAAACAAATAATATAAGAAAACTTTTGAAGTAAAACTATGTAGAAGAAAAAATTTTTTGAGGAGGAAAACTTTTTTAGATGTGAAAAGAACTTTCTTGGTGGAAAAAAAAATTAGAGGTGAAAAAATTTTTTGAGGTAAAAAAATTTTTTTGGTGAAAAAATTTTAGTAGTGAAAAAATATTTTAGATGAATACAAAATATTTACCAGCCGCTCAGGTGAAAAAAGTATGAGAAAATATATTATGTACCAGTCGCTATTATGAAATTGTACCAAATTTTCACTAGTTTTTTGTGCAGTTCATGCACAAAAAACACATTTTAAAGCATAGTTTTTGTCAAATACTCAATTTTGTTCCGGCTAATGGGGACTAGCTTTGCAGCTGAATATGCCTAATGGAGAGAATGTACTTTCTGATGCGCCACGTATTAATAAATAGTTACAACAAATGTTCCTTAAGAAATTAAAGTGTGTTTGTAGGAAAATATACCTAATGAAGAGAATACAGCAAAGAAATTAATTTGTTAAAAAAAGAACATGAGTTTTAACTATTTGTCAATAGATGGCCCATCAGAAGGTGCATTTTCTCCATTAGACATATTTTGTTACAGAGCTAGTCTCCATTAGCCATATTGTGCAAGTATGCAGTAGAGTATTATTGATTTTCTATTTTCTTCGTAACGTTAATGAATATTAGCCAATAACTATGAAAAATATAAGTTTTATGTGCATATTATACCTTAATTTTTTAAATCAATATTCATTTAGATGTTTAAGAGCAATATTGTGCACTTTATTCATGTGTATTTTTTTATAAAAGAAAAAATTAACATAAATATACATTTGTCAATCCCTCAATTCTCTAAAATACAAATGGAATAAAAAATACTATTTTCCTGTATGAAAATTTTTTTTGACATAAAAATGTGAAACAATTGCATAATGCATTGGAATTTGACGTAGGTAGTTAATTTAATTTTTTGGTAAATAAATTAATTGAAAGCCTAATCCAAGGCTATATCGCCATGGGACAGAGTATAGTTTTAATGTGATTCTGCGCCACCTATTCAAAAGTAGCGGCACTAAAGCAATTATGCATTTTGCTCTTTCTTTAAATATAAATGGATTTGGTTACAAAAACAAAAAATACATCTTATGGAATGAAACGAAAAAACAACAAAGCTTAGCAAAAAATAAATAGATACAAAAAAATTGTACCTATTTGTATAAAAAAATTAGAGGTACCTTCACATTTTCACTCATAACTTTTGAACCGCTGGACAGATTTTGCTCATTTTTAATACCAAACTGCCCGAGAGGATATTCAATAATCTGAGTAAAAATAGGCACCCGCGCTTGCGTCTTCACGACGTGATCGCCTTTTCAACAGACAGACGGATATCACTACATCGACTTAAAATTGCATAAGGATCACGAATATATATACTTTATGTGGTCTTAAACTTATATTTCGACATGTTACAAACGAAATGATAAACTGATATATACCCTCACCATATATGTTGGAGGGTATAAAAAGTTACAAAGATTCATATGTGAAAAAAAACTTATATTTTTTTTAATTTCCGAATAATATTTAGGCTATATCGCCTTTTTATCATCTTAAAGTATCGATTTCGTATTGCTAAGAAGTATTGCCTTTGGCACACGTTTTCTTCCAAATGGGATGTCTTCCTCAATACGCAAATGATTATTGCCGCAAAAAATTTTATCTTCCACGCAATACAATTACGGACTCTTCTTCGTATTGTCATGTTTTCTGGGAATTAAGTTTCCTAGATCCAAATCTAAGGTCAAAAAAGTTCTATCAAAGTTCCTTTTAAGTATGGGCTTGTTTTTTATCCTAACCCAAGAAAAAAATCTTCTTGGGTCAATATTTTGAAGAAATGAATTAAAATATTTAATATTTTTATGGATTTGAATTGTATATAAAATTATAATCATATCAAGGGTGTTCCAGGGACCTCGTTAGGATGTTGAAAATTAAATTTTTTTGGAATTGTTCTAAAAGCTCTAAATTTTTTTAAAAATATTTTAAAAAAATAGCTAGAAATATTTATCAAACTTTCTGTGTTGAGATATGTATTAATATATACAAGGTTTTATTAGAAGTGTATATACTCGTATTATAAAGGATGACGTTTATAGTAAGTACAATAAAATAGCGGTTGGTTTTTGCGCAGACGTATAATTTTTCTGAAGTCGAGAATGTTCCTTCAAATCAATCTTTAGAAATATGGTGACATTTTTGTACATAGTGTAATTTTATACAAATAATACGAGTATTGTTTTAACAATGGAAGGTCATGTTGGAGGAAGAAAGTAGTGGTTAAAATAAGAGTTTATAAAATATATAAGTTTAATTTTTTACCTTATTCAAAAGGTAAGACAATAAAAATAAGTAAACATTAAAAGTAGAACAAAAACTAAATACCTTCACATAAAATGCAAAAAGGCATAGCAACACTATGTTTCTAAAGTTAAAAATTTTTGAAGTATTTTGTATTAATAAAATGGAAAATATTAATTAACTAAATATTTATGTTAAATCACGAGAGAGGAGAATTGTCAATTGTAAATAAGTTCTCAAGCCATTTAGCTTTTGTGGTACAGCATTTAAGTTACATTCGTGTCCCAGTATACAATAATATTTTTATTTTATTTTGTTATCAGTTGATACATAAACATGACATAATATTAGCCAATTTTCAGTTATGCTTATAAATGAAATTGCTAACTTTTGTCAATGAAATCTTCAAATATTGTTTTCTGGGTTAAGTTAAAAAGATATTTACCTAAAACATTTTGTAGTATTAGCTATCATTATAACAAAAAAATTGTAGTTTGTTGTTTTTATTGTTGTTGTTGAAGGTTGGCAATAACATATGCTAAAACTTTTTAATGATAGGTTAAAGCCTAAATGACTTTGGTTTTGTTGTCGTGGTTTTTCTGTATACCAAAACAAACACACACACACACATATTTCTATATTATCCTTGTATTTTAAATATGCAATACATTGTTTGAAAAGCTGTTCAACTTCATGGTATAATAAAATACCTGCTCTTGTATTGTTTACTATAATTGGCAGTACATAAGGCCTAAAGGTATAGAAAACAAAAAAATTTACTCTGCTGTTATCTTTCATGGTAATATGCATACGTTTTAGTAATAATGTTAATAATTTTGTTTATACATGTACATTTATACTCATATTATACGTGGATTATTTTACAATTTCCAGAGTTTGACCAAATATAAAGTTTTGGTCTTAGTTTCGACCAAAACAAAAATGAGATAAGGTAACTTTTCAGTATTCGATTAAATTTTGACAGATTAATTTCCGAAACCGAAAAGTTTTTATTTTTTTATATTATTTATTTTAAATTAATCATATAATTACAAGTTATATCCTAATACACTAAGCCTAACTGTTTATATTTTTTTTTTATAATTTTTGCAAATTTCAAAAGTAAAACTTCTTTGCAAATTAACCCCTAATCAAGAATTATGTATTTTAAAATTCATATTTCTAATCTAAAGGGTTTTAGAAGGCTACTAAATAGATAACTTTTTCACTTTTAAACTCCAATTTTTACCACGTTTCTGCGAAAATTCCAAAATAAACCTGATTAATTTTTTATATTTTCGGTTCCTAACCAAAGAGGGTTCACCCAGAAAAATGATTCGTTGCAATTCTGTCAAAACCATTAACATTTTTTTTAAGAATTTTATTTTAATTTGGAATAACCTATAATCCATTATTATAGTAAAAATCTGACATTGAGAAATAAAAAATAAAAAAATAAAAAATAATACTATTATTTCTAATCAACTTTACCAATAAAATTCGTTTAGAAGTTGTGTACAGTAGAAGCAACCATTTATTTAGTGAATGTTCTGGATAATTAGTACAATCTACCAAATTTATTTATAAATTGTTGATATTTGAAAGTGGTAACTATAAATATGGTTATCCTGATTAAATATATCACTAAATTTAGATTTCAGTTGAAACCATTTCTGGATTGCATTGATTATAAAAGCCGCTAAATATTGGTATTTGTAAACGAATTTTATTTAAAAATTATTTAAATTTTAAATTACTCATTAAAATTTATAAGTGTTTGTGGGTTAGTGGGTAGAGAGCTAGCCTAGTACTCCTAATTTCCGAGTTCAAATCCCGGTAAAGGCAAACATTAAAAAATATTTATTTTTTTTTATTAAAAACAAAGATTCAAATGTTTAAATAACTAATACAGTGTATACTAATTTGCTTTGCCGCCATTTTTGTAAACATTAATCTTGACAGTTCATATTTGGCAGTCGTGAAGAAGACACGTGACAAATTTGTTATGGAAAAATATTCGATATACCAATGTGTTTTATTCGTTAAAACATGACAACCCCGATTATAATGAAAAAATCATAATGAGTGACGACGCACATTTTCATTTGAATGGATATGTGAATAGACAGAATAGTCGGTTCCGGGCAATGGAATACCCTCAAATTATTCATCAGTCACCTTTGCATCCATTAAAAGTGACAGTCTGGTGTGCCATTTGATCAGGAGGAATCATTGGACCTTACTTCTTTGAAAATGAAAACGGCGTAACGGTAACTGTGAATGGGGAGCAATATCGTATTGTGATTGAAAACTCTTTAACTTACTGCGAACCCTCTTTCCACAACAAGTTATTTCAAGAAATGGTGATGTTGATTGGCCTCCACGGTCGCCTAATTTGACTACTCCGGACTTCTTTTTGTGGGGATATCTGAAAAGCAAGGTTTATGCAAACAAACCAGAAACGCTTGAGCAACTCAAATGAAATATTCGTGATGAAATTAATGAAATACAGCGTGAAATGTGTAAGAATGTAATGAAAAATGTACTCAAAAGGGCTCGCATTTGTGAGGCTAACAGGGGCAGACATTTATCTGATATTATATTCCATACATAATTGCCGACATTAAATAAAACACTTATCAATATAAGATCCATTCTCTTTCATTTAATCAAAAATTATAAATAAACAAAGTAGTATACCTTTCCGGCGGACACCTTGTATATCAAAGAAAATTAAATTGTGGTGCAGTAAGTTAGAGTGTGAATTATGAATCTGGATGCCTAGATTCGATACTGGAAAAATCTAAAAATAAAATTTTTCTTAAAATATTTCTCTGGAATATAAATATTAAATGAGACAACTGAATATTGGCTTTCACAACTAAAAATATAATTTAATTTGAAGATAGTTGTCGTAAACGCCAGAACTTGATTGGCAACAAATCAGATGGCCACAATTGATACTGTTTTGGTTCTGGTTCCTCTTCTTAATGCCGAATGCCATATTTTTGGTTTATAATAAGTTATAGGTTATTCCAAATAAATGTTAATGGGTTGCAACCAATCTTTTATCTGGGTGTATCAGAAAATTTTCTAAAATCTAGTATTTGGTATAACAAACCTTTTCGTACAAATCCACTCTTGGGTTCTATAGACTTTTTCTTATAAAAAATTATTTTCTTAATAATCTGAGTACTTCTTCCATTAGAAAGGCATTATTTTACAAGAAATTTATAAAAATTAACATTATTTTTTTATTGAAAAGATTAAAAAAATATAAAACCTTTTTATACAACCTTTTTGACATTGTTTTATTTTAGAATGAATTGATTAGTGTAAATTATAATCTTATATGTATAAGACATTTTCGAAAACAAAACATCCCAGGTGAAAATAATGATACATTACCATTTTAACATGAGTGACTGAACTGAAATATTTGTTTTGAAAACAAGACAGTATTATAACTATAAATATCGAAGTCATGTTTTATTTGGTTTAAAATTACTCATTGATTGTTGTCAGTATTTTATAGTTCCATAAGTATCATATTATTTTACCACAGTATTGTTACAGCCAATCATGTAATAAAATACAGGTTGGTTGAAAAGTTCCTGCGCTCACCAAGAGATGGCACTGCTAGCTCCAAACTTTTTTTTCTCAAGTTGGTATAACTTTCCTGAGAACACAAGCAAAGTTGCAAGTCATTCTGTCAATTCTTTCTTTTTTTACAAGCCATTTGAAGTTGACGTGTCATTGATTTTTCTTATATGGAAAAAAAATGAATATCGTGCAGTCATTAGATTCTTTGTTTTGAAGGGTTTAAAGCAAAGGAAATTTATGAACAATTGTTAGAAGTGTATAAGGAATCCTCACGTTGAGTTTTGGGCTGGTGAATTTAAACGTGGTCGTACCAGCCTTAAAGACGATCCACGCGAAGGACGACCAAAAGCTGCAACCACAGCAGAAATCATTGAGCAGGTACATAATATGGTTAGTGAAGATCCAAGTTTGACTAAGCGTGAAATTGCTAATGCCATAGGCATCTCAGACGAACGAGTACTCCATATTTTACATGAAGAATTACGTATTAAAAAACTGTTTGGAAAGTTAGTGCCGCACACATTAACAATTCAACAAAAACTGGATCGAAAACAAATTTCTCAGCGTAATTTGGAGCGTTTTAAGCCGAATAGAACCGACTTCTTGCGTCGTTTTATAACTATGGATGAGACTTGGATCTACCACCATGATCCTTAATTGAAACAACAACGTTTACAGTGGACTGAAGCTGGTTGTTCAGCTCCAAAGCAGGTGGTCACAACGATCAGCAAAGAAGGTTATGGCATCAGTTTTTTGGGATGCAAAAGGAATTTTGTTGATTGATTATTTTCAGAAAGGTAAAACAATTAACTCTGAATATTATTGCAGCCTTTTGGATTAGCTGGATGAAAAAATTCGTGAGAAAAGACCTGGCTTAAAGAAGCAAAAGTCATTTTTCAGCAAGACAATGCACCTGCTTACAAAAGTGTTTTGACGATGGCTACATACAAAGAATTAAAGTACGAATTGCTTGAACATCCACGGTATTCACCAGATTTGGCTCCCAGTGACTACTATCTCTTCAGAAATCTCAAACAATTCCTTCGTGGAAAGCATTTTTCGTCGAATGAAGAGACAATAGCAGCCGTAGACGGTTATTTTGCAGAGCTTCCGGAAAACCATTATAAGGATGATTATAGTGAATAAAAAAATATATTTCGTAACAAAAACAGTATTCTTTCATTTCGAGCGCAGGAACTTTTCAACCAACCTGTAGAAAGTGGCAATAATAAAATAATAAACTATTTGCTATAATAATGATGGTAGCAATCATATTAAGGGTTAGAACATATTTATAAACCAATAACTTGATTGTGACAACAACCATAAGCTCTTATTCTCTGCGTGTGTATTTATTTTCTTTCGCTTAACAAAACCTGTTTATTGAATATTCGAAATTGGATTTGGTTTTGGTCATTGTAGAAGCCCTAGTTTGTAATGAAAATTTTTTCTGGGTTTGTACACCAAAACAATTACATGCATGATAGTGATGCCTTTTTAAATTTAGTTTCACTGAATGCGAAATAAATGTAGTTTTTAATAAAGTTATATGAAGAAATTTCATTAAAAATAGTACTAGAAAGTTCTCTCTGAGTAAACATTTTAAATATTGGATATTCTACAATTTAAAAGAATTCAAATTTATTAAAAATTTTTGACCAATTCGAGTACAAAATTTTCTCGAATTTATTAAAAAAATATTTCATTGGCCGTAAATTCTTCTTTTGAATGGATACTTTACATTAAAAGCAATTATCTACCCTTTGTTAGGAAATTACTTTTAAATTAACCCTCGCATAAATATATAACCATTTCACAGTAACTTTTGTAGTCATACCCTTGTGGTTGTGCGAAAAGTACAGATTTATTGTTGTTAGTATTTTTGAGTAAGCTAATTTTGTTCTTCTTCTAGTTTATTTCATAGTTGATAGTTAATTGTTACACTACTTTACGGTACACATGTGTATCTAAGTATGGGAAAACCTTTATTAATAAGTTTTTGAAAATTTTAAGAGGATGCTACTAATTAATTAATAAAGTTATGTTACACGTTTTCGTATTATATTTTCCTACGATAAAACATGTGTTTAAATTATTTTTTGATTCCTCTCCCTAAGTTATTGTGAATACTTTATAGAGTTTAAATAAGTTTAAATTTAACTTTAAGGAATATTAAGGAAATTAATTGCTGGTTTTTGTTATGTAAATTGATATTAAATGATATGGGTTAAAATATAATCAATGTAAAATGTCATATTATAAAAATTATTTGCTGAGAGGAGAAAAAAAAGTAAATACTGAGAAAAATTTTGTCAATTTCCAAAATTATCAGCAATCTCATTTGAATTTGATAACCAAATTTATTGGGCAAACCCAGAAAAAAGATTCATGTTGAGGCCCGCATTGTTATTGAGAAAACCGAAATACTGTTATCACGATATTATTACTCATGTCTCAATTGCTTTTCTGTTGTCACAATTGAAAAATTCGGTTAACACAATCGAAGCATTCAATTGGCTACAAATTCTGTTGTCAGCACAAATTTGTTTTTTCTGTATATGGACAGGGAAAAAGGATTTGTAAGGCATCTCAATTCCTTTTGCAGTAAAATAAATTGATTGTCTATTTGAAGTGAATAAACTGATCAGTCTACAACTACTAAAGTGTTTTACCATGGTTAGCAAACATCAACCCTAAATACCGTTTCTGATTGAAAAACGTTTTAAAATAGATACAAATTTTTGTTGTTGCTTGTACTCGAACGGGTTTTTGTGTAAACCTATTGAAAATACGAGGAGAAAAAATATTTATTGTGATAACCAAATTTCTTGTCAACCGCGGTGTTCAGTTGTGGTCATTGAAAATTTTATTTGTGGCAACAGAAATTCGATTTATACAACAGAATTTCGGTGGGAACATAATTCTTCAAGTTACACTGGAAAAAATTTGGTTGCGACAAGCAAATTATTCGGTAGCTGTAACCAAACTATTAGATTGCCAAGAAATTCAGTTGTCACAATGAATCTTCATCATCTGTATAGTAAAACTAATAAAAAAAAGTATCATGTAAACAAAGTTAACCCATACGAAGGGACTACGCTGCGCATGAGCGTTAAGTACATATTGCTCATACGCCATCAACACATTAATAAGAAAGAAAGTGGAGCAAAAACCACCATCTGATTTTTCTTCGCTTTAACATTTGTTTAAAAGTAAAGATGATTTCGCTTTTAACTAATTCGAATTGTCCGACAGCAAATTAAGCATAACACTTCGCAGTCTTTGTAGTGTAGCGTTCAATTTAAAAAAACCAATTTTCATAAAAGTGGTACGCTGATTTCTATGGGATTAAAGGAAATTTATTTGGCTGAGAACATTTGATCAACCGGTGTTGCCATATTAAAATTTTGAAAGATTGAATTTTTAATAAATTTTTGTGCATTAGATTGGTAGTATTTTGTATTAGCAATAAACAAAAATATAAATTTTGATAAAATCTAAACCCGCTAAGTGCACACAAAGCCTTAAATTGTGAACTTAAATTGTAAATACATACAAATGATTTTTTTTTATAAAAGGCACCAACAATGACATTTGTAATAACAAATAACTTTTTGTTAATTTTTTGTAACTTCAGTTTTTATTTTTAAAGAATTTTTATATAAAAAATAACAACTCTACGAGAAATAAACCAGTCACAGAGTTGGTCAAGCTTTGTTGCAGAAACTGGTTCTCGAGTTGGTTCCCTTATATGACAGTAACTGATAACTTGAAAATGGGTTTGTCATAGGAGGTGGCAATTTTTATCTTTTAAGCTGCTTGCGATATATCGCTGAACTTGTTTAGGGTACCATTTCACTGCATTGGTGTAAGTAAATGCGCAACAGAACAGGTTGGAATTATCTTACACAACACTACATGATCGCATCGTAGTGTTGTACGTAATAAATCAAAATTCAATAATTAAATTTCTAAAATTTACTAAATATTTTTTTTTTTTAGTTCGCGAATTAAAAAATGATTGTTTATGAATTAATGTATTTTATATGTAAGAATAAAATTATGCCTGGTTTTCATTATGTCATATGAACTGACAACAAAAACTGACTCAAATGAATTCTCGTTATTTTGTGTCATATGCGTTTTCATTACATCTTAAAAACTGACAATAAGTCGATAAAGCAGAGCGTGTCAAAGACTATGTCAAATTTTGGTGTCAGTTGACTGGCACGCCGTTTTCAATACAAAGGTCAAATATTATGAGGCGAGCGAACCAGCTGATTAGAAAATATTAATTTGTGTTCAATAAAAAGTGGAAAAAATTTAAAAATGATAAAAAAGAAACAAATGGCTACGCTAGTGCGACGTTTTGTGTTATTACATTACAATTTCTTTTTTTATTTAAAAGATTTCCATTGTAATTAATTTTTCCAGCAAAAAAAAGAAAAAAATAACAGCTTTGCGATTGTCAAACAAAAAAAATTGACAACTTGTTGTCAATTTTATTTTAAATAAAAAATGCTACCATATCTGTTGACAAACAGAAATTTGACGTTTTCACTTGTCTGTCATTTTAGACGGCAGTTCGTGTGCATAACTGACTGCAAACTCATATGACAACCCGTTTTCATACAATTGCCAATAATTTGGACAAATTGACATTAAAAATGACATAGTGAAAACCATGCATTACACTGCAAAATTTTTTGCACCAGTACCGTGTTCTGCCATTATTTTAACTGTAACATTCCTAATTTCTATCTAGTTAGATGACATATCTAGATATAACCAGTCAATGTGTTGGCTGGTCCGCAGGGTGCTCCGTAAGGTGCTCTCTAGGGTGCTCTGTGTGGTGCTCCGTAATGTGCTCCGTGGGGTGTTGCTAGGGTGCTCCGTAGTGTGCTTCGTGTGGTCCAACGTAGGATATTCCTTGGGGTGCTCTGTAGGGTGCTCCATAAGGTGCTCCGAAGGGTGCTACGTATGGTTCTCCGTGGGGTGTTCCTTAGCTTGATTCGTAGGGTGCTCCGTAGGCGATCCGTGGGGTGCTCCGTGAGGTGTTCCGTAGGCTGATCCGAAGTGTAGGGTTTTCCGTAGGGTGATCCGTAAGGTGCTCCGTAGGATGTTCTAATGATCAATAAAAATCTTTATTTTTGTAAATATGTGGATGTTGAACAACGTTTTCCTTCATAACTTAGGAACCAAATGAGTCTCCACCATTTTGCCACAAATATAGAGAGGCCTTAGTTTTTAACATATATTTTTTTCAGAATTTAAAAAAATTGGATTGTGAGATATAGGTCTCTGAAGATTAAACTTAAAAAAATTACCTTTAACCTTTAAATACAAAAAACTTTTGGCACGCCATTTTGAAGGCCTTTAAAATGGTACCAACAGAAAAATTTTAGGTTGTATGGTTTAGAAGTTATGGGCGACTTTGTATGGACACTTTTTCGATATTTTGACGTTTTTGCCAATTTTTCGAAAACCGAAAGGGTTTGGTTTCGAAAGATTAATGATTTGATAAACACTACCCATTTACAATATTTGTGGCGAATTTCATTAAAATCGGAGATGACAAATCCAAATGCTGTGCGGTTTGACATGGAATGACCAATTGTTGATCTGTTATTCAGTAAATGAATAGTATTAGTAGGATTTTAGATCATATAATCATATTCTTTTTTATAAATTGTTTTATTGCAAAGAAACATGAAAATTTTTATTAGCAAAAATTAGAGCACAGAGCTAACTTAGTATTTTCGGTTGACGCTACCCAACCTCCATACACACAATTGTCCCTAAAATCCTACTTTGGAAGTAGTTGCAGTACTAGTTTGTAAATTACAATTTGATGACAAAAAATAGGGAGCGAGACAAGTTCTGTGGTACTCGCGAAATAAGACCTTAAGTGAGTCTTTGGAAATAGAACTGTATGAATTAGTTAAAACTGGAAAAGATTATGCGAATACTTTCCCTGTTAGAAAACTTTATTATTTAATTGTATAAATTTTATGTAAAATTTTAACGTATTGCTTTCTATTTAAATAACTATTAATAAGAAATGTTAAATGATAGCTAATTAATTACCATTCACCATCGAAAATACTTAAACAAGCATAAAATTTAAAAACGCAAATAGCAATAATAAAATTCCCGTGGATAGTTGTTTAGAAGTTAGCAGACTTTGACACTTCTTAAATACTACTTATATTTTTGTTACACTGTTCATTTTAAAAAATTTTTATATTTCGACTTGTATTTTCTATTATTTTTACTACTTGTGTCCCCTTCTTGGAATAGTCATACCATAAAAAAGTAATAAAATGAGAACCTTGTTGGGTATTTCTAATTGTAAATTCATAGAAGAGAAATAAAATATAGAAATTCTTAAATTTTGTTTATATACATAGATGATTTCCAGTTGTAATGGATGTTGCAGGAAAAGTTTTACAATTAAAATATATGGAGTAAACAAATAATGAAGCAGTTGCTGCTAATATTAAAAGTAAATATTAACGTCCCAATTCGTTTGGAATAAATTTGTAAAAAAATTTTAATGCTATCCTTTCAGAAAGAAAAGTAAAATCACCAAAGAAGACATAAATAAAATTGTTATGAAACAGATACATATAAAAATAAAAATTACTTATAGAGGAAGAAACGAGACAAACAATAAAGTAATTTAAATGCAACCAAAACCAAAGTAATAACATCAACAACTACAACTATATTAGCAACAACAACAACGTCATCATCATCATCATCTTCAACAAGAAGAGCAAGAATTTCATACATAGTACTATTCTACAAGCCAAAACAAATAATTTTGTAATCTACACTTTATTTTACTTTGTGGCTTAAGTTTCTGTTCAGCATTTGGTATTTTCTTTTTTTGTTGGTTTTATATTATTAAGTAGAATTACTATAAATGTGCATACTCTCTTAATAGTATTCAGGGTACGCTTAACTTGTTACAATAAGTGAAAGGGAGACTTTGTACTTGTTTTTAATTTATTAATATTTTTCATCTTACTGTTTCCATTTTAACTGTTTCTGTTGCTACTGTCTTTTGAAGCTGTTCATCTTTATTTTGATGTTGTGTAACATTTAATGACCCTCATTTAACAATTGAGTAATTTTTATGGATTGCTTGTAAATTTTACCCAAGAAATATTTGTAATTATAATATTGTAGAAATAATAGGAATATTCAAAATAGATATTAATGTTTTAAAATATTTACTAGTCGTATATATCTATACATGAGTTAAACATGTTTTATTAAGAAAAGTAATTGTTGTATTATTTTTCGGTCATATTATATAATTAATACGGTGGCCCACAAAAGTTAGGACACAGCCATTTTTTTCAAGTTTTAACAATTTATATTTGTTTGAGCTAAAATTTTATGACAAAACATACTTATTTTTAAATTTTAAATTAAAATCATTATAACCTTTTATATGAATTCATAAAAAAAAGAACACACTTATTGTTTATAAAGGGTGGTTTAATTTTAAGGGCCGATGTTAAATGTGAATCACACCTAAACGTTAAGTTTTTTTTATGCATTTCATTTAACATTTCTCAATTTCAGACTAACTCAATTTGAACCATGGAAAGATACACAATCGTGCAACACGCTAAAGTTATTCAGGCTTATTATTAAAATGGGCGTTGAAATCAAAATGCATATCGTGCACTTCGTGATTTTTTCGTTCAATTTAATCGCCCAAATGGTCGTACAGTCGGAAAAATCGTGCAAATATTTGAGCAAACCGGGTCTGCAGGAGATGTAAAAACACCAGTGCATGCTTGCAAAGCTCGTACTGCAGAAAATATTGCTGCTGTTCGCGATAGTGTGGATGAAGAGCCGTCCACCTCAACTCGTCGTCGTGCTCAACAATTGCACCTCTCACGCTCGTCGTTGATGAATATTATGCATAAAGACTTGCATTTGCCTCTTGACCATTCTAAACGTCGTCAGTGGTCAGAATGGTGGCAAGAAATTGCAACAGTGGATGATCAATTTTTGAAGAAAATCATTTCAGTGATGAGGCACATTTTCACCTCAGTGAATTCGTCAATAAGCAGAATTGCCGCATTTGGGCGAATGATAATCCAAGAGTGATTGTCGAAAAACCAATGCACCCACAAAGAGTGACTGTTTGGTGCGGTTTATGGGCTGGAAGCATCATCGGGCCGTATTTTTTCCAAAATGAGGCTGGTCAGGCAGTTACTGTGAATGGTGTTCGCTATCGTGAGATGATAACGAACTTTTTATGGCCCGAATTGAAAGATATGGATGTGCACGATATGTGGTTTCAACTGGACGGTGCCACTTGCCACACAGCTAACAAAACCCTGGATCTTTTGCGCGACAAATTCAATGGCCGTGTTATCTCACGTGGTGGCGATGTCAATTGGCCGCCAAGATCATGTGACACCGTTGGACTTCTTTCTTTGGGGTTATTTGAAAGAAAAGAAGTACGTCAATAAGCCAGCAACAATTCAAGAGCTAAAGGATGAGATAATTCGGCACATTAACAGCATAGAACCTCAATTATGCCTCAGCGTCATCGAAAATTTGGACTATCGGATGGAGGTGTGCTGCCGAGGTCACGGCGCCATTTGGCTGATAATTTGTTCCATGCATAATTGAACCATACCATATTATCATAATAAAAGGAAATAACAATAAGTTCCTGAATAATTTGTGTTTTATTCAAAATCAACATAGGCTCTTAAAATTTAGCCACCATTTATATCAGAAATCATACAGAAGCAAAATTCAGTTGTATTGTGTTAGCAGCATTGTAATTAACACGAAAACCATAAATTAATTAAGCAGCAAACTCTTGTATGACAAAGACCACAAATCTTAACAGTGTCCCATAATCGTTTTGCTCACGAGAACCGAAGCCTGTAGGTATTCGACCACAAAGTTAAACGACGAAGAGAACGATATATAAAGCATACCTTTGAGAAAAATCCGTTCACAAACCAGCAAAAACAGTCATTACCAAGCAGTTAAGAGAGTAAGTAGCATACACAGGATTTCACTATTTTACGATTTTACTATTAAGAAGCTGAATTACTTTAGTTTGCCATGTCCCAAAATTCATGGGTGGTCATTACCCTCTCGCTTTCAAAAAGAGTAAGAATAATAAGCTACCAGCATGGTAACCTACAATAATAAAGTAGGTAGTTACTCTTAACAAAACAATAGTGTACCTTACTCAAGTAAAATTTTATTAATTATAGAAATCCATAATTTGTAAAAATTTGTAAAAAACCTTTATAATACCAACATTTTGCATTAAATAATTTTAGATCATAATTCAATGCTATTTCATATTAGAAAGCCTTTAAAATATTAAAACTATTTAAAAATCACTTTTACAGCAGAATTTTCTATGTTATTGTAAACCTTTTCAAAACTAATTAATATATACACTCAGAATATTATGTAGTTAACTGTTTGTAGTTTAATAAAAAAGTTTTCCGTTCGATTTAAAAATAAAGGAACATACATTTATTTTTTAAAGAAATATCTATATTAACTTTTTTATACATTTATTCGAAATAATTTACTATCATTTACCATTTTTGTATCAGTTTCATTTATTTTTTTCGTTTGTTTGAAATTTAATAAAAATTTACCCACAAAACGGAAACTTGTGGTTTATTTGTGTCCGTAACAGTTATTACAAATTTAAATTTTGTTTGCTGTCTGTTTCAAAAAAAAAATATTCAAAAAATTTCAATTTGTTTTTTTATTTAAATTGGTTGTATATATACAATATTTTTCAATACAAATTACAAGAACTTTAAAAACACACACACACACACAAACACATTAACACAAAAAGTGTTTATAGCCTCATATGCATCCATACATTTTGTATTGTGCGAGTATATTAAAAAAAAAATACAAAAACGGAAACAATTTGAAAAAAATGAAAAAAAAAACATTTATTTTTTAAGGATTGGTAGGTAAAATTTTGACATTTATTTTAACTGATTATATTATTTGTTTCTTACGGATGTGTCAGTTGATTAATCAACATTTAAAAATAAATAACAAATGGCATTTAATTTAAATGAAAATTAAGTAGACCGGTTTTTAAATGATATATTATTTCTTTTAAATGATATTTTCAGTATTATATTATTTTGGGTGTACATAATAACTACTTTTTTTATTACTTTGTTTTTTAAAGTGCATTACGACCTATCATTACATTATTAAAGACCTGCCATTACCAGGTTTTTGCTAGGATAGCGCCAGAAAAATTTCCGATGAACTCAAAAAGTACCAAAACACAAAAGTTTCATCATAAACTGTTCGAAGATGTCTAATGTATGGGTCTAATGTCATGTGCCCCCACTCAAAGTCTAACTTCATGACCCGAGAAGACTAATATGCTTGTTTTGCTGTTTTTGCTTTTTTACTCATATTTGCTTTTTATGAATTTTTTGGATTTTTCAGTTTTTAGCTTTAAACTAGCTTTTTCTTCAGATTTTTGAGCTTTAAATTGCTTTCTTCAAATTTTTTTTTGCACCAAATTGCTTGTTTGTAAAAAAATATATATTCTGCTTTTTTTTAAAAGTCTACGTTTTACTTTTGCTTGTTTTTTGCCAATATTTTTTTGCTTTAAACACATTGAATTTTGTTTTTTTTTTTGTTTTCTCTGGTCATGACCCAAGAGTTCTGGAACAAAGTGATTTTTACAGACGAATCAACATACAGTATGGTTGATTCTGTGGCGTAGAAAAGGAGAATACCAACCCCAACAGAAAATCGTGGACACCGTGTAATATAATAAACATATAGTAAACATATTAATTATTTATTTTAATAATCTGCAGGAAATTGCGTCAAAAATGGTTTTAGCTGACGACTTTTATACAAAACAACGACCCAAAGCACACAGCCTACAATCTTAAAATGTGGCTTCTCTTTAACACTCCACAAACGAGTATGCTAGCAAATTTCAGATGTTATTAATATTTTTTGTATTATTTTGCGCTAAATAAATAAATATCCTTATTTTGATTAACTATATTTTATTTTTGCGTCATTGAGTATTTTTCTTCGTTTTTTTTCTAAAATAAAAAAAATCAAAGAAAACCCAAAAACATGTTGCTGCGTCCTTAGTTTTTCGGGACTCTATACATTACATGAAATCAGTTATTATGATTATATTATTGAATTTTCTTAAAGGATTACAAATTACAAAAATATATATAGTGTGACTATTAAAAATACTAAACATATACTTATACATGAATAAATTCCGAAAGCTCTCGAAAGATTAGGAAAAGCATTTTTATATGCTGCAATGTATTTTGTAGAAAAAAATGTGTTCGCTGTGTAGTAAAATTCCAATTATATCAAAATAAAATACTATTGGGACATTGAATCAATAATGAGCATTATTTTTTTTTAGAAATTTTCGGATTTATTGTACAAAAATGATTACAGATATATTATTTAAAGTATTGTTCTTCGCTGACAACTGCTTTTTCCCATTTTTCTGGCAATTCTCTATACCAGTTGTGAAAAATGACTCGATTTTTGAGGCAATCCAATTCCAATTTTTTTCATTGTTCATATCAAGTGAACTTTTGCTGAGACAGGCCGTGTGACATCGACCGGAACAAGTAGTAGTCGGAAGGAGTAATATGAAGTAGTGAAGTTTTAGTAGGACTTAACCAGTCTTGCAACATGTGGCCGAGAGTTTTTATGCTGCAAATCATTTTGTCTGCATTTCTTTATGTTCAGGCCGTTTTTGCTTCTGTGAGCGGCTCAGAAGCGTTCCTCCGTGATCGTTTCTTTCGTAGTAGATCACGCCGCGTGGCTTCAACTCGTATGCACCCAGTTTCCTTGCTCTTGAATTAACCTCATTGCTTATAGGCGTTTGCTGATTGTCAACTCATCCACTCACAATGATTCCAATTCTTAGTCTTTAAACTTATGGGGTTGACCCTGACGTTCCTTGTCTTCGAGCCCATAATCAACACTTTCAAAGTGACCAAAACACCTCCGAGATGATTGTTCAGAAAGAGAAGCATGCTCGCCGAATACCTCCAATTTCCTTTAAATTAAAATAATGAACTCCCCCAAAAACACTTTATCTGGTCCGAAATTCAACATGTAGGTTTCAACCAAATAACACATTTGGCAGCTCATTCACAATAGGTTTCATCGGCAAGACATTAGAAGCTGAAATATTGTTGCATATACACGCAGAGAAAAAACATGGTTGTAATATGATCACTGCTACTATATTGTGCTTACTGCAATTGGGTATGGTTGTCACAACCAAGTTATTGGTTTTCTAGCCATTAACATGGTCGCTATCATCATTATTTAGTAAATAGTTTACTATTTTATATCATGATTGGCTGTAACCATACTGTGGTAACAAAAATTCTGACAATGAAAAAAATATGGTAACTGCAGTGATTAAATGCTGGCAACAATCAATATTATAACTTTAACATTGACAGCCTTGTTTTCATGAAAACAAAAATTTCATCAATTCAGTCAGTTTGTTTTTACTACAAAATGTTTTATATATAGTTTACTAAAACTGGACAAATATTGGATGGGTAGTCATTAAACATTTCATCAATTGACCTATTAAGAAGATTTTTTTAAATGGGTTTTTCGATATTATTTACACTAATCAATTCCTTGCCAAAAGGATTATATTAAAAGATTTAATATTTTTTAATTCTTTTCAATAAAAACAATTAGAATTTAAAAAAAAAATATGCTTATTAATAAATTTTTTGTAAAAAAATTTCAAAATATTAATGAAATATTTTTTAAAATGATTTTTTTAACGAAAAGTTTTCTTACACAATATAATATGTATTTATAAATTTATCTGATAAGACCATTTTTAGATTCTATGGACTTTTCCGTAAACTAAAATTCTCAGATTCTTCAAAATGTTTCTTAGATGAAAATACATATATTCCAAACAAACTTAGATTCTAAGGGCTTTCTTTGAAAGAAAAATTCATAGATTTTGAAGAAAATACTTAGATTCTAAGGAATTTTTCAAGTAAAAATATTATTCGATTCTGAAGAAAAATTTCTAAAAACTTTCAAAAAAAATATCAAAAATGTCTAAGATTTTTTTATTAAAAATTTATTCGAATAAAAAAAAAAAGTTTAAAGTATGTTTCTTAAAAAAAGTCTTTTAAGAAAAGTTCTTAGAATCTATGATGTTTTCCTTAACAATTTTTCTTCAAAAAGTCGTTAATATCAATTTTTTTAGAAAAAGGCATTACTAAAGGAAATATTTTTAAATTTAAAAAGTTTTTTCATAGTTTCTAAGAACTTTTCTTTTAAGAAATTTTCTTAGATTATGGATAATATAATGATAATCCAGGAATTATAATATAGTTATGAGAGACAATAATATGATAATATTTTGAGCATAATGTGATTACGTGCGATCATGTTATGATAAATTTAATATAAAATGATTATTTATGACCATAATGTGGTTATTTTTGAATCATAATATAACTGCAGGGACCATACTATGGTAAAAATATGGTTAGTTTATTATCATAATATGATAACAATTTTATAGTACGAATATAATAGGCACAACCATAACCCCAAAAATATATAACGCCCCAACCATGTTTTTGCTTTGCGTGTAGAAATGTAAGCCTTTAATGCGAAACGATCATTATTACTTCAAGGTCCCAATATACGTACATATATAAATTTTTATGTTTGGATATCACAAAAATCAGATTATATATACAAATTTTGACTTCAAGTTCAGATTTAAAGCGCTAAAGAATTTGTACAAAGTATACTATAATCTCAGCAGGAATTCATTTTTTTAGGGGGAAGGGTTTATTTGGGTTTACCCAACACACAAATTAAATTTTTCTCCAAATGAGCTCAAAATAAATTTCAAAGCCTTCAAAAATATTTTTTTTTTCAGGTTTTCGAATTTCAAATTCTATACAGATTTTAATGCGTAAAATTATACTACAAAAATTAAATATTCCGTGTGATGCTTTTAACTCTCTACATTCTGTATTATTTCATAGTCATTAGAAGGCGTGATAGTTTTATGATACTTGAGTGATGGATTTTCGTTGAAGAAAAATTTTTTTATAAATAAATTAAAATATTTTTTTTAATTTTATTATGAATAAATTTTATAATTTTTTTTTTAATTAGTTGTTAATTTAATAACTGCATTAATTTAATGAAATATTTTAATAGATAAGTTCTAGTTTCATGGTTTTTATTAAAAAAAATTCATTATTATAAGTAGTTAGTAAAAATACAATTTTTGTTGTAAGTTACAAATATTAGCACAAACTTAAAATAACCTGTACCACAGAATGGCGTTAAATGTAAAAATACATAGATTTACAATTCCATTAAAACTTTTAATTATATCAATCTACCTGAGCTTAAAAAAAATTTAAATTGAAGCATTAAATTTTTCATGGATAGATGGTTATTGTTGTTATTTTAATTCAACCAAAAACTATGATGTTCATGAGCGAGCGTATGATGTGTGGGTGGGAGTGTGAGTAAAAAAACAATCTCATAAAATATATTTTATGTATATTTATGTTTGGCATTACGTTTTTATTCTCTGTTAACCTTGCTAACTCTGGAAGGAGAATTTTTATATTGTGAGACAGAGCTACTTACTAACACAGCAAATATTAAAACAAACATTTTTCCCAATATACCATATAGCAACCAAACTACAATACAACTTCAGAATAAGCTTATAAAAATAGTGTGTTTTAAGCTTTTCTTAATTTCGTTTATTATAATGTTTATAAAATGTAAATTCACAAGCAGTATTAAACAATGCTTGAGAAAACATTATTATATATAACTTTTTCTAAAAACTACGCAGTATGACGATTGAAATATAAATATTTTTCAATACATTCTAGTCTTGTTGTCTTTATTCTACGCTTATAATGCATACAACAAGTGCCGTTACTTTTTTTTAAATTTGTGAAACGTGTTTTGCGTGTACATTTGGTTGTAAATTTTATAAAGTGAACGTGCAATTACATATTAAATTTAATTATTTTTATAATAATTTTTATTTATGGTTAAAATTAATTGCTATTATTTATATTTTAAATAAATTATTATTTTTTATATTTAAAATTTATTATTATTATTTATATTTAAAATTAAAATAAATAATAATATATTATATGTGAATATTATTCTACAATTATGTAAAAAAGCTTATAAATATATTGAGTCAAATAAACTTGTCTATACCCAAGTTAATATAATATTATTTTTGTAAGCTTATTCCACAATTTCAAGAATAAGCTTATAGTAATCATACAAACATTATATTTTCAAGAGGGTTCCGTTTTGATTTTTCTACAAATGTTACGATAGCCTTTTTCCATATATTCTCAAGCCTTTTTCAAGCTTAAGGCTTGTGTTTGTAAGCTTATAATAATATTTTTCTCAAGTCATTTGGTATATTGGGTTAATAGTTGAGTATGAGCATGTATGTAGGTCTTAGGTGTGTATGTAAAAACAAAGAAAATTTCAAAAGGAAGTTCATACAAGTGTTTTTATAGCACCTACAAAACGTGTGTTTTGTTTGGTTAAGGTATGTTTTTTGTTTGCTTTTTTTGAATTTTTCTAAAATGCACAATAGGGAGGAATCGCAAAACTAATATCTAACATTTTTATTAAATATTATAAAATCAATAATATATAGTTGCTAAGGAGAAGTCCAGATAATGCGGAAAGTAAAAAAAGTGTCATAAGTCTACCAGCTAAAGTATTCAAAACGGAAAACCGTTTAACCAGTTTTTCATTTTAAAAAACCGACGGGGTTTGTATTTTTTTGTTAAATTCGAATAAACCGAATACCGGGTTTTAGATGTCGGTTAACCGAATTTTTATTTAAATATATATTTTACGTATTTTTTCACATATCTTCAACTATTTTAAGTACACATAAAATAGTTTGTATGTTAAAATAATAGAAAATACCGTTTAAAAAATTATATTTCATTTAAAAAATGGTCTACTTACTTTCCATTTAAATCAAATAGTTTTTTTATTTATTTTTATATATTGTCTTTATATTTTTATATATTGTTTAAACATCAGTAAAAATAAATGTAAAAATATTACCAATTATTCATATATTTGATATATTTGAAACTATAACGTTTGTTTTTAACCGATTAATCATTTGTGTTTACTGACGTGTCAGTTGTTTAAACAATATATAAAATAAATAACAAAAACCAATCGATTTAAATGAAAGCTAAGTAGACCATTTTTTGAATAAAATATCATATTTCTTAAATAATATTTTTTATTAACATTAAATTAAAAAAATTTTAAGTGTACAAGACATTCTTAAGACTTTTGTAAATAAATTTAATGGAATCATTAGGATTTCATTAATGAAAATGAGTAAGCGCCTAACTATAACTCATATATAATATTGATTTTTTCTTGGAAAGAAAAGAACTTTCGAGCCAATTGTTAAAAATCTAACATTAACTGTAGCAACTGAAAAACATCAACATCCACAACAACTGACTTTAATGATATTTTAGTATTCCACAGGCAGCACAAACTGATTGTCGTATATTCACAAGCTGACAAATTATTATACGTATAAAATTTTATATATGAATATAGTATTAAAGTGTAAAAGGGGTATAACTTAAATGTTACCATTCATCTTGGTTTTTTCTAATAAAAAAAAATTTAAAATATTTGCATCTATATATTTTAAAATCCACATAAAATAGGTTTGCTTATGGCCATTATGATATACAGAAAAATTCTTCTTATATCCCTAATATATACATGTGTATGTATGTGTGATATTAGTTAGTATATGTTGATGACACATTCTTAAAATGTAGAATTTTTTTTTTGTTGAGTTACTACTGCACTTCTCAAAAAATACTTTTTGTTCATACATTGTTTTTGTTTTAACTCATCTAAAATCACTTTTTTGTATCATCTCTTTATATGCATGCATGTGGTTGTGTGTGTTTAAGTATGTGTGATTTGAATTGAGTGAATGTTTCTAAAATAAAAAACACCAAAAACAATGTACAAGAATATAAACAAGTACAAAAAATTCATAAAGCTTTTGAATGAGTAAACATAAAAAGTTATTAATATTAAGCCATGAACGTTGCAACATTAACTGGAATTGTTAAACAGCAATATTTTATGACACCAAATAAAATTCGCTGAAAAGCTCAGAACAACATTGTGGGTATTTTCCGGTAAACTTAATAATCACTATTACATATTTAAATGCAATTGCGTTGTTTTAGACGCTAAAAAAACTAAAATATATGTACACTACTTTTTTATAATTTCGATCAATTTGGAAAATCGTTTAAATAACTATATTTTTGTATTTCTTTTTAAGTGAAATAATTCGTTAAAATATCTTAATAAATCTGAAAACAATATTACTTAAAAAACAAATAAATTGAAGTAAATTAAAAAGAAAACAAAATAAACAATAAACAAAACATAAAAAACTATTTGTGTTTACACACTTAAAAGGAAAATATGCAAAAATATCATTTGAAATATTTTAAAAGCTAAAAAAAAAAACAGGAAATACCATTTAAAATAAATGATATTTCATTTAAAACCCGGTCTTCTTACTTTTTATTTAAATCAAAAGTTTACCTACAAATTCCGAAAAAATAAATGATTATTCATTTACTTGAATTTGTTTTGGTTTTTGTATTTTTGTTAGTTTTTCAATATATATAAACAAAAAATTTAAATAAAAAAACAAAATTTAAATTGTTTGACTGAAAACAAAATTTAAATTTGTAATAACTGTAACGGAAACAAATTAACCACAAATTTCCGTTTTGTGGGTAAATTTTTATTAAATTTCAAACAAATGAAAAAAATTTAAGAAACTTAAAAATCATTAAATTACAGAAACACATTTTGAACAAATGTTTAAAAAAGTTAAAATAAATATTTCTTTAACTTTGAACTGAACACTTTTTTATTAAACTACAAACAGAAAAGTACATAATATTCTGAGTGATCTAATTAATGTCATTTTAGTGCAAATTATTTGATTCGGAAAAGTATTCGGCAAGCATGTGTTTGCATGAAAGTCGCTGTACAAGATATAAGATACCCTGTAGGAAATGTCTATAGTGAAACTGTACTGATTCACTATTGACTTTGTCACCAGTACTACTGACTAATTATGCCCCAGCCAACGTTTTTTGCTGTAGACATTTAACATGTGCGTGTCATTGCAAATCTACACAACTATTGACTAGGTGTTGACCGAACGAAATGTCGATAGTGAAACTGTACTGATTGACTACTTCCTTTGTTACCAGTACTACTGATTATTTATACTCCAGTCAATTCTCTCTGCTGTAGACATTTAACATATGTTTGTCATTGCAAATCTACACAACTATTGACTAGGTGAAGACATTGGAACTAGAGATTCACTACATCATTTTACTAATTCTAGTCTACACTTTTGAAACTTTTTACCAGATTTCCACACTAGGAAGGAAATAAGACAGGTGCATTTATTTTGTTAAATTAGGTATTTTATTAATATTTTTTTTTTTATAAATTTCATTAAATTAAACAAAAAATTTCGTGCAAATTTAATTTTGAAGTAGACAAATCTTCGAAAGACTGCACAGAATCATCCACAGGCTCCGTAAAAATTTCATCAGGCTCCACAAAATCTCTAGAGTTGCAACTTTCACTAAAAATTTTTGCCTCTTTATCGTTGTTTTAATTTTTGTACAAAATTAATTGTTTTTCCACAAGTCTTTTGTAATTACTTTTGTTCATAATATATTTTGTTCAAATATGTATATTTAACTTTTAAATTCATGTTTTTTATATTTTTATTAAAACCTTTAATTTTTTATGCAGCTATGTACATGTATTTTCAACAAAATAGAACATTAAAAAAAAATCAAGAACAAGCACAGCTTTGCAGCTGCAAACAAGGAATATAAAAAGTCATGTCACCAAAAAGTCACTTAAAATAGTCGACAAAAGTGGTGACTTGTAGACACTTGACCCCAGGCTTCCTACAGGGTATATACATATTTTATAATTGCTTTTCAAACTCTGTGTGGGAGACTTTAAGTCAAAAGTTACTATTCAGTTGGCTGAATACATTCTAAACTTAATACCATTACAAGGTTTAAAATTTATTTACCAAATATTTAAACAAATTTTTAAATATCATACAAATTTGTAAGCCCAAATCTTAGTTAGATTTGATTTATGCAGTTCGCATTCCTCCTAAAACCAAAAATCTGACTAGACCTTAAATTTATACATATTAAATACTATAACACATTTTTGAACCAAATTCATAAAAATACTTCATACAACTGTCTATACACTTTGTATGTATAAATTCAAGAATCACTGAATATATTTGAAAATCTCCTGCAATATTTTCGAAATATCCCTGAACCACATTTCGTAACCGAAACGATAATTATATCGGTAAGAGTAACACTATTTTAGATTATTGCAATAATGGTATTAAAAGATTACAGCCATTTTATTTTTTTCGGTATCGGTATTTTTAAAAAATTGGTATTTCGGTTATGAGGAGTATTTCACTTCCGATTTCTTTTTTCAACCTAACCATATATAACCGATATGGTTCGGTATTTTAATTATTAACGGTATTCAATTAAAAGGCTTTTGAAGCAATGACGAAATTTAATGATAGTGTCTGCCAAGGCTAACTTGACTGAAAAAATAAAAGAGAACACAAAGTTTCTCTTTTTTTATTTTATGAGTGAAGAAAAAATGCGACTTTCAATGATAATCGAATAGCAATACCTCAAAAACGGTTTGAGTAATTTCAAAAATTTTCGGTACAGCATACTAAAATTAAGAACATACGATATTTTTTATGGTATATGATAATTATTTAAAATTTCTGAATTAATCAAAACCCTCCAGAACTTTGGATATGATTCAGCATGTTTTAAAGTTTTCGGGTTTTTTCTAAATTCAAATAAACCGTAACGCTTGATTTTGGTCTGGGTTAACCGGTTTTTTATATAAATGAAAAAACCGCTAAAACTATTTCGATGCAAGAAATACTGATAAAGGTGCAGAGTTCCTAAAAATAAAGTACATTAATCTGCTCAACTGGTACACTCAGAATATTCTAAAGTTTTCTGTTTGTAGTTTAATAAAAAAATGTTCCACTTAGTTAAAAATAAAGAAACATTCATCTATTTTTCAAAGTATTATTTATTTGCACATTTTCATGAATTTGTTCAAAATGATTTTCTGTCAGTTACCGTTATTTTGTCAGTTTCATTTATATTTTTGATTTGTTTTGAAATTTATTAAAAATTTATTCAAAAAACTTAAATTTGTGGTTTATTTCTTACTGCTAAAGTTATTATAAATTTAAAGTTTTATTTATTGTCTCTTTAAAAAAATATTTATTATTAATTATTAAACAATTGAAAAAAAAAATTATTTTAATTTAAATTCCAATACTTCGAAAAACTTAATACACATACATATAGACATTTATAAAAGATGTGGTGTGTGTATCTTCTTTTTGGAGATCAAAAACCTAAAACAATATGCAAAAATCGAAAATAATTTCAAATAAATAAATAATTATTCGTTTGACCGAATCGGTAGGTAGGTAGAATCCAAACTTTTTTTAACTGAATGAAAAGAAATTAAATTAATTTTTTTTTGTTTTAACTTACAAACTATTTTTAACTTAGGCTTTGCGCCGTCTTGACCTGCTGCTGCTATTCCTTACAGTTCTTCTCCAAGTCTGTTAAAAATAGGAGGATTTTATTCTCGGAAAATATTAAAAAAAATAAAAAATTTTCGATGCCGTTTTAATGTTAAATAAAAAAAACTGGCTAAACGGTTTTTCAAAAAAAAAAAAAAATCAAGGCCGATTACTTAAAAAGGCCTAATTTTTAAATATTCTAAGTAAAATCTATTAGAAAAATACCGAACCTTTGTAATCTGTACATATAAAAACCAAGAGAACGATTTTAGCAGCATGAGAGACATCGTTGTCCTGTGCTCAAATTCGTAGGAAACGATATTTCGCATGATATATGATAATTGATTAAAATTTTAGAAAACTCGGGAAATTTGGAAAATATTTTTAAATTTATGCATTGGAAACTTTGACCCATTTGCTGAATATCCAGTTAAAATTTTAACAAAACAAAAATTTTACAAGACAAACAACCACAACATTATGAGTAAAAGTCTTAGTTAGTATGCAACGAGACATTTTAAATATGTTATGCGACCAAAAAAATACCCTGTAGGAAATGTCGATAGTAAAACTGTACTGATTCACTATTGACTTTATCACCAGTACTACTGACTAATTATGCCCCAGCCAATGCTTTCTACTGTAGACATTCAACATGTGCGTATCATTGCAAATGTACACAATTATTTACTAGGTGTTGGCATTGGAACCAGAGTTTCACTAGTACCCCTGAACGAAATGTCGATAGTGAATAGATATTTTATTAATAAATTTTTTTTTTATAAATTTCATTAAAGTAAGAAAACTTTTAGTGCAAATTTTATTTTCATCCACAGGCTCCGTAAAATCTTCATCAGGCTCTTCGTTATTTTTATTTTTTTTTTTCATTATTTTTTTTGTACAAAATTGATTGTTTTTTCAAAAGTTTTTTGTAATTGCTTTTGCTCATTATATATTTTGTTCAAATTTGTATATTTATCTTTTAAATTAATTTTTCTTTATATTTTTATTAAAAACTTTAATTTTGCATGCAGCTATTCACATGTTTTTTCAACAAAATAAAACAATAAAAAATTAAGAACAAGCACAGCTTTGCAACTGCAAAAAAGGAATGTAAAAAGTATAGACGCTATGTGGACATGTCACCAAAAAGTCACCCAAAATAGTCGACAAAAGTGGTGACTTGTAGACACTTGACCCCAGGCTTTCTACAGGGTACCTTACCCTAGAGTACCTGTCTGTAAAATGTTCCGTAATACATACATAACTATATCACAAAAATGCGACTACTACACTCACCAAAAAAAGTCTGTAATGGCAACTGAAAATTTTGCTGTTATTACGGGAAATTCTGCTAATTTGAGCCCAGCGGTATTTTTTGCTAATCTTAGCAACACATGTCTGCTGACGTGTAGTACAATGAAATTAGTAGAAAAATTAGTAGCCGCTACTAAATTTTAGTAGACTTTTTGTAAAGTGGAATTTAAAGTCAGTTGGCTAAAATCAGCAAAAAAATTACTAAATTTTATTAATATTAGTAAAAGGCTTTGATTTTTGTTTTCTTATCGAGCATCAAAAATTTTGAATATATTTTTTAAAAAACGAATTAATCATTTTGTTTTTTTTTTTTTACTTTTAAGGTTAAATTTTAATTGTTTTTAGGGCGGATTTTTAGAACAAAAAAAACCTTTTTAGTGCTATTTTAAGTGGATGTCCTTTTTTTTAGACATCAGTTGGTATCTTCACTTCCAATCCCTTTTTTAATATATGTAACATTTTAAGGAAATTTAAGTTTGTAGGTGTAAGTTTTAATTAGAAATAACATTTTCTTCAATAACCATTTTTTTTAAAATTAGTAATATTTTTTGCTAATTTTAGCAAATCGGGTTTCAAAAATTTGTAAAAAGATTTCTGAAATTAGCACCAAAAATTTGTTAATATTCTGTAAAAATTCTGTAATTTGTAAAATGTAAATAGCAAAAAGATTTGCTAAATAATAATTTTTTATTAAAAATCAGTACAAAAATAGTAGAGTGGGATTGAAAACCGTTTACAAATTTTTCTACTAACTTTTTTTTCTGAGTGTACTATGTAGCGACAACAAATTGACAGCTTATAAAAATGTCTTCTACGAAGACTTTTTATGCATCAACCACAAAAAAATAGAACAAAAACATCAAACAATAATAATAACAAAAAAAGCAACAGCTCTTCTGACACGCATGTATAAAACTAAACAAAGAAAATCAGGGATGGAAATATCAGTACTGAAGAATATGGGCCTAAAATTAGGATTCATTATAAATAATAGTGCGAATTATAAATCAGGAAGAAAGATGTATTGGTTGCTTTTGTACTGTTATTAATCCCGTTGGTAAATATAAGTAACATAAAGTTAAATTTTTAAAGTATTGTGTGCACTTAACGGGATAAAATTTTATCAATATTTAAATTTTTATTTTTCTTATGTACATAATTATCAATTTAAAGTACATAATTTTATTTCTCAGCCTTTAAAGTTTTTTCAAAAAAAAAAAATTTAAAAACCTTTCTTTTTTAAAAATCCTAGATGACCTTAAATAATCAGCATAAAAAATTTATGTGTTTAAATAATTTTGCAAAAAGTACTATAAAAAATGTCAAAACTTAATTTTTTTAAGCTGTGTATGGCCACCCTATCTTATATTTTATAGTTATATTGCTCTTATATCCAAATTTATCGTGGCTTGGTAGATATGATTGCCCAAGAATTTTTGGGACTTATTATATTCTAGGTAGGAGATGGGGAAAAACGTATAAAAGAGATTTTTGGAAGAGGTTTGCGGCAAAAAAAATGCACCCTATGAGGCGTGTAAGGGCAATTTTTTTCTGGCAAGTACACTAAAAAAATGTTTTTACACTAACTGACTGTGGTTTATTTAAAAAATTTGCCGTGCATTTTAAAAACCTTTCTTTTTTAAATAACTACTCCTTTTTAAGTTATTTAATAGTTAAATACCAGAAAATATATTTTTTAACCCATTTTTACATTTATTTTAAGAATAATTTACACATAAATATGTATTTTCTGTTTCAGTTAATATATTCATTTAAAATGATTTTTAAAAAAATGGTTTTTATTTTTTATAAATAAGCTAAAATAAGCAAAATAAATGAAAATTCGTTTATTTTTATAGACCTTTTAGTTAAATTTTAGGACTTGAATAAAACAAAATAAACGAAATATAATTTACTTTTTCGGATTTGTAGTTAATTTGTTGATGGTTAAAAAAATAACGAAATAAAGGAAATCTCATTATCACAAATGTGGTAAATTAGTTGACAGAAATAAATATAACGAATATCATATGTTTTTAACGGATTTATGGCTAGGTTGTTAACAGTTACAATTTGTGGTTAATTTGTTAATAGTTACAAAAAAATAAATTTATTTTTCAAAGAAATATTTATATCAACTTTTTCATACATTTTTTTCAAAATGATTTACTGTCATTTACCAATTTTTTGTGATTTCTTTGTTTCCGTTACAGTTATTATAAATTTAAATTTGTTTGCTTTCTGTTTCAAAAAATTCCAATTTTGTTTTTTATTTGAATTGGTTGTTTATATACAAAATTATTTTAATTCAAATTACAATAACTTAATAAGCACACACACATATGGTCATAAACACACAAAATGTGTCTATAGACCGGCGATACCCACATACTTTTTCTTCACGGACCCTGTGAGGAATTTCTGCTTTCTGAGAAACCCCCAAATTTTAAATATTTTATATTTAAATAAAAATATTTAAACGTTTTCATTAGAATTTACAGAATCTAAGATATTTACCAGATAATAATTTTTGGTAGAATATTTCAATTAAGTTAGAAGCTGTTCTTTGGAAAAATGATTCTTAAACATAATTATACTCCGTGGATTTTTTAGAAAACATAATGTATTTTCAATTTAACAAAAAAATTGCCAGAGTCTCAAAGGTCCTAAGAATTAGAATACCCCATATACATTTACTTCACTTTTTATTAGAGTTTCTTTTTAAACTACACTCAGTTCTTATTTCATTAAAAAGTTTTTAAAATCGCGCTATATTCATTATTTTTGTGGATTTTTTATAAATACAATTATTACCTCTTTATTTTTAAAGAATTTTTTTCCGAACTATTAAAGTCCCTTTTGAATGCACCTACACGACTCCCAGGGGGTCGCGACCCGCCATTTGGGAATCATTGCTATATACTATATTAGTATACATTTTGTAGCTGAAAAACAAACACAAATATAAAAATTGGAATCAATTTCAAATAAGTGAATAATCATTTATGATTAAGGAATTAATAGGTAAAAATTTAATATTTATTTTAACTGATTAATCATTTGTTGCTTACTGATGTGTCAGTTGTTTAAACAACATTTAGAAATAAATAACAGAAACCATTTCACTTAAATGAAAAGTAAATAGGCCGGGTTTTAAATGAAATATCATTGCTTTTGAATGGTAGTTTTTGTTATTTAAGTTTAATTGTGGTATGTACCTGCACTTAAAAAAGTTTGTAAGTTAAAATAACTGAAAATATCATTTAAAAGAAATGATATTTCATTTAAAAACCGGTCTACTTAATTTTCATTTAAATTAAATGCCATTTGTTATTTATTTTTAAATGTTGATTAATCAACTGACACATCCGTAAGAAACAACTGATATAATCAGTTAAAAAAATGTCAAAATTTTACCCACCAATACTTAAAAATAAATGTTTTTTTTCAATTATTTGAAATTATTTCCGTTTTTGTATTTTTTGTTTTTTTTTTAATATACTCGTACAATACAAAATGTATGTATGCATATGAAGCTATAAACACTTTTTGTGTGAATGTATTTGTATATGTATGTGTGTTTATGAAGTTCTTGTAAATTGTATTGAAAAGTTGTGTATATATACAACCAATTTAAATAAAAAAACAAATTGAAATTTTTTGAATATTTTTTTTGAAACAGACAGCAAACAAAATTTAAATTTGTAATAACTGTTACGGACACAAATAAACCACAAGTTTCCGTTTTGTGGGTAAATTTTTATTAAATTTCAAACAAATGAAAAAAATAAATGAAACTGAAAAAAATCGGTAAATGATAGTAAATTATTTCGAATAAATGTATAAAAAAGTTAATATAGATGTTTCTTTGAAAAATAAATGTATATTCCTTTATTTTTAAATGAAACGGACAACTTTTTAGTTAACTACATTATATTCTGAGTGTGGCTAAATCTTTATCAATCTTACTGCAGTGATTCAAGTGTAGCGGCGTGTAGTTATCAGTTGCCCCTTGGTTAGCCGCAATTACAACCAGTGAATGGCAGGAGCCGATCTAATCGATCAGAAAGGACTACGATCGTAGAAGGAAATGGAGTTTTTATATCCTTTTGTTTTTCGATCTCTTTAAATTATGCGTCTATAATAAGTTCATAATATACATTCGATTATGTTTGCTTAAAGCCTTGCGACTAATGTTACTTCCATTGAATACCGGGCAGCTTTGTTCAATGAATTGATTAGTGACTTGAGTTCCAGGAGGCACATATTTCCAGAAGGTGACCAGATCTCTCCGCAAAATGGAAAGGCGTTATAATTGAAACAGCTGCAATCACTGTCCAATTATAGCCTCACAAATGTATTCTGTATTGAACGCAATGTATTTTTATTTCTTAACTACATTCCGCCACTGCTTTGATAACTACCACGCACAGCACTAATTATGTAAAAAATCTTCAAATTCATAATATTTAAATATTGTACATAAATTTCATGTAAAAAATATAATTTTTTATTTACCACAAAATAAATGTCGAAAATATATATTAACAGCAATTCCAAGTCATATTTTTACAATTCATCACGAGTATCATGCGTGAGTGTAAGTCAAACTTCACTCACATGCCTATCTCCAGGTCAAAGGTTCTCGAGTTCAATATATATTAGTTTTCATTTCTAATAGTCTGTTTTTAAACTAAATTCCATCGGGTTCGAAATATTACCATTTAAATATTCATACTTTCCATACCTGAATTATATACGATTCTTGATTATTCTTAGAAGCTTTTTTTCAAATGACTTCACATTCTTTTCTGAAGTCTACACACAATAACATAAATTATGTTTTTGTTTTCCACAAAGGTGCTCACGTACTTGGATAGCTTGGAAAATAAGCTTACTTTTCATTCCTTCTTTATTAACATTATTTTATTTTTTTTTTGTTGTACCTATAACAGGGAAGAATTAAATCTATATGAGTTAAATTAATTACCAACCTATAAGAAGACGTGCCTATAATGTTGTATTTCGACATAAAATTATACAAACTGGTAGTTGAGACAGCATTAGTGTTAGTATGTAGTACTAAGAAAGTTTTTCTTTACTTTTCTATAGAAAAAAAACTTACTATTCTCATGGGAATATTATTAAAGCACATGCCGACACTAATACAAAAATCATACACAGATATACAGATGAGACATTCTATACCAACTACGCTACGCTGGTAAAGAAAGAATCAACTCCTTTATGAAAATCAAAAATTCTGTATTTTATTATTGTTGACTTTAAGAAGTATTTTTTTTTTTTTTGACGAAACATTTAATCTAAAATCCCTCATATGTAAGCAAGTGATATAACCATAATCAGATTTTATTCGATTAGCTTTGTCAGGTAAAATATATTTAAAGAATTATTAATTATATCTATTAGTTAAACAAATATATACGACCATTTACACACCATATAAATATTTTAGTTCTACGAAATTTGAGTACGTTGAAAATATTGCATTTCGATGGCAAACAAAATACGGATATTTTTAAAATAAAAGCCGTATAATTTGTGTAGCTACTGATTAGAAAAAGAATCTAATAAGTAAATTAAATATTTTCATTTATTTCTCATATTGGTTATAATTATTTTTAAAAATCCTAATTGATCCCATCTTATTTATTGTAATTTTTATGAAATGAAACGAAATTCTCATCAAACTTGTAAAGAAGGCTTACGAAAAATTGTGTACAAAGTTAAACCTCATTATTGTAATTATGGCAATTACTAGGGAAAAAGTTCAATACTTTTTAAATTCTCTGACTTTTAGAAATTATAAAACTGTAAGTATCCTTAGCTATGAACATACTATATCGAATCCAGTAAAATAATAAAAAACAAGAACTTGATTTAACTCCTTTTTAACCAAATTAAAGTTAGCTTATTATTAAATTAAGCTATTTTAAGGCTACACTCAGAATATTTTGTAGTATACACTCAAAAAAAAAGGTAGTAGAAAAATTTTTAAACGGTTTTCAACCCCACTTTACTATTTTTGTACTGATTTTTAGTAAAAAAATATAATTTAACAAATCTTTTTGCTATTTACATTTTACAAATTACAGAATTTTAACAGAATATTTACAAATTTTTGTTGCTAATTTCAGAAATCATTTTACAAATTTTTGAAAACCGATTTGCTAAAATTAGCAAAAAATTTTACTAATTTTAAAAAGAGGATATTGAAGGAAATGTTATTTCTAATTAAAACTTACATTCCTTAAAATGTTACATATATTTAAAAAGGGATAGGAAGTGAAGATACCGACTCATGTCTAAAAAGATGACATCCACTTAAAATAGCACAAAAAAGGTTTTTTAGTTCTTAAAATCCGCCATAAAAAAAAATAACCTTAAAAGTAAAAAAAAAAATTACCAAAATATTTTCAAAACAGAAATTATCAAATTAACACAAAATGATTAATTCGTTTTTTAAAAAATATAATCAAAATTTTTTATGCTCGATAAGAAAAATAAATTCAAAGCTTTTTACTAATATTAATAATATTTAGTAATTTTTTTTGCTGATTTTAGCAAACAGATTTTAAACTCCACTTTACAAAAAGTCTACTAAAATTTAGTAGCGGCTACTAATTTTTCTACTGATTTCATTGTACTACACGTCAGCAGACATGTGTTGCTAAGATTAGCAAAAAATACCGCTGGGCTTAATTTATCAAAATTTTCCGTAATAACAGCAAAATTTTCAGTTGCCATTACAGACTTTTTTTGGTGAGTGTACTGTTTGTAGTTTAAAAGACAGTTTTCAGTTCAGTTAAAAATAAAGAATCAAAAAGTACACCCAGAAAACAGTATCAGTTGTGGCCACCGAATTTTTCTTCAATCGAATTCTGGCGGTTACGACAACTGTCTTCATAATAAATTATATTTTTATTTGTGAAAGCCAATATTTAGTTGTGCAAGTTAATATTTATAATCCACAAAAATATTATTATGTTCCACAAAATTGTTTTGGTCATTCACAATCTTGCTTACTGCACAACAATCAATTTTAATTTTCTTTAATATCTTTGACATTTAAACATTTTAATATTTTATTTAAATTTGTCATTAATTTGGACAACTTTTAATAAGAATAGGATTTGGTTTGACAATGCGTTAATCATCTAGTAGTGAAATTCTAACGCAGCAAAGATGATTAATTAAAACTTTTAGTTAGAGAACTTGTTTATGGGCGTTGTGGTGTAATGGTTAGCTCTTTGGACTGTTACACAAAAGGTTTCGGGTTCGATTCCTAGCAAGGGCAATATCATTAAAAAAAAAATATGTGTGACTTTTCTCTTCCTCATACATATCGTAACGTCCTACTTTGGCTATTAATAGATGGCAAAAAACTAAAAAATTTCATAAAATAAACCTATTTTCAGTTGGTTTACGATATTTTAGTTATATTAACATTTTTCGTAGGTATTCCTAAATCTAACTTACAAATATTTTTAGAAGTTTCAAAAACGTCATCCTCTGACGACTTTTTTTACGCAAGAATATGATACCGATAAGGAATATCATTCGAAATATAAAATTTAAAATATGTATTTATTGCAGTATTGTCTAAATAAAGTATCTTTAGGAATTTTTTGCAGGAACGTTATTTAAAATATGAATTCAAAAGGGAAAAAGTTCCCCCTGCCCAAAGCACTTTGTATTTACTCACCAAAAAAATTCTCCAATGTCAACTGAAAATTTTGCTGTTATTATGCGAATTTTTGCTCATTTGAGCCCAGCGGTATTATTTCCTAATCTCAGCAACACATGTCTGCTGTCGTGTAGTATAATGAAATTAGTAGAAAAAATTAGTAGCCGCTACAAAATTTTAGTATACCTTTTGTAAAGTGGAAAGTAAAATCAAATAAGTGTAAGAAATTAGTAAGCTCAATGAATTGTAAAATATAGCAAAAATTTAATTTATAAAAATAAAATTATTAAAATGCACAAATTAACTCAATTGTTTTTAGATACACTTTAAAGCAGCTAATAATTTTAAAATTGCATTAAGAATTGGAATATACAAATTTATATTTTTTTATCGAGCAATATTTTTTTTATTTTATTTTTTTTTTAATAATTTAGACAAAATTAAAAAAAAAAAATTCATAGGCTAAAAAAATAGTTAAAACATAAACGAACTTATAATTTTTTAATAATTTGCTAATTTTTGTTTTAAAAAATATTTTTAGTAAATTTTTTTAAATTTAAAGTCAAATTTGAGTTGTTTTAAGGACTGATTTTAGAACTATTTTAAGTGAATGTCCTGGTAAATTTTCGGATGTGAAAAGTATCTTCACTTCAGAGCCCTTTTTTCAACCTGTGTAACATTTTATGGAAATCTAAGTTTGTATGTATAAGTTTCAATTATTAGAAATAACATTTCCGTCAATATCCTCTTTTTAAAATTAGTTATTTTTTTTTGCTAATTTTAGAACTCTTTTAAAAAGCGGTTCAAAAGGGACAAAAAGTTTCTCTTTACAGTCTGTGCAAAACCTTAAATGTATTATATGCACACCTTGGGTTCATTCCATTTTGAATTTTGTTCCAGAAAATTTTTAAGAATGGGGGCTAAAAAAGGGGAAGTCTCTGCCTTAACAGCCCGCCCTAATTATCTTGGTTAGAAAACTGAAATTTTTAAATTTTAAATATTTATTCCCTGGGGCATGGGCAATTTCTCAAAAACAAGATATGGCCGGATTACTGAATGTAAAGTTCAAATTTAACCAGTAGATAAATTTTATATGGGAAACAACATATGTGTCAGTTAATGTCTCAGTTAGTAGCTAAGAAGACAAAAATGGGGCGAAAAATATTTTTCATAGGTTTATTTTGTTTGTAAGAGGCTCTAGCTCTTCTAAAACTTCCGGTTGTGAAGAGATTTTTGCCAGATTAAAACATATGTTTCATCATAGCAAAACAATGTTAATTGCTTTGTTTTTATTAGTATACAGAGACTAAGTAATAGTTATATAAATAAACAATTTTGTTTTGGTCCTGATATCGGTCTATTTGGGTTCTTATTGAACTTAATGAAAGCATGAAAATTGTTTTAAAATCTCTGAGTTTTGACTAAAATAACAGTTATATAAAATGACTTTTTTGTCTTTTTTTAATGTTGTAAATACTAATCTTAAGTTTCACTCACCTACAAAATGATTATTTTTGGAACCTGAGAAAAATATATAAAAATTTAAGCTTTCGACACATTAAAATTATAGATGTAATTAAGAATTTAAGTGTTAAAAATAATAGCCCCTAAAATTGTAAAACTAAATCCCTTTAATAAATTAGTTTTTTTTATAATCTAAACATTATACCTTTTAAAAACTCTATAAACACAAACTGTACAAATAACATAAATTAAAATAAGATATATCCATAAAAACGCTCATACACGTATAAAGTAAAAGGTAAACCATACTAATACATACTAAAGTAAAAAGGTAACACAACAACAGTCTAAATAAAAGGTCATTATATACACCGTCTTCAAAAAGTAACTATTACTTTTTGTAATATTGTAGAATATTATGGTGAAAATTGAACAATTTTTCACTTAATATTTTCAAAGAATTTTGATATAAGTACGTTTTTTTTGAAATATCCAAATTGAAAAAAATTGTAAATACAAATATAACTCCAAAAGAAAAATATCGATACTATTTTATCAAAGTAAAGAACCAATATAAACTAAAGGTATTTAAAAATATTACAACCCTATAAAATATAACTACCCAGCAAAAATAAATGGAAGTGATTCTTAAGGAATTAATTTTTCATTGATTCCAAAGTATCGTTTAGTTCTGATTTTTCTCTTCCAAGGCAGTTCATTTTCACGACTTTCAAAAATGTGATTTTTTGAAGAAATTTAACACTTTTTGTATCTATGACGGGAAACTTATTTTAAAAACAACCAAAGTTAAACATTTCTCTATGAATTCGACATTTAAAACTATGCTTTAAGTTTAAGAGATTTAAAATTCTTAAAATCGTAGTTATTACACAGTACGACAAAATCAAACTTTGAGTACACATGAGAAATGTTAACAGAATATGAAAATAAGCTTAAAATAACGAAATACGTGTCTCGGCGTTTTGCTGTAGCACGCCACAATTAGGAGAAAATCGATTTCGTACATTTTTTGGTTCTTTTTTAACTTTAGATGTAAATTAATAAAAAAAATCCACATTTAATTCCCTTTTCAAAACTGGCTCAAGCATGAAAATCAGTTGACCCATTCTGTTTTTATAGAACTTTTTATAATAGTATTACATTACAAGTGAACCTCCACGGTCCTTCGAAGTTTAAAAAACGCCGAGACACGTATTTCTTTATTTTAAGCCTATTTTCATATTATTTTAACATTTCGTATGTGTACCAACCACTGTCGTACTGTGTTATTGATACAAAAAGTAAAAAATTTATTGTGGAAAAAATTGCAAGAATTTCGAATAAAGTAATTTAATAAATAAGGCCCGTTTACTGAATGTCCCGTTATAACCAATAGTCAAACTCAAACTTTATATGGGAAACAACAACAAAAGTGTCAGTTAAATTCCAAGATAGAAGCTAACGGGAGTTTGTGAAAATGTGGCTTAGGCCCGATTACTGATGTCCTGTTTAAATCTAAATTACAAATTCAAAATTTATTCGGGAACATCAAAAGATCCCATTTTTCACTGAACCATAAGAAGGGCTTTTGATGCAATGAAAAGGGATCATAAAAGAAAACTTCCACCCTATGACACCCCTATGTAAAAATCATTGGTTCCGATCCAAATTTTCGCAGCATTGGAATCAAAATCACAGCTTCTTTTTCTCTTCTTTTGCTACTTTTTTTTTGCTGGGTACGTACACATAAGAAAATTATAGGTTCATGCAGAAAAAAAAATATATTTTTGAATATGTTTAAAGGCAATTATGTTATTGTTTCATAAACACTATATATATATGTCTTAAATATGTTTCCTTTTTTTTTGGTTATTATACATATGTTAACAGACAATGATTGTAATGCTTGTACTTTCCCACCTAAAACATTTGCAACTGTAATTTTATCATTATTATTATTATACTTGTGAAATGCAATAATATAAAATAATAATTTATATATTTACAGGTAAGGATATATATGTTTGCCGTTGGATGCATTTCATCCCATCAAAACATATATATATATTTACAGACGAACATATAATATTTGCAGGCAAACATATTGTTTTAGAAACACAGCAAATATAATTAATTTACAGAGTTTCTGAACATATGTATATTATACAAGCAATATTATATTTCCAGCAGGACGTTTTTTCAGCGTATTTTTTGTTGTTTTTTTTTTTTAAAAAAGTTCAACAAAATTTGTATGTGTTAGTAAAAACTAATCTACACTCACATATTCATAGCTATTATGTTATTCTTAATTAAAGTGATTTCCGGTTTAGAAAAAATTACCAAAAATATAAGGAACGATTAGAAAATCTATACTAAAGCCTGTTGTATACACAAACACGTACTTTTGTGTAAAAGTTACTATTTAACAATTTTTGGAGCACATACAAAAACTCATAAATTCCTCTTTTTTGTAGGAAAAAAAAAATAAAATTTACAACTTTACAACGTTTTTATGTCTAGAAAAAGGTTTTTATGTTGTGTTGAAATTTCTAAAGAAGTAAAACCTGTTTATTTTTTGTATAGTAGCTGATGTTCTTGGTGTTGTTGTATAAAGAGCTGCTGTTGATATGTTTGACTGTAAGGTCATAATATTGTAAAATATGATTCCTACTTTTTTGCCTCTTCTATGTACAGTGGAGTGGCATTACGTTATATGTAGAATTTTTTTTCAATTTAAATAAATTTAAGATGAATATTTTAGCAAAACTGAATAACTCCAAGCCGTGAAACTTTGAGGTCAATTCTTAGAAACTTGGCAACAAATCAAAAAAAAAAAAGTACTTAGGCCTGGGGATAAATCCTAAACATTTGAGTAGGAGAGCTTCTGAAGCACTCGAATTGTCATACAACTGGACTAGGCCTCGAAGTTTTTTCGTGAAGTCGGAAAAAACTGAGATATGCGTTTTTACTCGAAAGACGATTATCGTAAGTGATAATTAACCTTATCTTATAGACAAAAATCATTAGGGTCTCAAAAGAAGTTATACTGGGAACATTACATTGAAAGCAGGATCACTAAAGCCCACCAAGCGTGAGTCTCATATAGAAGAGCTTCCCAGTAAAAAGTAAAAATGCAAAGAACAGGTTGCAGAACAACTTATATCACATTAGCATAGATGATAATTTATGTTCAACAACCGGTTCTTTTTGTATAGAGTTTGGCCCATTAGCAATAGATTCCTTCCATCCAAACTAGAACAGGTTGCTTTTAAGCTGGTTCTACAACTAGTAATATAACTAGTTCTAAGACAGTGAAACCTTACATTTTGACTCCCGGGAATCAGTTCTAGAACCTGATCCATGGAACCGGTGGTAAAAGAATCTCTTCTATTCTTAAACGTTTAGCTGGGTGTATACTCCCAATTAGATTTGAAGCCGATACTGACACATTAACTCTACAAAATCTTAGTCAGACCTATCTTTACTTATGCGGTAGTAGTGTGGTGGATATCAAAGCCAAAAAAGTGTAATATTCAGCTACATCAGAAAATATAGCATATATGTTGCTTAGGCATCAGTGGTGCCTTAGGAACCATATCCACTAGCGCATTAGAGATAATTTCGTCGATTAAACCTATTAAGATTTGACCAAAAATGAGGGTACTTTATCTATGTTTCGGCTGAATGCAACAGGTGAATGAACTTGTGTCCATTAAAAGGCCAACCACCAGAAGATCCTAGATGAGTTACCGGAATACAACATCGGATAATTGGGTTGTGATAGGATGTCCAAAAGGTCAAAAACTGCAAGTTTCAGAAACCGAAACCCGAACAGATAATCCGGTTCAAAAGGAACCCTCTTTGAGAGGCAATCCAGATGTTTACTTTTTAAAGAATGGTTTAAAAATAGATGTAGGGTCTTTGTGTGGAATCCATCTGATCGGAAATGCTTTCGCCTTCAGCATCATAGTATTATTCTTCATTGTTGAAGGGAATGAGATAGCCAAAAAATATCCCAAAGAAAGTTCTTCTGTGGGAGCAGTCAACTTGGAGAACGCAAAAGCATTTCGGGCTTTCAGCTCAGAAGTCTGTGAATATATTGTTATTGCTCATATAAAAATATCGGACACCGCGACAGAACGTTAGACTAAAACAATTCTATGGTGAGGTTCGGATTGGGAGAACCTAAGGGACTTTTAAAACTTGGTAAAAGGGAACCTGGTAACAAACACTCATGAAAAAAAGTCTGTAATGCTGTTATTATTGATCCAAGCGGTATATTTTGCTAATCTTACCAACACAAGTCTGCTGAAGTATAGTACAATAAAATTATTAGAAAAAAATTAGTAGCCACTACTAAATTTTAGTAAACAGTTTGTAAAGTGGAATATTTTTGTATACACTTGCTACACTTTAAAGCTGTTCATTTCTTCTGAAATTGCCTTACGAATTCGAATATACAAATTTATATTTTTTTTTTTATCGAGCACCATTTTTTTATTTTATTTATTTTTTTCAAAAAAATAATTTAGACAAAATTTAAATAAAAAAAAAACTAAAGGCTACAAAAATAGTAATAAACACATAAAGGAGTTTATTATTTTGATTTCATTTGCTAATTTTAGTTTGGAAAAATATTTTTAGTAATTTTTTTGGATTTTAAGGTCAAATTTTATTTGTTTTAATGGTTGATTTTTAGAATTAAAAAATTTATAAGTATGTAATATTTTAAGGCAATTTAAGTTTGAATCTGTAAGATTTAATATTTAGAAAAAAAATTAGTATTTTTTTTTTGTTAATTTTAGAAAATCGGTTTTCAAAAATTTGTAAAATGATTTCTAAAGTTAGCAAGAAAAATCGTGTAGTTCGTAAAACATAAATAGCAAAAAAAATTTACTAAATAATATTTTTTTACTAAAAATTAGTAAAATAATAGTAAAGTGCGATTGAAAACGGTTTACAAATTTTTCTAATAACTTTTTTTCTGAGTGTTGTAAGTATTCACAGAGGGCATTCTGAATGGGCTGTTCGTAACTTTTAGGGCCTATGGGGAGGATTACAAGATCTTAGATCTTGGCTGTCCGGTCTTTTTAAGGATTAGTTATCAACAATTATCTGGCAATAATATTCCAACTTTCGGTGATGTTAGTGGAATTGGCTGTAGGAGACTGAGCAGATGCGTCAACTGTACGGAGTTTTAGGAACAGAGAAAGATAGGAACCATCGTGAAATAAGCTGGCAGTACAAGTCATCTTTCGGGATTAAATGTATGTACTATTTTTGAACATGAGTCGCTTGTGAAGTTTTTGAAATCGCTCAAAGGATTTTTGAAATAACTTAATTTTTTTTTTTTAATTTTGCTAAATTTTAGAATAGTTCCGATTAAAATTAATATTTTCGCGACTTTTTTAATAGAATATTTAGAAACGATGTGTGACAAGACATAATAATTTTTTTTTTTTATTCTTTCGAAATTTCCAAAACATTGCTTGGAATTATCCGATTTTGCATAAAAAAATTCTGTTCTCACTTTAAAATTTATTGCAAAAAACATTCCAGAAGAAGGCGCATACAGATTAAAGGTTTTTTGAATATGATTATGAAGAGAACATTTTAAATTCAATTAAAATGTTTTTTATTACACTGTAAATTGGACATTTTTCAACTCTTTCATTTATACTCTTGCTACTTTTTTGTTTGTTAAATGTATATTTGTTTTTTATAAAATTTATATTTATATACAAATATATTTTGTTTATGATCTAAAACATATCAACCAATAACAACAAAAAATATATAACTAAAATTGTTGTCTCAAGATCCATAACACTAGGCAACAGCCATTTTGTTATTTGGTTCTAGCATACTTTTTCTCATGGATTTGGACCTACTGAACACGAAAATGAATTTTAAAAATTTTTCTGTCGATTGGTTTGCGAGATACAAATTTTTTAATTTTTTTTTTTAATTTTTGGAGGTACACTTACTATTTTGAGCATATCTTTAGTCTTCTTTGACCTATTTTATCCTACTACTACTCAAATTAAAGACAATTGAGCCGTCTACAACTTATTCTCAGAAAATTTTCAAATCGGGTTAGTAGTTTTGATGTTGGCGGCTTAAAAAGGTTAAAAAACTGCGTTTTTTTAGTAAAAATGTGGCTGAAAAATTCATATAAAAATTCATATAAAATGTAAAACGCGATGTTAACAGCAATTTTAATTTTTTTACGTATAGCTGACACTTTTCCAAAGAAAATAAGCCCTTACTTAACAAAATCTGATGACAAATGGCCGACTTATTATTTTTTTGGTAAACGACCGAAATTCCGCTATTTCACGATTTTTTGATTTTCATTATTTGCACAGCTTACCTACCCAACGCAAACGAATAAATACATTTGAACTTAATTTAAAATAAACAAATTAGTCTTCGTATATTATTTTTTAATTTATTTACAGCACTACATGCTCAATGTATCGCACAATTAGCTAAACTAACGAAATTAAACTAACTAATTAAATTAAGCAAATCAACGCACAAAAAAATGAGTAAAAACAAAGATATAAGTGTACATTTTATGCCATGTGGAAAAACTGCTGACTTCTTCTTTGTTTTTTGTATTCGCTGCAATCGGTCTCACGTATTAGGGTCCAAATATAGTCACCCATCATAGCCGTGTCATAGTTGCCCTGATAGCGTCGTTCCATAGCCTTCAATTCCTGATGAAAGCGCTCGCCGTGTTCGTCGCTCACGTCTCCTAAATTCTCAGGGAAAAAATCCAAATGAGAATCCAGAAAGTGTATTTTAAGTGACATGTGCACTCCCATGGCTTCATAGTTCTTTACCAGATCCTCAACTATGTCCTTATAATTCGGGCTTTTGTTGTTTCCTAAAAAGTTTTCCACAACAAGCCTGAAGGAATTCCATGCTGCGGCTTCGATGGGTGATAACAGCTTTGGGAATTTTTCATCTTTCAACATTTTTTTTATCTCGGGTCCTGCGAAGACTCCTTCTTTAATTTTTGCCAGCGAAAGGTAAGGGAAAATTGACCGTAAATAGGCAAAAGCTTCACCTTCTTTGTCTAATTTTTTGGCAAAATTTTTAATCAAACCCAATTTTATGTGCAGCGGCGGAAGTATTATATTTTCACGGTTCTCTATTAGTGGTTTGCGCTGAACATTCGCTTCTCCAACTACAGGTTTCGTTCGTACCGGCCATTTTTTTTTTATATAATGCTGATCATCAGCGCGGCTATTCCAAAGGCACAGAAAACAGCAATGTCGCGTATAGCCTCCTTGGAGTCCACACAGAATGGCCACAACTTTAAGGTCGGCGCATATTTTCCAATTGTATTTCCTATACTCTATGCATTTCAGCAAAATGTCCATAGTTTCATAGTTCTCCTTTGAATGAACCGCATGAGCAATAGGAACAGATGGCTTTTCATTCCCATTATGTAAGAGAACTGCCTTCAAGCTCTCTTTGTTGCTGTCAATAAACAACCTCCATTCGTTGGGGTTGTGAATTTGGTGAAGCTCTTGGAACAAGCCTGAAATGTCGCTGCAAAAACATATTTGGTCTTTCTTTGTATAAAATTTTGCATACTCCTTGTGACGGTTTCTGTACGCTGATACTTTCACTTCTGAAGCCGCAAATCCACACTGTATCATCCGAGACGCAAAAAGTTCGGATTTCTCCTTAGTGAGACCAAAATCGCGCACCCAATCGTTTAGTTCGGCCTGTGACAGTAATTTTCGCTTTGCACCCGGCTCAAATTCGCTTGCATTTGACTCAGACTCTTCTTCTGACGATTCTGCTTTTTGAAGAGATGCACCAGGGCACACTGGATATGGCACATCATGCGAATGTGGTACTGGAAGCGCAAACGATCCCACTTGAGCGTAGTTCCATTTAAAAAATCTTCCTACCCCACTGTTTGTGGTGAGGCAAAAATAACAGTCTGTGGAATGGCATAGCGGCTTTTTCCACATCATTGGTGTATCGAATTTCATATGGCGGCTAAAATTAAAATAAATTACTATATTCGCTATGTATAATGTGTTTAAATAAAAATTCTTACCTTCCGCCAGCTGCCCAGTTGGTTAAGATTATATAGCAAAGATCACACAGCGACTTAGGTGTCCATGGTTCTGTGATATTTGGTGAAATACCAAAATAATTCAAATAGTGCAATTGTACTGCTGGAGTAAACTTGTGTGCGTGATTTTTTTTTATAAACTGGCCACAAACATTGCAGAAATTGTCTGGATCGTTCAAACACTCGAACACACGTAGTCTTTTACTCATTGTCTTCCTTGCGTTTTCTAAATATTAACTTCTTTACACTTTCACAGACAGTTTTGAAATGCAATTGATAACCGTGTCTCCTTATGTTTAAATATGTATGAGCATGTAGTGCTGTAAATAAATTAAAAAATAATATACGAAGACTAATTTGTTTATTTTAAATTAAGTTCAAATGTATTTATTCGTTTGCGTTGGGTAGGTAAGCTGTGCAAATAATGAAAATCAAAAAATCGTGAAATAGCGGAATTTCGGTCGTTTACCAAAAAAATAATAAGTCGGCCATTTGTCATCAGATTTTGTTAAGTAAGGGCTTATTTTCTTTGGAAAAGTGTCAGCTATACGTAAAAAAATTAAAATCGCTGTTAACATCGCGTTTTACATTTTATATGAATTTTTATATGAATTTTTCAGCCACATTTTTACTAAAAAAACGCAGTTTTTTAACCTTTTTAAGCCGCCAACATCAAAACTACTAACCCGATTTGAAAATTTTCTGAGAATAAGTTGTAGACGGCTCAATTGTCTTTAATTTGAGTAGTAGTAGGATAAAATAGGTCAAAGAAGACTAAAGATATGCTCAAAATAGTAAGTGTACCTCCAAAAATTAAAAAAAAAAATTAAAAAATTTGTATCTCGCAAACCAATCGACAGAAAAATTTTTAAAATTCATTTTCGTGTTCAGTAGGTCCAAATCCATGAGAAAAAGTATGCTAGAAACAAATAACAGACAAAAGTTTGTTATTTGTGACCTAGTGTAATAGAACGAATTTATAACGATAAAACATTGAAACGTGTAGTGGTGCAAAAATTATAGTTAACTCTATGAAAAACATATTCATAGATTCATATTTGTGTATATTTTATGTGTATATAAATATGAAAACCAATTTCTTGTAGTTTATTTAAATTCGATTTTGATAGCAACGATTTTTCGAAGGATAACTAAATAGATGACTGAGCTATGAAAACAATTTTAAATGCATATTACTGATATAAGATTTTATGATTTATATAAATAAAGAAATAAATATATTTAAGTCTTATGATTTTATACATATCCCTTATAAAACTGGAAGGTGGAAAAAAAATTTATGTATAGAATGGATGAGCTTTATTATTAAAGAAATTTCTAACAAATAAGTGGGTGATTATAATATATTTTTTATCTGATTTTTATCTTATAATTCCTCAAAAATATTTTTTTTTAATACACAAAAGGTTCTTTTATAAATAAAACTTGTTTAATTTTAAATAATGATCCATAAAATGTTGTAAAATATGTATGTCCTTGAAAATAAATAAAAGATTATCGTTAACAAAAAATCAATTGAAAAGTAAACAATGCTACACTCACCAAAAACAGTCTGTAATGGCAACTGAAAATTTTGCTGTTATTACGGGAAATTCTGCTAATTTGAGCCCAGCGGTATTTTTTGCTAATCTTAGCAACACATCTCTGCTGACGTGTTGTACAATGAAATTAGTAGAAAAATTAGTAGCCGCTACTTAATTTTAGTAGACTTTTTGTAAAGTGGAATTTAAAATCTGTTTGCTAAAATCAGCAAAAAAATTAGTAAAAATATTAGTACAAAGTTTTAGATTTATTTTTTTTATCGAGCATCAAAAATTTTGATATTTTTTAAAAGATGTTTTATACAAAATGAAAAAAAATCAAAGGCTTAAAAATGTTAAAAATTGTTAAAACATAAACGAAATATCATTTTGTTTTAATATGGTAATTTCTGTTTTGAAAAATATTTTAGTCAATTTTTTTTTACTTTTAAGGTTAAATTTAATTGTTTTTAGGGCTGACTTTTAGAACTAAAAAACCTTTTTAGTGCTATTTTAAGTGGATGTCCTCTTTTTAGACATGAGTCGGTATCTTCACTTCCGATACCTTTTTTAATCCTATGTAACATTTTAGGGCAATTTAAGTTAGTATGTATAAGTTTAAATTATAAGAAATAACATTTTCTTCAATATCGACTTTTTTAAAATTAGTAATATTTTTTGCTAATTTTAGCAAATCGGTTTTCAAAAATTTGTAAAATGATTTCTAAAATTAGCAACGAAAGTTTGTAGATATTCTGTAAAAATTCTGTAATTTGTAAAATGTAAATAGCAAAGAGATTTGCTAAATAATAATTTTTTTACTAAAAATCAGTACAAAAATAGTAAAGTGGGATTGAAAACCGTTTACAAATTTTTCTACTAACTTTTTTTTCTGAGTGTACTACAATTGGTTTTAATTACAGTTTGCATTTAAACACAATTTTTCTTAATCGTAGTTACTGTTCTTCATTAGAATAACGAACTACTTTTTTCTAATACATTTAAAATAGTTTATGTTATTTTAGCTTTTCATTTAAATAAAATGCTTTTTGTTATTTATTTTTAAATGTTGTATAAACAAATGATTATTCAGTTATAAATAATTGTTAATATATTGCCTTTTTACAATTCCGTAAAAAAATATTATTCAATTATTTTAATTTAAATCCTTTTTTGTATTTTTGTTTGTTTTTTAATATACAAAATGTATACTCACACACTCTTAAAAAACAAAATTAAGTTTTTTTGAACAAAATTTTAATTTGTATTAACTGTAACGGAAACAAATAAACCACAAATTTCTGTTTTGTATGTTAATAAATATCAAACAAATTAAAATAATAAATGAATTTGAAAAAACGGCAAATGACGGTAAATCATTTTGAACAAATGTATAAAAAAAAGGTTTAAATAAATATTTCTTTGAAAAATTTTTTATTTTTAACTGAATTTAAAACTTTTTTTGTTAAACTGCTCGCTAAAAATAAAAAACAATTGATAAGAATAATTTGTTTTTAAATTATTAAAAAACCTATTAAAATACCTACATTTTGCATTTAAATTTTAATGTGATGAAACTCTACATCACATTTGAAACCTTTTAAAATCCTAACATTTTTGCAGAATTACTTTTTACAGCAGACTTTTTACAGATTTAATTGTCTTATTTAGTTGTAAATAAATATAATATTAAGAATAAAACAGAAATACGAATAAGTACTTCTATTATTTTGTATTTTAAAGTAATATAAACGGTAATGACTTATTATTACATATAAGGATAATGGCCTGTCATTATCATGGTATTTGCTGGGTCACTTCATGTCTACTTCCGCGAGTAACACATTAGTATCAATTTTGCTACTAAGATTAAATTATAATTTTTAAACTAATTCTACAACTAGTTCCAAAGTGGGAGTTTGAGGATAATTGTCCCCATCACTATAACATCTCCATGTTAAATTTTACAGTTGCTTGTATGGAGAGGCGGTAAAACTTGTACTGTTGTGTGGTTCAAATAAACTAGTACAAAACTGGTTCTGTACTAATATTTTTTACTACTCGGGAGCTCTGCCTTCTCCTGGATTGTTTAGCTTGTGTAAAACTTCGTATTCTGAAGAGATCTTTTGCCGCGCCATAATACATGTTTCAGCCTAGCTAAAAATAGTTTTTAAAAATATACGGAGGTTGAAAGCTCGCTAAAAATAAATAAAATTGGCGTTGTATAGGGTGGCCCAAAATCATTTACCCAATGTTTGTTTGCTATGTCTTAAAAATTAAACCATATAATTTATTTTTTTTTAATATTTAACCCTTTCAATGCCGTTTTATAAATAAAAATTAAAAAAAAAAATAAAATTCTAGTATCCTTCAAAAAGAAAAATTTTGCTTGGGATGTTTGATTGTCATTGTTGATGATTATTTGGACTACTTTTACGGTATTTTCATTGTACTGCACGCAGAGAAAAAACATGGTTGCAATACGATCGCTGTTACTATATTGTGCTTGCTGCAATTGGATATGGTTGTTACAACGAAGTTATTGGTTTTCTAACCATCAACATGGTCTCTACCGTTATTATTTAGTTAATATTTTACTATTTTGTGATTGGCACCTTCTATTTTATATCATGATTGGCTGTAACAATACTGTGGTATCAAAAATTCTGAATATGAAAAAAAAATATGATAATTAAACAAAGATAAAATGCTGGCAACAATCAATAAATAATTATACAATCAAAGAATAAAGTTCTCAAAGTCTATAATTTTTTCGTTAACAATTTTTCTTCAAATATATTAAGTTTTTTTAGGAAAAACATTTCTAAAGTAAATATTCTTAAATTTAAAGAGCTTTTTCATAGTTTCTAACAACTTTTCCCTTAAGAAATTTTCTTAGATTATGGATCATATAATCATAATATAGTTATGAGGGACCATAATATGATAACATTTTAAGAACGCTATGATTACGTGCGATCATATTATGATAAATTCAATATAAAATGTTTATTTAGGACCATAATATAGTAATATTTGAATCATAATTTAACTGTAGGGACAATATTATGGTAAAAATATAGTTATTTTATTATCATAATATGATAACCATAATATAGTACGATAATGGTTGGCACAACCATGAACCCAAAAATATATGATGCTCTTCGAATATGATTGACCCAACTATGTTTTTGCTTTGCGTGTGGAGAGAACTTTAGGGGATAAGTTCTCACACTCTTGTCAGACATTCTCTTCGAGAGCTGCCAGATTCTGTTCACATAGACCAGTGACTTCAAAAATCCCCAACTTAAAAGAAAATAATATTTTTTGAGGTCGAAAATTACAATTTTAATAATGCTATTAACACAATAAAAAGTCTAATTTATCATCCTTGTTGGAGTTATATAAAAATTCAGTAAACTATTCGGACCTATGTATAAACTTTCTTTTAAGTTCAGTATTAATGTCGTATATCATTCGTTAGAGTTATCAACTTATGACCATTTTTATATTTATTTTAAATTTTTTGTTTTAGTCTTGTCATGGTGTTTTTTTTATTTATAATTGCTAATTCGAGATAATTAGTAAAATAATTTTCAACTGACATTTAGTAAAATACTTTAAACAATTACTTTTAAAAGCTTTTTTGAACTGAAGCCAAAAATTCAACCCAAAACTGACCACCACATTTAAATGCAAAAACATACATACATAAATGGATAAACATCAAAACAAAATATGTAACACTTATGAGACTAATTAGACAATAATTTTACTAAACAGGACATACAAGTATACAAAATAAATATAAGTATCATAAAAAGTTGTGAGATTTAAATTAGTAAAGAAAAATAATTCCTAAAGCAATCTGCATATCGAAAAAAATCTAATATGTTTTATAGAGTACTTATGATAAAAAACAAATATATACAACAATAAAACCAAAATACATTTTTAATAGCTAAAGGTCCAACTAAAATTGGCTTAAGCTCTGTTTTGGTATGAAACAAAATTTTATGAATATAATATTTCGCTACTCTATTTTTTTTTTATTTTCCCTGAAGATGCCACACAATGGAGTAGCGAAATATTGAAAAATAAATGATATTTTTTATAGAAAAACAAACCTTAAAATCAAAAAAATAAACTAGTTATTAAAAAGAAAAAGGTTAAATAAAAGATAACAATTAATACAAATTTCTACTTTGAATTTTAGTTTTATACTGATACCTAGCTTAAGTAACTTAAGCCAATTTTAGTTGCATCTTAAGGCATTTATTTTGTATTCCACCCAGGTGCAGCATTCCATAATTTAAAAGTCAAACTTTTTTTGTATATTAATTTTGTTTTAAATAATACATAATTAATAGTTTTTAACTAACTGTTATTTCTATAGGAAAAGAGTATTTTCATAATTAAAATTAAGGAGTTTTATTTTAGTTTATAATAAAGAGCTATTTTATAACTTTATATATACTAGCGAACAAATTTGTTGTTTGTGTCTCAAAAAAAAAAAAATTAAAATAAAATAAAATCTTCATTTAAAAACTTCTTCTGTTGTTGTGGTTGCTTGTTTTTACTTTTGCTTACTCCAACAGACGAAAAAAAAAGACAGTCAGACCGACGGCTTGTTTCCGGCTGTAAAGCACCCGCAATTTCCTGTTGTTTTTCAAACCAATTTAATTTTCTTAAAACTACGCAAAGTTGAGCAACGAAAAATAAAAAAAACAAAAAACTCTAGATAACAGTAACAATCTACCTTTAAAAAATAGTAAGCTTTGTTTTTTTTTTTAAAGAGTTTATAAAGTATTTTTGGAAGAAAAAAAATACAAGAACGAACGGTTTTAGTTTGATATGCATTTTAAACTTTTCTTAAGAACTACAATACAAAAAAACTAAATATGAAAATAAGCAAAATTTTAAATTAAGTGTTAAATAAAGTTTCAGGCATATATTGTAATCAACACATTCAAAGAAAAACTAAAAAAAGTTGCATTTTTATAAATAACCACAAAAACTCCATTTTTAACAAGTCGTCACGGCTCTAAAAACGATATGTGGTTTTTATATTTTTTTCGAAAAAAAAAACTTTTTAATTTTGCCTTTCAGTGATATTATTAAAAATTGTTTGTTATCGAAAACTGTTTTGACTTTTTTTAAAACGAGTGAAATGCTATAATCAGGTATGTCAAATCTTAAATTTATCAAAACATAACTTGTATATGTGGTTCCAACAAATATTGAGCTTTTTTAATTTTAAATGTTTTGATGAGTTTAATGTTAAATAAACTATTGACTTTATATCCCTGGAGTAGGAAAAGGGCGCATGTGAAAAACGGTGTTCCACCGATTAAGCAGCCCAGGAGGAAAACACGAATGGGCCCGCACTGGAAAACACACAAATCTGTTGCGCGAGTACTCTAATATAGTGCTTTCCCAATGAAGAAATGATATCACCATTCCACGATGATGGCAATGATCCGCAAAGCGATGTAAAAGCACTCGGGTGAAATAAGTGCATCTAGAAGACATCCTTAGGATATTTCCAGCAATTAAAAAATATATTTTCATGCATAATCACATGTGCTCATAGAGCCATATACCCTCCGAAATAATATGGAAACGTATGTTATTATGTATAATCATACACTGAACTATGCATGGAGATATATGATCATGTATGATCATATACACAGAAAAAAGTATCACAAAATTTTATGTACCCAGCTGAAAATGTTCATATATGGTCATATATTGCTACATATATGGGTTCATATATTATTCAATATATGCTCGGATCCGAAATTTGAGGGTATATGGCCGTATATGGTCATATATGGACATATATGGGCGTTCATATATGGTCATATATAAGTACTTTTTCTATATGCCGGTATATCAAAAATGCTTTTTTTTATTTTTAAACAAAAATATTGCTTTTTTTATTAAAATTAAATGAAGTAAAATTAAATCAACATTAAATTCAAGGGAAAAATGGATATTTGCATGCAATAAATTTAAGGTGAAAAAACACACATAAATTTTGGGAAAAGAGTACCAATATTATTGTTTAAGCACTTGTTAATAATAATTTTAGTACTTAGTGAATACCCTTAAGTTGTTTACTTTTTATTTTGTTTACATTTTTTATTTTGGCCAACAAACAGTCAATAAAGATATCACATTACGAATTGCATAATTTGCAATGTGTTTATGCTACTGTGTCCGATTGGCCAGTTTCATGTGAATTTTAATTATTTCTTAAATATACAGACCATAGGTCAGCACTTTTATATTTATTAATTTAGTATAACTTATAATAATTAGATCAGCACTTTTTAGTTATTAATTTAGTATAAATACCAGAATAAAACATTTAATAATTGTCAGATAATAAACATTTGTCTTATTATTCGGACCCACCGTTCAAGTTACAAGTGCTTGAAAGGTAAAAAACTAAAAAGATTAATACAGTCCAAATTCATGTGTTTGGATTGAATCATATTAATCGAATTCATAAACAATTATTTAAGATTATACTATCTTCATTTTATATAACAATTCGAACTTTTTGTTATTATTAAAAAAACAGTATTAAAAGTAGAATAAATAAATAATAAAAAAAATAAACAACAAGGTATGAATTGTTACATTAAATGAAGAGTTGTTTTACTATAATCTAAAAATAATATTATTAATATTATTCATAATAATAATTTCATTTATATTTCTTCAATAAGAAAGATTTTGAAATTTGTATTATTGATCTCAATCCTTTTTTTATCTTTCGCCAAAGGCGAAGGATAAAAAAGACTGAAAATTATTAATAGTTAAGACTATTAACCCAACTACATTTGGCTTAAGTGACTTAAGCTTTGTTTTCGTATCAAACAAAATTTTGGAAATACAAATTTTTAATTTTAAAAAATTTTGTTTATAACGGAAATACAATACCTATTATAAGTCATTTAATATAATTAAGTTTATGCCTTTACGTTTACTAAAGAATTTAAACTGTATCTTCATTCGGTAAAACAAAGGTTTAAATTTCCCTCATATATGGCAATATCTGATAAAAATTTATAAATATTACCCCATATATGGAATAATATATGTACTCATTATGAACATATATGGCGTATATGAACCAATATATGGAACAACATATGGAATATATTACCATATATTGGCATATATGGATTCATATATTACCATATATGAACTTCATCTTTAAATGTATTGGCCCATATATGCTTCCATACATGACATATATGCTCATATATAAAAACATATACGATTATATATGAAGCCATATATGATTATATATGAACATATATGATCATTTTCACCTGGGATAATTAAAAATATTTGGTAAAATTTAAATACAATTTCTAACAATTTTTTGTTTGAAATGTTTGTAAATTGTTACTTTTCATACAAAAATTCTTTGAAAATAAAAATGAAAGTTACAGAATAATAAGAAAATTTTTTTTTTTGTATTTACAAATTCCATTGTTGGTGCCTTTTTTAAAAATATTTCTTTTTGTATTTACAAAAATATTCTATGGAAGATGTTCAATATTACAAACAGAATTTTGTAATTTTATTCTGTGTATGATCTGAAATATATAGTCATATATGTTCAAATATGGCCATATAACCTCAATTTTCGGAAATATACCGCTCATTTACAACACACCTTTGGTCGCCACACAATGAGAAAAATAGATATCAATACCATGTTTGGATATGTTATATATTTTGATGTGACCCATATTTCTGCATCATTAACTCAAAAATAGGTTTTTTGACTTAAGACAGTCTTGCAGTAAATGAGCGATATATGCATGATCCAATTTTTTGGATCAAATTATATCAGATGAAATAACATGAGATCTCATGAGATAAAAATACATATGCAATTTTTGTATCAAATAAGATTCAAAGTAATATGGAATTATATATACATGATCATATATACATAAATTGTATAATAACTAATTTTTCAAAATTTGGAAGTGAGTCAGCAAATGAAAAAGTAAAAAGGAAAGTAATAGTCAGTGGGAACACCAGTGATGTAATAGTATTAAATTTTGTTTTTCATTGCAACCATTAGTAGTTAATAAACTTTTAACTATATTAACTCTGCAGTGTAAATAGTAGGTTAAGGGTAACGGTAACGAATTATTTAGAGACATACTATAATTAAAAAAAAAAAAAAAAACTGAAATGAAAAGTAAAACAAACTCATGAACAAATTCTTAAAAATAATGGGCAATTAACAAGAGAAGAAATTTTAAAATAATGGTATGACTTATTTCGGTAACGGTACCTAAAGCGTATTGATATTTTAAATATTTTTACATTGGTATTTGAAGAATAATGATATTTAAGTTATTTCGGTCACCATATTTTAAGGGTAGTCTATTGAAAGGGTTTTGAATTATATCGGTATTTAAAATTCTGCAATAATTGTTAAGTTATGTACCTGCAAGTATGCAAATAAACTTTGTGTATTTATAGGATACGTTTTATGAATAATTTTTTATTTTCGTGTAAACTATGCACAAATAGTTAAAAGCTCAATTAAGTCAACTGGTATATCGTATAAATTTTTTGAAGATTTATCCATATATTAGGGTGTCCCGAATTAATTCTACTTGCGAATTTTACGATGGAACGCACTCAGACCTGGGTAGCCAGCTATATGTATATACACATGAAATTTTTTCTATATTTTTCCAATAAAGATCTAATTAATACGTATCACTTAAGTGATTTTTCGTCGCGAAATTAACAAGTTCAAAAATCTTCGGGACTCTCTAATATATATTTATGTATGTGTGTGTGTATATATGTTGTTTCGAATACTTTTAGCACAAACCATAAATATTGTACTATATTTTTGTTAGACGTGATTGATTGCAGCTTAAATATTTTCAAATGATAAATTATTGTCTGACAGCATAAATATAAATCAAAGATTAGCTCGTTTCTTATATTTTTTTTGTTTGTGTGTGTATGTGAAAATAACACAATATTCTGTTCTAAAAAATAACAATCAACCACTAAAATTGCAAAAATGGAATAAAATTTAATTTTTTTTTCATACTGAAATTAAAATCATTTTCTTTTTCACTTTGATTATACAAACAAGTATAAAAATTAAGAAAATCGCTAAAATTGTAAAACTCACAAAATTGGAAAAATTTCTTAAATATAACCTTTGTCCGGCGGAAGAGGTACAATTGTACCTTTTTCGTTTTTAAATTGCAATAACTTTTTTTGTTAATACTAGATATCTAAAATTTTCTGTCATCTCTAAACTTTTATTACGGATTACATCATACCGAAATAAGTCTTTTTTGACTTGATATCCCTAAAAGGCTGAAGGGGTACAATTGTACCTTCATATAAGTCGTAAGAAAAAAACAAGAAAATAAAGCAGAGTTATTTTTATTAGTTTTATTTGAAAAGAACAAACGAATACACACTATATGACCAAATATTTAGGAAATAACAATATATTTTTATGGTGTTTCCCTGCATGAAAAACATGTGGTACTTTGAATAGAGTGTTCATCACACACAGGTTTCAAGCAGATTGCACACGCTTTTCTAGTCTTACGTTGTTTGCGTGTCTACCATTGACAAACATAACATCTTCCAACCACCGTTGATGCTCCCCGCCTACCAAAGGGTACTTTGGAACCAATTTCTGGACTTTGTGCTGCCACTATAGGTCGTCGAAGTACCATTTCTATAGCACTTCGAATAAAGTATTTACCTGTTATAAGTTTGTTGCCACTACGGTCTTTGACTGATTGCATACATAGGTGTTTTGAAAGATCTTTCAAGAACTTTCGTCGTTGATCTTTTGATATACTGTTTGGGTGGTGCTTCTATATAATATATAGGAGGCCAAAGCAGCAACGTCAACCATGTTATAAAATAATTCTAGAGGCCATTCGCCCAACATTTTGTCCATGACATCTACTCCACCTTTTGTTTTATTATAATATTTTATAATTTCTGGCTTAGCAGCATCCGTGTTTTCTACTTCTCCTGTCATGTGCATAGTTGATAGTAGTATCACCGATTTCTTCTTTTTTTGGTACGTATGGACAGATTGTGGCATCACTGTTATAAGCAAAGTTGGTGGAGTTGATAGGCCTTTCCTTTGCTGGCTGCATATTGCTGGGTAAAAATTTTTTATTTTTTCTTACTGTACCAACTAAACTCATGTTCCAAGAACTTAAGACCTTGCCCAATTGTAAGGATGTGAAAAAATTATCTGTAACCACGTTCCTTCCAGAGCCCTTATACAGTTGAGCTAAGTCCAGCACAGTTCGTTCACCAATATTTGTTTGTCTTGGACCGTCATTCGGCTTTCCGGTATAAATTTGACCATGTAATGGATAGGAATTTGATGAATCACAAGCCCAGAATATTTTTATGCCATACTTAGTCGGCTTAGAAGGTATATACTGAATAAATTTGATATGGCCTCTAAAAGGAAATAATTGTTCGTCTACTGTGATACACTCATATGGTTTGTACGCATTCTCTAAATTTGTGTTCATCATTGTCCAGATATCCCGAATTGGTGCAGCTCTATCTTCTTGTATTCGCGCTGCACGTGTATTTTCGTTGTCGAATCGGACAAATCTTAGCATCATCTTGAAGCGGTCTCGAGACATTGCTGCACGTACAAGAGGTAAAGCATCTGCATTCCACATATCATCCAGTTTGGTTCTGTTATCTCTTTGTACACCAGCTGCAATTAGAATACCCAAAAATGCATCGAACTCAGTTACAGTGAATGGCTGAAAGACTTTTTGAGATGACTGCGCAGAAGAATTAGCATCATAAACTCTTTTAGCTTTTCGATTTGTCTCCCTCAATATAATGTCACACATTTCAGAAGTTATAATGTGCTTGAAAAGATCTCTTTCTGTAAACAGAATACTTTTCAATGCAGGTCCACCTTTTTGACGCAAAACGTTACGCGATTTGGTTTGTGCGCTAGGCATTGGTTCACTATACCACTTTGTTCCATCTTTACCGATCAAAACACTGCCTATATTTGGAGTTACCAGTTCATCTTCAGCACTTTCATCTGAGTCATATTCTTCTCCAGCTTCTATTATAATTTCAGGTTAAACATCTGACTCTTCGTCATTATCTACACGTGGAAAATAAGAGACGTCGTCGGATGCAACAAAGGGATCTTCTTCATCATCAGGATGTTCAATTAGTCGCCTTATTTCATCGGATGTAAATCTTTTGTAAAAATTTTAAAAAATTTCTTTATATAACAATATTCTAATGTGAGAGTTAGATTTTTTGGTATTCAATTTTTCTACTACTTGTTTTTACTTTACGGGTATTCCCCTGTATGTATGTTATCACAACAAAGTACTATTCAAGTGTATTTATATGTATAAGGTGATAGCACTGGTGCAACAACAACAATGCAAACAAAATAAGAGTTTTGTTTACATAGTATGTACTGACCAAACGTCAAACATATCTGATTGGAATTGCAAAAAATGTATACATGTGTACGTAAAATAATTTTTTTTTAGCCACGGGCCTGTTCTATCATTTGTTTATTAAATAAGAACAGAATAATTTAATTATATTAATACGAAAAGCCATACATATCGTGTTAAGTATATAAGGGTACAATTGTACCCATACCGCCTTTTAACGTTGTAAAATTTTTCCGCTGGACAAAGGTTAAAAAACCAAAATAAAATCAATTATTTAATGCAAAAATACATTATTTAATATTTTCTGGGAAGTTCTCAGTTAACTATAACAACTTAAAACCCTTCATTGCCAGAAACTAAAAGAATGCCGTTTTAACGATCATTAAGTTCCAAAACTTAAGATTTATTTCTGATTTTTATTCATATTCAAATTTAAAAAATATTCGTTATAATTTAACTGAGGTAAATTTTTTTTAATAAATTTTAATATCAATAAATTAAAGTGAACAATTTTAATTTTTAAGGGAAAAATTTTAATTTTTCGGTTTAAAGGTGGTACATTGGAAAAATTTAAAATTTTATTATGTACTGTAACTCTATAAACCTTCTGCCTGAAAGATCATCACCATAGTTTTTGTTGTTATTTTATATTAAGTATTTATTAGATTTACACCATGTTTGAAAAAGCTTCCAAAAAAAACTGTAAACAAATTATGTATCATATCAAAACTTTTTGAAGACATTTTTTTGAAGGCATATCAATTTTTTATTGTCATTAAAAATATTTTTCAAATAAAACTTTTGGTATGGAAAAATGTTGTTAGAATTCTAGTCGTCTTTTCGATATTCGGCTTTTAGGTAACTTTCCCCAAATTTTAAATATGTGGCAATGCTAGGGCAAAAATATAAGCAATATATTTAACGTTGTCTTCAGTATTAAATTTAAGACATAATCTTCAGTTAGCATTCTATTATGAGTTTTTGGTGTTTTTCTTAGTGATTTGGATATAAAAAATTTCTATAGTAAATTTTTTGAATCTAAAGCATTTGTTCAAAATATTGTTTTCCTATCATTCAAATTCAAAAATTTCAAAGAAAAAATAATTCTGGTGAACTTTTATAATTATTTATATTTTTGTTTGAAATTTCATCATATGACGACGAAATCTGTACATTTTTGCATTGTGTATTTTATTTAACACTACACTATTTTCAGTTTTAATTCCGAATTTACTAAAATAATTTTAAATTTGTGGAAAAATGTTTCAAAATTATCCCAAAAAATTTAAATTTGTGGAAAAATGTTTTAAAATTATCCAAAAAAATTTTAAAATTGTGTAAAAATTATTTGAAATTGCCAAAAAAGTTTTTAAAAATTGTGTAAAAATTATTTAAAATTATTTAAAACGTTGCAAGCGACAAAATTGAAATTGTTGAGAAATCGAAAAAAACGTTTTAAAACTTGTAGGTGTATCCCACTGACTGACTTCTTTAGATTGCATTTTTATAACGAAATCCTGTATAATTTTTAAGTCATAAAAGAGAGTTATTTTAACGGTAATCTGGAAAAAAAATGGTTTTGTAAAAATTGTCGCTTAAAACATTATTCGGGGCTCCGCTTCAATTATCCATAAATTCATTAAAATTTTTGAAAAATGTCTCAAAGTGTCTGAAAAATGCTTTTTCAGAATTATTAATTTGTTCTAAAAAAGAGTATTTTTATATGAATGCATGTAATTCGCTTCTTTAAACTTATTTTTCGTTTGAATTAAATTTTCATCAAAGCTTAAATACTTTAAATTGAGCTTAAGATATTTTTTTATTTTTTAAAATTAATTATAAATATTCATTTATCCCGGTATTTCATGACCACATTGGATGACTTCTTCAGGGGAATTTTTTCTTTAGTTCAATTTAAACATATGCAAATCAAGAAGAAACTAAAAGAATTTTAAATACTTCAAAGTGTAAGAATATTTTCTACTCATCATTAGAATATATAATCATTATATTACACTCAGAATATTATGTAGTTAACTGTTTGTAGTTTAATAAAAAAGTTTTCCGTTCCATTTAAAAATACAGGAACATACATTTATTTTTCAAAGAAATATCTGTATTAACTTTTTTATACATTTATTCGAAATAATTTACTATCATTTACCGATTTTTTCAGTTTCATTTATTTTTTTCCTTTGTTTGAAATTTAATAAAAATTTACCTACAAAACGGAAACTTGTGGTTTATTTGTGTCCGTAACAGTTATTACAAATTTAAATTTTGTTTGCTGTCTGTTTCAAAAAAAAAAAAATATTTAAAAAATTTCAATTTGTTTTTTTATTTAAATTGGTTGTATATATACAAAATTTTTCAATACAAATTACAAGAACTTTATAAACACACATACATACACAAATACATTCACACAAAAAGTCTCTATAGCTTCATATGGATACAAGTTAATTTATTTAATTGTTTTTTTCATTAAAAAATTATATTTTTTTATTTTTTATTATTTTTTATCCTTTATTGAAGTTGTCGGTTTAACCGCTCAATAATTACTGACTGACAATAATTTTATTTCTTAATATTTAACTTAACAAAAATGCTGAGGTGGTGCACGTGTCTGGTTGTATTTCCACTGCATTTTCAGTCTGATGTGAAATAATTTTAAAATGCTGATAACTTATTTATATTTCGCTTTTGTTTTTTGGTGTGAACCAATTTTATAATGTGATACCTTTAATTGCAGATTTTAATAAGTTTTGTATGTGTTAATATTCCGCTGCAACTGCAGTCTGGTGTGAAATAATTTTGTAACCTGATAACTTATTTATATTTGGCTTTTGTTTTTTGGTGTGAACCAATTTTATAATGTGATACCTTTAATTCAGGTATTTTGCAGATTTTAATAAATTTTGTATGTGTTAATATACATACATTTTGTATTGTACGAGTATATTAAAAAAAAACACAAAAACGGAAACAATTTCAAATAAATGAAAAAAAAACATTTATTTTTTAAGGATTGGTAGGTAAAATTTTAACATTTATTTTAACTGATTATATCATTTGTTTCCTACGGATGTGTCAGTTGACTAATCAACATTTAAAAATAAATAACAAATGGCATTTAATTTAAATGAAAATTAAGTAAACCGGTTTTTAAATGAAATATCATCTCTTTTAAATGATATTTTTAGTTATTTCAACTTACAAACTTTTTTAAGTGTATCACTGCTTACTTAGAGTAAAGTGTGAGTAATGCTAGTAGTTATATTTGAATACTTCCATCCTATGACACGCCAATGCCAAATTCATCGATGAAACCATAAAAAAAGAAGTGATACCATTACCATAGTAGAGATGTTTTTATTGCAGCTTCATTTTTGCTGAGATTGCAAACAAAAATCGATACATTTTTTATCTATTTTTTTAACCTCTAAGCCTGAGATTGAGTCTCTAAAATATATAAATATCTCTTATGTTGTTTTTTTCTATCACATATCCGAATATCAATAAGTTTGGAAAGAGCCCACCGTGATCTTGTTTAATTGTTTTACTTTACTAGCTAAATTTTAAAGTAAAATTTTAATATTAGTCGCAATGATTTGCAATAAGTTTTCAGGCACTGTTCATGTATGGGTTAATACCATATTTCTAAAACATGAAAAATATCTAAAAAAAAAAAACTCTGTGTAGCAACTTAAACACCCCACAAGTTTTGATAAAATGTACTTTCGTTTAAAACACTTAACACAAATAAGTGTTAAGTATTTCCAACAATTTTCCGCAACGCTGACTGCTTACTATTCACATATTACAATGCCACAGGACTGGCATAATGGTTGACAGCAGCTTTAAAATGTGAAATCCTCTAAACAACATTGAATACCATACCTTAACTACCTGCTGCCAAACGCATTGCATTTAATGACAACTCACAAGCAACTTTAACTCAAAATATACAGATACAGGAATATACAAACAAAACCATATATGAATTAAAATTATCCTGACACTATACAACACATACTTATGTGTTTAAATAAAAATAAAATAAAAAAAAACAACAAAACTCTGTATAAATTTTGGCAACAAAATTAACGAACTTTAACGTATTCCAGAGTGTTTTCCTTTAAAGACATCCTGCATAAGACACTCAAGCGACATTTATTTATTGCATGGATTTGTTAATGTTAAAGCAGCTAGCGCAAAGCGAAATCGGCTACGACAACAAAATGACAACCTGTAAGAAGACATTTATTTGTATGTATTTGTCTAAAGTGAATGCTCAAGTTTGTATACATTTTTTATAAAAAGGTGACGTTTATTTCAAATTTATATTTGTGTTGTACAAAGTTATGACAACAAATTATTTTTATTTACTTTTTTTGTAATGAAATTTAAATGTTTTTAATAATGCACAATAATTTGCATTGCAAAATAAGTGTCACGCAAATGTACATACAGAATGTAATTCATATGCATGAAAACATTGACAAACATAAAAACACAGGACACATATACAGACAAAAACAAACTACACAAAGCACATGATATGATCTCATGGTTTCTTATATACCGAAAACATAGGCATGCATATAGGAAACTTAATATCAACTACACAGTTTCACAAATCTATGGCGAATTAATTAATACCAACTAAATTTAAAATAAGCAAATTCCAACATAAATAAAAATACAAGACCAAAAGTTACTCAGCAAAAATGAAGCTGCTTAAGAAGCAATAAAATCATCACTACTATGGGAAAGGCATCACTTCTTTTCTAGTGGTTTCATCGATTAATTTAACATTAGCGTGTCGTTAAGTTTTCATTAGTTTTTAACTAACCGATTATCTGACCTATGTGAAACGGACCTGTCACGGGACACGTCACGCGTCTGGACAAGTAGAACAGGAACTCATGTTCGAAACAGTTTTATTCTATAAAAGGGGCCGGTCACTTTAACATAGGTTCGTCATCAAAAAGGATGAATTGCACTTTGTGACATATCACTGGGCTGACGCAGAGAAACCTGTCACTGGTCTAACACAAAAAAACCACCCTGCGGGAAAGGGACCTATCTCAGGACACGTCACGTGACCGGTTCATTGTGATAGGGACCGGTCACTTTAACATGGGATTGTCCTAGGAGGGGTTCAATTGCACCCTGTGACATGTCACAGAACTGGTCTAAAAGAACATGTAATGACTTTTAAACCGGTCACGTGATAGGTACTTTAGGAACCGGTCAAGTTTTCACCTATCACGGGACAGGTCCAAATTCTCAACTGAGCCCTTTTTTCCCGCAGGGCAGTCACTAGATTAACACAGAAAATCCAATCACAGAAATAACGCACAGAGCACACCTAGGAATGTGTTTAAAAATATATTTTCTAATTCTAATTAACTGAAAAAGTAAGAATCGATTGAGCGACAGTGGGTCTCGATCACACAACATTCGGCTTATAAGACAAACGTTCGGCCTAAGCTATTGCATATTGACTGGCCAACAACAAAGTTAATTGTTTTGATTTCCAGCCAAAAAAAAATTCTTTTTAAGGAACTGTAATAAAAAGTCAATATAAACTTAGATATTTACATAAAAAATCTGAAAAAAAAATGTTTGAAAAGTTAATATAATACTTAATATGTTTAATTGAATGAAATTCGAATTACACTCACCAAAAAAAGTCTGCAATGGCAATTGAAAATTTTGCTGTTGTTACGGGAAGTTTTGGTAATTTGAACCCAGTAGTATTTTTTGCTTATCTTAGCAACACATGTCTGCTGACATGTAGTACAATGAAATTCGTAGAAAAAATTAGCTGCCGCTAATAAATTTAAGTAAACTTTTCGAATCTAAAATCTGTTTGCTAAATTTAGCAAAAATAATTTACTAAATATTATTAATATTAGTACAAAATTTCAAATTTATTGTATTTTTCATCGTGCATTTTTTTTTTTTATTTTTACTTAAGGACTACAACTAGTCAATATTGACTAACTAGCAGTTTAAATTTCATAATACAAAATATATTTATTTATTTATATATCAAATTAAAAAATTAAAAACCTCTTACTGGTTGAAGCGCCATTTAAGGTCGTGGGGCTTGTAGCGGTTTAATCTTCTTGGCAATCCTGAAGTATTTAAGAGGGCCGGAAATTCATTATTTTGGTGTTGTAAAAGTTTAATTTCATGTGCTTCTTCTTTGATTTGTATTTCAGAAGCAATTGTTTCTATTTTTAGATCACGATGAATATCGGTGTTTCTTACGTACCAAGGAGCTTTTACTAAATTTCGTAATACTTTATTTTAAAATCTTTGTATGATTTTTATTACACTATTCTTCGCACATCCCCAGATCTGAATCCCATAGGTCCAGACTGGTTTAATGATTTGTTTATATATCATAATCTTATGATATATAATATAATAAATATGCCAATAAGCCATCTATATTTTCTATATTTTATTTCAAGTTCTTCTTTTTTCTTCTTCACATGCTCTTTCCAATGTAATTTTGCACCGAGTGTCATTCCAAGGTACTTCGCTGTATTTGCAAATGGAATTATTTCTTGGTCTATGTAAATTGGTTTGTAATCAATATTTTTATTTGTGAAATCTACGTGGGTAGACTTCAAGCTGTTTAATTTAATGCACCATTTTTTAATCCATTGCTCTAATTCCAAAAGGGCAGATTGGAGTTTCGATGTAGATGTGGTAATGTTCTGTCCAATTGACATAATAACGGTGTCGTCAGCGAATGTACATACAATACAGTCTTCATTCACTGGTAGATCATATGTATATAACAAATATAGTAAAGGTCCTAAAATGCTGCCTTGGGGAACTTCTGAATTTATGGGGTAGAGGTTCAAGTAATTATCCTCCTGTTTGACTCTAAAGTATCTGTTTGATAAGTAGGATTCTAACAGTTGACAGTATTGCTTCGGAAGAAGTAGATTTATTTTATATAACAAGCCCTTGTGCCATACATCGTCAAAGGCTTTTGACACATCCAAAAATACAGGTTGGTTGAAAAGTTCCTGCGCTCACCAAGAGATGGCACTGCTAGCTCCAAACTTTTTTTTTTCTTAAGTTGGTATAACTGTCCTGAGAACACATGCAAAGGTGCAAGTCATTCTGTCAATTCTTTCTTTGTTTACAAGCCATTTGAAGTTGACGTGTTATTGATTTAATATCGTGGAGTCTTTAGATTCTTTGTTTTGAAGGGTTTAAAAGCAATGGAAATTTATGAACAATTGTAAGAAGTGTATAAGGGTCCTTAGCTTCAAAACGCAACGCTGAATTTTGGGCTGGTGTATTTAAATGTGGTCGTACCAGCCTTGAAGGCAATCTACGCAAGGACGACCAAAAACTGCAACCACAGCAGAAATCATTGAGCTGGTACATAATATGGTTAGTGAAGATCCAAGTTTGACTAAGCGTGAAATTGTTAATGCCATAGGCATCTCAGACGAACGAGTACTCCAAATTTTACATGAAGAATTACGTATGAAAAAACTGTTTGGAAAGTTAGTGCCGCACGCACACATTAACAATTCAACAAAAACTAGATCGAAAACAAATTTCTCAGCGGAACTTGGAGCGTTTTAAGCCGAATAAAACCGAGTTCTTGCGTCGTTTTATAACTATGGATGAGACTTGGATCTACCACCATGATCCTTAGTTGAAACAAGAACGTTTGCAGTGGACTGAAGCTGGTTATTCAGCTCCAAAGCAGGTGAAGTCACAACGATCAGCAAAGAAGGTTATGGCATCAGTTTTTTGGGATGCAAAAGGAATTTTGTTGATTGATTATATTCAGAAAGGTAAAACAATAAACTCTAAATATTATTGCAGCCTTTTGGATCAGCTGGATGAAAAAATTCGTGAGAAAAGACCTGGTTTAAAGAAGAGAAAAATCAGTTTTCATCGAGACAATGCACCTGCTGACAAAAGTGTTTTGACGATGGCTTAATTCAAAGAATTAAAGTACGAATTGCTTGAACATCCACCGTATTCACCAGATTTGGCTCCCAGTGACTACTATCTCTTAAGAAATCTCAAACAATTCCTTCGTGGAAAGCATTTTTCGTCGAATGAAGAGGCCATAGGAGTCGTAGACGGCTATTTTGCAGAGCTTCCGGAAAACCATTATAAGGATGGGATAAAATTATTGGAAGATCATTGGAACAAGTGTATTGAGCTTCTAGGAAATTATATTGAATAAAAAAATATATTTCGTAACAAAAACAGTATTCTTCCATTTCGAGCGCAGGAACTTTTCAACCAACCTGTACAGCTGAGCATATTTCCTTTTTTTCTAATGCAATCTCGATCGAGTGGGTTATACGATGTATTTGTTCAATCGTTGAGTGCTTTTCTCGCAAACCAAATTGATGTTTCGGTATTATATTTCTATTAAATATAACATTTTTTAAACTTTTACTAAATAGTTTTTCAAATAATTTACCCATGACAGGGAGTAAAGAAATTGGACGACATAAGCTAGCTTCCCTTGGATTTTTTCCTGTTTTTGGAATCATTATTATTTCTGCTACTTTGCATATACTTGGGATGTGTTTGAGTTTTATAGCAGCATTGAATATGTTTGCGATTTTAACTACACCTTGATGAGGTAATTTTTTTAAAAGAACGGCAACAATTAATTCAAAGCCAGGACTTAATTAAATCAAAGCCAGGACCTAAACGAATTTATTATTTTGTTTTAATTTGGTAATTTCTGTGTTGAAAAATTTTTTAGATTAAAGTTCAAATTTTAATTGTTTTTAGGGCTGATTTTTGGAACTGAAATAAATTTTTAGTGCTATTTTAAGTGGATGTCTTATTTTTAGACATGAGGCGGTATCTTCACTTCCGACTGTGTAACATTTTAAGGCAATTTAAGTTTGTAGGTGTAATTTATAAATACCATTTCTTTCAATGTTTACTATTTTTAAAATTAGTATTTTTTTTTTTTGCTAATTTTAGCAAATCGGTTTTCAAAAATTTGTAAAATGATTTATGAAAGTGTAAATAGCAAAAAGATTTGCTAAATAATAATTTATTTACTAAAAATCAGTACAAAAATAGTAAAGTGGGATTGAAAAGCATTTACCAATTTTTTTTTTAAATTTTTTTTCTGAATGTATAGTAAAAAATACGTTTCAACAATAAAAAGTGTAAGAAAATAAAAATAATTTTAATTTAATTTAAGATTGATTTTAAGTCGAACAAAAAACAACTAGAAGTACAACTTAAAAGGACAACATAAATAATTACAGTCAATTAAAGATGTATTCGGATAGATTAATTAGTCACGGATTAGGGTTTTTCAGCCCGTTATTCTTTCCAGCGATCACGGGACAGGTTACAGGTTAGACACTTTCAGATCAGTCCTATTTCACCACTGCCTCACCATACTTTCGGGCGCGTCCTGTTTTCACCGGTCATGCGACAGGTGTTCCAACTGCAACTGACTCCTTTTTCTCAAAGGGAAAAAATTAATGTTAGCCCAAAAGCCAATTCGGAAAAAATTATATTTTCCACCAAAACTCGGTGAAATTAAATAGCTGCCATTGCAAAGTTTGTATACCAATAAATTTTTGATCTTTATAAAATTATTCATTTTGGTTTCAAATGATAAACTTATCAAATACTCAAAGTGCAATCTAAAAATTTTTATTTTGTTATGTTTTTCGATCTTTTGTTTCCTTTCAAGTTCCATAAAAATTCTAATTAGAAACCATAAAAAGTTATACGTTTTTTTGGGGTTCTGTGTAAACGTAGTAAAATATATATTTTCTAAAAATACGGTAATAAAAATTAACTATTTTTGGCTTCATCTAGGAATGGGTTATCCTCTAGAGATGAAATCTGAGTATTTTTTGTATCTATAGAATGAAAAAATAATGTAGGCTAAAAGACCTTCGGCCGGACCTGGGGGTTTTCTTCTTTGGGGTATGTTCAAGACCTCTTGTAACTTAAAATTTAATGTCATCCAGAGAATGCTTATATAAGTTGAAGTCTATGTTGAAATATTTACACGATTTCTTAATTTAAAAGAATATGGGTTAAGTGGTCTTTAACATATTTATGTTGTTTTAATAACTTTAAATTGTTTCAATCGATTTTTTAATTACATACCTTTTTAGAAATATAGTTAAGTATAGATTACGATTCTTTTAATAAGTGGGGGCCTGGGGGTTTTCTCCTCTGGGGTATGTTCAATACCTCTTGTAACTTTATATTTAATGTCATCCAGAGAATGCTTTTATAGGTTGAAGTCTATGTTGAAATATTCACACGATTTCTTAATTCAAAATAATATGGGTTAAGTCGTCTTTAACATATTTATGTTGTTTTAATAACTTAAAATTTTTTTAATCGATTTTTAATTTACATACCGTTTTGGAAAGATAGTTAAGTATAGATTACGATTCTCTTAAAAAGTGGTGTTAAAAAAAATAAATTTTGTTAACATAATTTAAAAATCTTTATAATTCTTTCACATTATGGAATAATAATCACATATTTTAATCGATTTCCGGTGTAAATTTCCATAAAATTTCATATCGTAATTTTTGTATGTAAGCGAAAAAAATTATTCTATTTGGAACGGATAAAATACAATTGCATTTTTTGGACCCACTTTAATGCGTTTGCATACTTGTTATTTAAATTTTCATAAGGTTAATCCGCTAAATGTTAATTAATTTTTATGTTATTGGCGCTTTCTTGTTTCTTGAACAGCACTACACAGTCAGAAAACAGTATCAGCTGTGGCCACCGAATTTGTTGGCAATCGAATTCTAGCGGTTACGACAACTCTCTTCATATTAAATTATATATTTAGTTGTGAAAGCCAATATTCAGATGTTTAATTTAAAATTTATATTCCAGATAATTATTATAACGTTCCACAAAATTTTTTTTAAGAAATATTTTATTTTTAGAATTCTCCGGTATCGAACTTAGGCATCCAGTTTTATAAGTCACACTAAGTTTCATTTTGCACTAGTTCTGATACACATCAACATGAGACTAGTTATATGTAAGATAATTCTAACCTGTTCTGTTGCGCATTCACTTACACCAATGCAGTAATATGCCTGCGGGAAAAAAGGGGTCAGTTGGGAATTGGGACCTGCCCCGGGATAGGTAAAAACTGAACCGGTTTCGAAAAAAACATATCACGAGATAGGTGCAAAAAGCACCGGTTCCTAAAGTACCTATCACGTGACCGGTTTCAAAGTCACGACATGTCCTTTTAGACCAGTCCTGTCACATGTCACAGAGGGCAATTGACCCCCTCCTAGGACAAGCCCATGTTAAAGTGATCGTGATTACAATGAACCGGTCATGTGACGTGTCCTGGGATAGCTCCTTTTCCCGCAGGGATGGTACCCTAAACAAGGTCAGCGATATATCGCAAGTAGCTTAAAAGGTAGAAATCGCCACCTTTTATGACAAGCCCATGTTAAACTTACTGGTTACTTTCATATAAGAGCACCAACTCGGAGACTGGTTTCTGCCACAAGGTTCCAGTCTCGTGACCACCTCTGTGACTGGACGATTTTCCGTTGGGAAGGGTTAAATTGTTTTCAAGGTGGGCTTTTATTTTTGGAAATGGCATCGTATTTCAGTTTGTTTTTGATATTCGTCAAGTAGACACGTGCGAAATTTATAGTGAATAACAATGAATCGTTAAGCGACTCAGGAACACGTGAACGTCGAAATGGATTCCTACAAAATCTTCATTTTTATCACAGCGGCTACGTAAATAAGAAAATTTTTGGTTCAATTGAGTTTTTAATTTCTCATTTTTCGCAGGGAAGAAATTAAAAATTAATTTTTAAAAAGTTTTTATAACTCATCTACAAATCGAAATATATATGAACATACATGATCATACATGAGCCTGTATATGATCATACATGGGCATACATGGTCATATACGTCCATACATGATCTCATATATGACCATATATCTTCGGATCCGAAATTTGAGGGTATATGGTGACATATGTGCATATATTATCATACATGCTCATATATTATTCATGTATGCTCGTATATGATCATATACGTCCATATACCCTCAAATCGGATCCGAAGATATATGGTCATATATGAGATCATGTATGGTCATATATTGAATAATGTAGGGACATATATGACCATGTATGCCGATCATATACAGGTCCATGTATGATCATGTATGCTCATATATATTTCGATTTTTAGATGGGAAATTTAAAAACTTCTGCCGGTCAACGTATCCTATAGGATAATAAAATATTCAAAACGTATTTTACTTGGACCCAAGTTATTAATCAAAATAATTTTTGCTGCAAAATTCGCACGATTTTTAAATTCAAAAGCAAATCACACAGAATTTTTTTTTTTTAATTTCCAACTGAATTTCGGTTCCTACGATTGCAATCGCTTGATACAGTTTAATATTGGCTTTCACAACAAATTTCGGTAAACACAACTGAATTTTGTTTGAAAACCCCAAAATATCCAGGAATTACATTTGAATGTGGTTGTGCACATTATTTTTCTGTGTGATGGATTAAGTATAATCAATTGTCTTTATTGGTGTTTACACTTAAAGTGGTACATTTTGTCACATAAGTCGTGTTATTATTGAATCGTTATGTAGGGTATAAAAATACAGTTGATATTTTCTTCGTCTATTAATTTCATTTCTAAATGTTATGAGGCAGAATACGAACACATCCATACATATAAAAATATAAAATACACGCGACAGGATGCTACTACTGTGAATCGTCCCTAAATGTCAGCAAGTAAAAGATACTTTTATACGTTATAACTAGTTGGAAAATTTTATCAACATTTTGGTGGCATTGGTAGAGGCAACATACACAAAAAAAAAAGAAACAATAGCAATTCTTTAGAGTTCTTCTTTAGAAATATATGTATGGTAAAACTCTTTAGAAAATTTAGGTGCAAAATTTTGTGTAAGAAAGCTTTTCACTAACATATGACAGAAACATGGTGAAAAAGTTAAACAAAAATACTTAAGAAATAGTACGCCAAACCATTTGTAAGGAAGGGAGAAGACAGTTACACACTCCTCTTTCTTGGTTTGTTTATAAACGAGTGTCGTTATAGTTGTTAGTATTATGCCGTTAGCAATATTGTTGTGAAAGTAATGATTCCGTTAAGGGGAAATACGTTTTACGCGGAAACTGCATTGACAGTCACAAAATTTCCGGTGATCCCGAATGATTTAAAATGTGGTTACTAAACTAGATATTATACTTTGCTCTTAACGCTTGTGCACAATGCACATAAATGTATATTTTATATATGTATATGTGTGTTTGTGTGTGTCTGTATTTCTACGAAAACTCGTAAAGCATTATTTTGTTGTTGCTCTTCTTAACAAGATATAAAACTTTTACATTTAGAAAAGTCCTAATATTTAAGGCATTTTAACCACGACATTCAACACTACTGTCACTTTTGGGTATGATTTTTTTTCTTTTGGTTTTAGTTTTCTCTCTGGTCGTTTATGTTTTTTTTAAACTTGTGTTGAAATTTTGTGAATTTTAAAATAGATTTGTGGTTTATCTTTTTGATTTGTTTGAAGTATAAACTTTTTCTTAGCTTAATGTATACATATGCAAGCTCTATTTCTCTTTTGTGTGTTTGTGGTAATTTCATTGAAATTTTTATATAAATTTTCCGCTAACTATTCTTTTTTGTTTTGTTTCAAAACTTTTATAAGTAAAGTATCCCAAGCCAAACTTTCCAATTTAAATAAAATTTTGTTATGTGATGAAAAAACAAAATCTGTAATCGAAATTGCCCTGACTTTGTAAGCCACCTGGGGAATATTAGAAATCAGAAATAGGAAAAACAAATTGTAGTTTTTTTTTTTGTTCAGGAGAAAGTTGAAAATTTCTAGTTTTAAAACTGAATTACATATCACTAGAAAATTACAATCAATAAATATGAAACATCAATTGTTACAATAAAAAATTGAAATACATAAATACATTTCGTTAATTAAATATTATAAATAAATAAAATTGATGATATCTGGAGCTACAAAATTCTGGTTATAAAAATGTGTTTTTTTGTGCGTATTTATCCAAATCATATTATGACTGTACAACTACAATAATATTATCTGAGTAGATAGGATCTGAGTAGATAGGCAGAATAATATGATAGCTCAAAAATAAAGCTTTGAAAATGATTTACGCGACCATATTGATAGACCTATCCCAGGACACTTCATATGACCGGTTCCTTATTATAGGCACCGGTCACAGGACTATTTTTTTTATATAAAAAGGATCGTTCAGTTTGACATGGGCTTGTTCTAGAAGGGAGTCAATTGCCATCTATGACATGCCACAGAACTTGTAAAAAAAAAATCTCACACAACTAACCCCCAAGAACATATCAAACGACTCGTACTTTCAAATTCATCACTTCATAGGAGTAGTACTTTCAGACCCAATAAGTGATAGAGATTTTTTATACCAATCGCGTGAGAGGTACACTCAGAATATAATGTAGTTAACTGTTTGTAGTTTAATAAAAAAGTTTTCCGTTCCATTTAAAAATAAAGGAACATACATTTATTTTTCAAAGAAATATCTATATTAACTTTATTATACATTTATTCGAAATTATTTACTATCATTTACCATTTTTTTCAGTTTCATTTATTTTTTTCCTTTGTTCGAAATTTAATAAAAATTTACCCACAAAACGGAAACTTGTGGTTTGTTAGTTTCCGTAACAGTTATTACAAATTTAAATTTTGTTTGCTGTCTGTTTCAAAAAACAATATTCAAAAAATTTCAATTTGTTTTTTTATTTAAATTTGTTGTAAAGGGTGTCCCAAGAAGAACGCAATTTTTAAATCTGGCAACATTCGAGGTGTCATTGTTTGACATTTGAACAATTGTTATTGTTTGCTAGTAGAAGGTACGAGGTTAGTAAAAATGGAGCGCTACACGAATGAACAACGCATTCTCATTGTGAAATTGTTTTACCAAAATGGTGAAAGTTTTGCGGCTACATTTCGCAAATTGCGATCAATTTGGGGTCACAATAATGCTTAAAAAGAGTCAACTGTAAAGAGATTAATGGATAAATTTGCCGAAACTGGGTCTGTTAGTGATGTAAAGACAACAACGCGCCATCGACCAGGTCGATCGACCGAAAATGTAGCAGCTGTACGTGATGATGTCGCTCAAACTCCATCCACCTCAATTCGACACCGAGCTCAGCAAATTGGTGTCTCCAAATCCACTTTGCAGCGAATTTTGACGAAAGATTTGCATCTTCATGCATACAAAGTTCAATTGACTCAGGAACTGAAGCCAGCTGACCATGGACAGCGAAGGGAGTTCGTTAATTGGGTATTGGAGAGACAACATGAAAATGCTGATTTTGCCGATAAAATCATCTTCAGTGACGAGGCCCATTTTCATCTTGATGGCTTCGTCAATAGGCAGAATTGTCGCATTTGGGGTGAGGAAAATCCTCGAGTGATTTACGAGAAGCAAATGCATCCTCAACGTGTCACTGTGTGGTGTGGTTTTTGGGCTGGAGGAATCATTGGATCTTTTTTTTATGAAAATGAGGCAGGTCAAGCGCAAACAGTCAATGGTGTTCGGTATCGTGAAATGATAACCAGTTTTTTCTTGCCTAGAATTGAAGAAATTAATGTGGAGGGCATGTGGTTCCAACAAGACGGCGCCACATGTCATACAGCCAGAGAAACAATTCAATTGCTGCATCAGTCATTTTCCGGTCGTGTTATTTCGCGTTTTGGAGATCAGAATTGGCCGCCTAGATCGTGCGATTTAACACCATTAGATTTTTTTCTGTGGGGTTTTTTGAAGTCGATGGTTTACGCGAATAAGCCGACGACGACTCAAGCCTTAAAAGAGGAAATTGGACGCTGCATTAATGAAATACCTTAGCATTCATGCAAAACGGTCATTGAAAATTTCATTTAAAGATCGCGTGCATGCCAGCAAAGCCGCGGCGGCCATCTGCACGATATATTGTTCCATACATAACCGCATTCTGTCTACTTTACGATATAATAAAGTTTCACGATTTTTTTTAAATATCTGTGTTTTATTTAAAAAATGCGTTCTTCTTGGGACACCCTTTATATATACAAAATTTTTCAACACAAATTACAAAAAATTCATAAACACACATACATATACAAACACATTCATACAAAAAAGTGTTTATAGCTTCATATGCATACATACATTTTTTATTGTAGGAATATATTAAAACAAAAAATACAAAAACGGAAATAATTTCAAATAAATGAAAAAACATTTATTTTTTAAGGATTGGTAGGTAAATTTTTGACATTTATTTTAACTGGTTATATCATTTGTTTCTTATGGATGTGTCAGTTGATTAATCAAGAATTAAAAATAAATAACAAATGGCATTTAATTTAAATGAAAATTAAGTAGACCGGTTTTTAAATGAAATATCATTTATTGTAAATGATATTTTCAGTTATTTTAACTTACAAACTTTTTTAAGTGTACCACTAGTACTTTCAGACCCATCACGTAACATAGACTTTAAAATCGTTCACGTTGAAATGCAGTTTTGTTTTCCAGCCAAAACTCAGGTGTGGTTGGGTCTATTAAAGGTCTGCTTCCTTTAATAATCAGTATAATCGTTTCCGTGGGTGACGAGAACGGAAAACGATTTATGGTATAGCTTAGTTTCTTTTAGAGTTATAGCGAAACTATTCCCTGAGTCGGAGTACAACAGGGGTCTGAAGTAACCCGAAGTTGAGTCGGGCTTATTCGTGAAATGCGAACGAAAATAATCGGCAGGTGAGTCGTAGTATCAAGAAAAGGGTTTTAACTACGGTTAGGAAATATATCTAAATAACTCACGAGAATAATCGGCAGGTGAGTCGGATTAGATCGGGAAAAGGTTCTATGGCTGGTAAATAACTCTAAGTAACTCAAAAGAATAATCGGCAGGTGAGTTGGGTTAAATTGGTTCTAACTAAGTTTACTACGTTTACGTAACTTCCGAGAATAATCGGCAGGTGAGTCAGGTTAGATCCGGAAAAAGTTCTATGGTTAGTAAATCACTCTAAGTAACTCTCGACAATAATCGGCAGGTGAGTCGGGTTAGGCCGGGAAAAGGTTCTCTGGTTAGTAAATAACTCTTAGTAACTCACGAGAAAAATTGGCAGGTGACTCGGGTTTAATCTGTTCTAACTACGTTTACTATTTCTACGTGACTCACGAGAATAATCGGCATGTGAATCTGGTTAGATCGGGAAAAGAGGATCTGGGTGGCTTACAAGTTATACTTCGGCTGCTAGCACTATATGTTAAAAATTTTGCCAACTGAATGAGAATTAATTGAATATAATGTTGGTTACGGGCATCAGTAACATTAGTATTAGGTATATGAATAAGAAGGTTATTTGTAACGTCACGTTACAAATTAACCGGTCCTGTTTTCACCTATCACGGGACAGGTCCCAATTCCGAACTAACCCCTTTTTCCGCAACGGATGATTTTTAAAATAATATTTTGATTGCATCAATTGTATCTTTTCTCTGAAAGTGGTTTATGTACATGCATTACTTTTGGATTCATGTTATTTTTTTTTTTAATTGTTCCGTCATGTAGCCGTTTTGTTTTTGCTTGTTATGTTTTTTTTTTTTTTTTTTTGAGCCATTTCTAAGTACAATTAAGTGAACTTTTACAACCGGTTGACCGGTTGCTTTCAAAAGAACGACTTTCAAAAGCCGAAAACGGGTAGTTTTTATATTTTAACTTTTCGGAAAACTCGGAAACCGATTTTACGTATAATCGATCACCCCAGTTATTAAGTAATTTTAAAGTGCGTCCTCAGTTAAATTTAAATTATTGGTATATTTTCATCAAAATCTCTTATATAACTTGATTACACTTAAGAAATGTGGACATGTTTAGCTACACTAAAAAAAAGACATGAACTGAAACTTATCCAAAATTTCCTCTAAGATAGTTTAAAAATGTTCCTCAATTTTAGTCATATTTTATTAAAACTTAGAAAAATTTTCTTAAAAGAATAAAAATTCCTATGTTTGAGTAAAAATGAAATAGTTTATACACTCAGAAATAGTTCATATCTTTCCTAAGTCCCGTTTCACAAGGAGCAACTTTTCTCGCGGCGATTCTTGTCAATTCTCTTTTAAAGTTGCATTTTATTTCACACAGAGAAACTTTTTTCAGCAACTTTCCCTACATTTGGTTTAAAATGAATGAATAAAAAAAACGAAAAATTAAAAAACAAAACGAAGAATGAAAAAACAAAACGTATTGCGGAGAACAAGCAACTACGTACCAACCCCCACTCTTCTTTCCCCTCTCTCCCACAAACTCGAGAGTTGCGCGACAAATGTTACTCTGTGTGAAATGGGACTAAGTAATATTTCTTGATTTTCTAGGGAAAATTTTCATGAAATTTGCTGCAGATAAATTTTAATAAAACGTTATTTTTTCAAGTATAAGTTTTCTAGTTTTTGGGAAGTAATAAACTCAGATATAGGATTTTTTCCATAAGAATTTCTTCAGATAAATTAAAAAAACCTTGAGTAAATTTTTCTTAAATTATTTTCAATAATTTAAAAAAAAATATAATATATTAAAAGCAACTCAGATTTAATTATTTAAAAAAAATATATTTTTTAGGAATTAAATTAAAGTATCCATTAAAAAAATTTATCGCGCATGATTTTAATTTTAGGTTTGTGATCGTGCGTGAGTCAAAAATCGCTCACGTGTTCATCTCTAACCTTAACAGTCTTAAATATTGAACTTTAAGTACCTTAAGATATATTTTAAAATTTTGTTAGCAAAAGGTAAACAATTTCGAATTTGAGATTTTATGTAATAATTTTGTTTGCTGACTGCAATACAAAATGTCACAAACACATTTTATACATTATGTTATAATGGCTTCTCTACAATTGACGTAGCGCCTATTAAACTTTATATTTTTCAAAGGCATTTTATTTTTTGTAGTAATAATAAATAAAAGTAAAAATTTTTAAAGTTAAAATTATTAATTTTTTTCAATTAAAGTATAAGCAAAAAAATTCCATAAAATAAACTTATGACATTTTCCAATAATAACAAGAAATGTAACTGTGACATATTGTATTTTTGCAACAATTTTCTTAAATTAGTTAATTTTAGGAGACAAAGGACCCACAGTGTTCTTTAGCCATAGATGGCGTGTGTCGCTTAGGGCGTCCCTTTCTTAGTTCTTTCAAGCAGAACCGTTAATTAACTACGGATCTGAATCTGTCACAATTTATTACTTTTCAGGATATCCTGCAGTACATTTTTATACCCTCCACCATATATGGTGAGGGTATATATCAGTTTGTCATTCCGTTTGTAATATGTCGAAATATAGGTTATAGGTTTAAGACCCCATAAAGTATATATATTCGTGATCCTTATGCAATTTTAAGTCGATTTAGCGATGTCCGTCTGTCTGTCCGTCTGTCTGCCTGTCTGTCTGTCTGTTGAAATCACGATCACGACGCGAAGACGCAAGCGGGGGTGCCTATTTTTTCCCAGATTATTGAACATCCTCCCGAGCAGTTTGATATTTAAAATGAGCAAAATCGGTCAAGCGGTTCAAAAGTTATGAGTGAAAATGTGAAGGTACCTCTAAATTTTCCATACAAATTTGTACAATTTTTCTGTATCTATTTTTTTCTGTTAAGTAAGTAAAAATGTTATTAAGTCTTCTTATTGTTCGATTACATTTATTGTCTTACATACTATGATAACTAAGTTAACGTAAAAATGAATAATGTTAAAGTCGCTAACAGAGCAGACCTCTGTAAATAACATTGCTAAAACTAAATAACAAAAGTTCGTTACATAAATTGACAAAACATATTCATATTACAGTTCATGCAAAATTTAGTATATACGTATATCATCTTCATCCCCTTTGGTGGAGGGTATTCAAAGATTCGGCACAGCCGAATTTAGCCCCTTTTTTACTTGTTTTAATTTGTTTACCTTTTTGCTAATGAAACTTCATTTATATTTTAAATACACGAATTTAGTATAATTCAATTTAATTTTAAGACAAAAATGTATAGCAAAAACTTGTTAAAAGCAGTGTCCTTACTTACAAGAAATGATATTTAATATGATGTTCTAAAATAATTTCTTATTTTTATGGACTTAGTTCTTAGTAAAAAATAACTATTGAACTTAAATAAAATAAATTTTTTCTTAAATCCAAGGAAATATTTATTAAATAACAGTAAAATTTAAGAAAATATATAAACTAATTAGGAGGAAATTTAACTTATTTCTAATAAAAATTTTGGTCTATAATTTAAAAATTTTTAACAAATTTTACGTTAATTTCAATGAAAATTTTATTAAATTTTGGTAAAAAAGTGCCTTTGGCTCCGTTGTGATTTCTATTCCTCCTTTAAATAAGTTAATTTCAGTACATTTAATTTTTAGGTGTAAAAAATAACTTTAATCATTTTGTAATAATCAATGTACTTTAGTATTAACCAGCAAAATAAAATGGATCTTATTCTTTACGAATCTCTTTTTCACAACATCCGAAGAAGTTAATAGTGCAAATTTTTCGATTTATAAGAAGTCATTTTAAACAACTTCCAAAATGTTGATATTAACCCCTACTAGTAAAAAACAATTATTTAGTTGGTCCATAAATGGTTAATTCCTGCAGTCATTAAATGCCATATTGAAAACATATTTTATATAAAAAAAACAGTCCCTATATTTATTTTGTAGTCCCTATATTTAACAACTTCCGTAAGCTAATGAAAAAGTCCATCTGCTCATCGTTTTTTCATAGCACCGAAACACACTACGTCCTCCCAATGACACGCCAATGGTTAAATCATTAATGATTCACCGAAATTTTCACAACTTCATGTTCAGTACATGCAGTGTTTAACTACTTCTTCCTCAGCTCTTATTTTGCTGGGTATATTTACATTATCATGAAATTTTGTTGTTTTTCAGTTTAATTTCAAAATTTAATACAGTCAGGAATACTTTCCTTGCAAATATCTTTTGAAACTTTCTGGCTGAGATAACTTATGAACATTCATGTATGAAAATTCTAATGCAAAAATTACTTACGCTAAAGTAGAATGGTTTTGCTAGGATACCAAATAACTAAATAAGAAAAAATAATACTATTCTCACACACTTTGTATATTCCATATCACATGTACAATATTCATAGTGATAAACAAAAAGCGCAATACATAAGCAAGTAAAAAAACATTAAAATCACCTCGGGCACTTTAACTAATTTATACCGGTGGTAGTCATAGTCGTATACTGTTGTCAACTAATACAACAAATAAACGACCTGACGTCTTTGTAATTATGAACAAATAAAATGAGTCAAAAACACACTAAAAGGAAAAATGGCATCATAAAAAAGTTGTAAAAAAAAAAACTACACAAATAGAGGAAAATGATATGAACGTGACAACCGCAAAACAACAGCAACAACAACTTAAAAAGGATAAAAGAAACAAAATTGTACATACATACCCAGTGTAGAAATTATTTTTTTTTAAACTACCAATCATGATATCTCCTTACTTTTTAAATTATTTTTTGCTACATATTTTGCTACATTGCCTTTATTTAAATTTATCGAAATGCTTTCACGTTTCTTACTCCCGATCTCGAAATCCAATTCGATCAGTTTTTAGGTTGGGGAATTATATTTTGGAGAAAACTGACACAATTACTGATTTAGGTGTTGTTTTTGATTCCACCTTGTCATTTATTCCACATATTAATTACATAATTCCGAAAGCTTATGCAATGCTTGCATTCATTAGGATTGTTCCGATTTTTCTGATCCCAATACGTTAAGATTGGTATACACTTCATATGTTAGATCGAAATTGGAGTATGCATCTGTAGTATGGAGTCCATATTGTAGAATTCATATCTCTCGTATTGAAAGGGTGCAACGAATATTTCTTAAATATGCACTTTCATCGTTTACGTTTGATAACCCTTTACCTTCTTATAGGTCAAAGAGTTTATTTTTAGGTTTAGAAACGTAAGAAAATCGACGTAGATTTCAATCTGCATTACTTATATATGATATAGTTACTGGGAGAATTGACTGTCCTAAGCTGTTATCGCTGATATCGTTTTATGTGCCACGTAGAATACTTCGCTATAAGCATTATATTTTCAACATCCCTTTTCATCGCACTAACTATGCCCAAAATAGTATTTTAAATCGAGCGTGTAATGATATAAATTCTATAAATGAGATTGCTTTCAATAAAAATCCAAACCATGTCATTGAATTTTGCACTTCGAAAGAAACCTTTAAATTATTACTTTTTGAATTTTTTAATTTGTAATTTTTTTTTTAACTATAATACATGTTGTATCTAGTCTGTAAGGAAATTGTATATATTCCATTGACTTAATAAACTGAAATAATAATAATAATAATAATAATAATGGGTCACCTAAGCTTCTGTATTACTCAAGAACATAAAGTAATGTGTTTTATTATTTCAATTATAAAATAATGGCTGGTGTGATTTTGTTATTGTTTTATAATCAAAAAATTATGTTAATAAATTTACACTCACAAAAAAAGTATCATAACCTTAATTTTGCAGACCTAGCAGCAATTATTTGTCTACCTCCAGTTTGCCAGCAGTTTGTTCGTCAAATAAAACATCAAAAAAGTTTACAAAATCGTTTTGGCTATACGGTATAGTAAAGTTGCAGGAGATAGCTGATACCTTAAAGATATCTAAGGAACATGTCGGCTTTATTTTGAAAGTCGTTTTCCTAATGGGTGTCGCGTTTGCTCATAGTGCACCAAGAACAACAACGTGTCGATGATTTTGTTTCAGCGAAGAAACCGAAGACGCAACATTCAGCTTGTAAGGTTATGGCATTAGTATTTTGGGATATGGAATTTTGTAAATTGATTACCTTGAAAAAGTGCCAGACTATCACTACATGGCCCAACTGGTGCGATTCAAGGAGGAAATCACAAAAAATCTGCCCCATATCCCACGGACTTTTCAGCTGATGTGTTAGATAACCACCTAGTATTTCGAGCGACATCCCAACATAATAAAGTAATGAGAATCGTAATAAGAAAAACAACTGGTTATCATTAGAAGGTATTGCAGTATATAAACCAATTCCCGTAATGCGATTCTCTAGCTTTCGTACCGAATATAACGATTTTGTTAACTGACGACAATTAAGTCGTCAGAAAAGGTTTTTTGAAAAATATTTGACAAGAGATACCGACAAAAGTTGTTATATAAGAAGTAACGACAAAAATCGTAAAATTGAACTTACAAACATTTTTTAACTACAAGTACAAATTAAGCGAATAACTTTTAACGAATTTTGTTGTTAGTTATCAAATTTTGATTTTTATTGTTAAAAAGTTACTGAATCGCAATGCTGGTAATAACAAACTAATAGAATTTTTTGTTTAAGCTTAACCTTTTTCTAGAGGTTCTAGCTTGTCTAAAACTTCTGTTTTTGAAGAGATCTTTAGTCTGATGGAAAAACTGTATCAGCTTAGCAAGGCTGAAATATCGTTATATATAAACAAAAAATCTTAACAAAAGAAAACTGTAAGTTATGTGGTAATTTTTTTTACACTGGGTAAATACCAAACGAACCCCAGATTTTTAGGGACACCAATAAAAAATATAAAATCGCCGCAAGGTGAAAAGGTTATAGGTCAAAATATAACCACAATTCCTTAAAATCTAGATACAAAGTAAAATAAAAACAAAAAAAGGCGAAAAAAAACCTAAAGTATGTTCAAAAAGTAAACTTTGGTCTGTATTAAAGAGATAATTCAAAGTACGTTTCGGTATGATGTTTCTGCTGATTTCTTTTTCTTTTAAAGTCTCAATGTTGAAATGCAGTTTTATTTCCCAGCCAGAGAAAACTCAGAGGTGGTTGGATCTTTTAAAGGTCTGCTTCCTTTAAAGATCAGTATAATCGTTTCCGTGGGTGACGAGAACGGAAAACAATTTATGGCATAGACAAGTATCTTTTACAGTTATAGCGACACTATTCCCTAAGTCGGAGTACGAAAGGGGGTCTGAAGTAACCCGAAGGTGAGTCGGGTTAACTCGTGAAATACGAACGGAAAGGTTTGGCAAATATTCCTGACTAACTCAAGAGAATTGTCGGCAGATGAGTTGTAGTATCAGGAAAAGGGTTTTAACTACGGTTAAGAAATATTTCAAAATAACTCACGAGAATATTCGGCAGGTGAGTCGGGTTAGATCGAGAAAAGGTTTAAGCTATGATTAGTAAATATCTAAGTAACTCACGAGAATAATCGGCAGGGGAGTCGGGTTAAATCGGGAAAAGGTTCTGTGGTAAGTAAATAACTTATATGTATGAAAATGTATTTTAAGTTTGGTTCGAGATCATAGAATAAATTTTTTTTTTCCAAATGAAAAATAATTCTTTTTTCCTTATTTTTTATTTTAAGGAGAAGGTTCTATGGTTAGTAAATAACTCTAAGTAACTCACGAGAATAATCGGCAGGTGAGTCTGGTAAAATCGGTTTTAACTACTTTTACTATGTTTAAGTGACTCACGAGAATAATCGGCAGGTGAGTCGGGTTAGATGGGGAAACGAGTATCTGGTTGGCTTACAAGTTATACTTTGGCTGCTAGGTAAAGTATAACTCGAACTCCAACTGGATCCTAGTTCGCCCTTTTGGCCTCTAAACTTTGATACTATATGTAAAAAATTTTGCCAACTGAATGAGATTTATTAGAATAGAATATTGGTTATGGGCATCAGTAACTGTATTAGGTATATGAATAAGTAGGTTATTTGTAACGTCACGTTACAATGTATTTTTCGTAAATCTTTTCCGTCTTGATACACAATATTCATAGTATGAATTATCCGGTGTGGGTGATAATATTTTAAATATAATGAATGAACAACTAAATAAAAATGGCAAAATTACATCAATTGGTCAAAGACAGTCGTATTTTTATACTTTTTAGGGTGAGTTAAAATTATAAGAAGCTGAGACATTTAAAAATATCTTCCTCAACCCGACTGAAAAAAAAAATATTTTTTTTTACGAATGTTAATATTTTATTTAAATAAACAAAAATTTATGGTTGGTTCTGGGGCCCTAGAAAGCTTATATGAAATACCTTATATGGACTAAGCGTGATTTATGCGCAAATTCTTAAAGTATAAATCAATCTATCGTCTACAATATTTGTTAAATATGACTACTAAATCCTATATAAAAATAATATAATATGTCATTGATAAGCATCGACGCCCTCCTTTGAATACGTTCCAGAAGATGCAAAATAGACTTTGAAGCCCCTGTCCATATATGGAACAGAGGCTTCATCGGTTAAGAAAACCTAAACATTTGAATGCTTCTTTCGACGCCTGACTGATACGATTTTTCTCGCAGACATTGAATTCTAATGCCCAGAACATCAAGAGCATCCGATTCCTCAATATCGACACCGCCATGAGTATAGATGGCAATGGTGACCCCGCGGCCGGTATTTGGGTCAACAAAAAACATAGGATCTTGCGTTCATTATACTTGACCCTATTCACACGACACCACTCAGAGATTGTTAAAAGGTCCATACTCAGGGTGTTATTCATATTTTACCTCATGTCTCCAACCTCCTAAGGGATTGGCCTATGTTCGAAAGACTATGACCCAAATGGTTATTTATAAGGATAAAAAAGAGTAAGAGAGAAAGAACAGACCTTCCAGTCTCGTCCGATGAGACCCCATTTATATCAGCTCTTATAGTGCGATCTCTAGAAAAACTTGATATAAGTCGAAAGAAATCATCACCGACACCAAAATCATTAAACTTTGCTTTATGCCTTATATCTTGAAAATATCTAAAGTAACCACTTTGTTCTCACCAAATCGGTGCAACGCTCCGAAAAGAATGCGGACAGGTTTCCAAAAGAACGATTTGTACGAAAGCTATACTATCGATAGTTGGGAATTGGATTCTAGATAGTTTACAAAATTTAAAAGAGATATTAAAAAAAGAGCTAAAATAATTTATTTTTCTCTGAATTTGTTTTCAAAGATGCAGTTATCATGAGTTCCATCAAAAAGAAATTTTTAGGAAACTGGTTTATAGAAGATATTGGATAAAAGATCTCCATATATGAAATGTTTTATTAAATTAAGACAATTGCTTTCATTTTTAAATTTTTTATAAATATTTTTTATTTTCTTCACTTTTCTCAACTGATATTTCAAAGACATAAATATGCTCATTTTTCTTTCCCTTTTGTTGTAAATAAAAGTGTAAATGTCAATAGGAGTTGTTTACATATGTTTGCCGCCTTTCAAATTCCATACAAATGTTAAATGGAAAAATTTTAAATAGCGAAAATACGTATTTTAGGGTTCAGTATTCATTAACTTTAAAAAACCTACGAATTAAGCCAAAGGATTAAAATTAACAAATTAATTTCTGGACTAAAACATTAAGAATTAAAATTTAGCTTTTGGTAAAGGAATTAATTCCCTAAGGAGTAAAGTATACATTAATACAGTTGACGTTCTGGACCAATTTTGGCGTTTTGGCGGAAATGCCTTTTTGATCAATATTTCGACTAAACAAGTTACTTAAAAATGTATTTTAGAAGAAAGTAAAAATTTTATATTGTAAATTTTTTATTCGATCAAGATTCCCCAGTTCTGAAATTTTGAACATTTTTACCGTAGGTCAATAATAAATTGTACAATATAAAATTGTTTATTATAATTAGATATTGATTAATGAGCCAATTCAAAATTATTTTAGAACTAAGAAAAAAAATTTAAAATGATTTAAAAATGTTAACCTTTGCTGCCCGGATTTAAATTGTAAAACTTTTGACTGGTATTAGGATTCCATTGGAGAAAACGTGGCAAACACTGTAAAAACATGTGTTGTTTTGCTCATATACACCAATTTTTTAATTTTAATTTTAACTTTTGCTTTTATTATTATTTTTTTATAGTTTCGTTAGTTAATTTAACAGTTTTCTTAATATTTAAATCAAAATATATTTTATATATTGGTGTAGATGAGTCAAAACCAACCGCATGTCTTTAAAATTGTTTACAATTTTTCTCTGGTTGACTACCAGTCCAGAGTTGCCCATTTGAAAGAGCACCTCTAGTATAAAACTCGTTTTGATTTTTTGGCCTCCGCCAAAAAACTCTTTAATTTTTTTGAAAAAATTTTACTTAGAGAATTTTTATCAGTTATTTTAAGCTAAAAAATCTAATAATTTGATCAGATTTTGTTTTAAAAAACATTACTTTTTGTAAAAATACATTTATTCCAAATTTTGTGGCAGTTATATGAAAAATGTTTGAAAAGTTATACGAAAGTAAAACAGTGTGTGGTACAATTGGGCCCAAATGAATCGAAATCTAATTTTCTTTTGATGGAGTTGTTAATTAGGCACCTGGAAACAAATTTCAAGTTAAATATTTTCAAATTCATTCCACAAATATTATCTATAGGATCGAAAGAATCGAACGAGCTCTAAGATCCCCAATGAAATGGTTTATAATTTTGGATATATTTTACTAACACTTTAAATTTAATAATTAAAAACATATGTATTCGAGCCTAAGTAGAAAAATTATATTTTGTTTGGGGTAAACAATTCCAGCTTGAAACACAAATTTTTAAAATTTGTAAAAAACGTCCTAGAATCACGCCCAAGAAAATTTTTACATAAAATAAATACTGTGATATAAAATAGTAAAACGTGAATAAGACTAACGTTACAAGCAATTAAATTAATTGGCATTCCTCGTTTGGTTTTTATTTTTGAAATTCTGCAGTGTACAAGTTTTTTTTTTGCCTGAATAATTGAAGTAATTTTGAGGTTATGTTAAAAATTCCCTAACGGGTAACTTAACGAATTTAAAATAAAAGCCAAAATTAGTCAATTAAATATTCTTTTATTTACTTTTTGTTTGGCTGTGCTAGCTTAACAAGTTCCAGAAATAATGTGGTTCAATATTTGTTAATATAAGTGTACAACTTTTTTTTGGTTGACTGTACATACATACATCAAATTATGTCATCAGCTTTATTTTTTTTTGGACACAATACTATTTTTTATCATTGATGTTAAAAGTCTCCAGAAAAAAGAATTTGTAAGGTTTTAATAAATTCTTTAATAACAAAACTTTTTTATTGAAAACACTTTTTTAATTAAAGAAATGCAATTCTAAAAAAAGTTATAAAATTTCAAACAAAATTTTAAATTTGTTTTTATATGGGTCTTATTTAATCCGAGAATGAAATTAAGATTTAGTCGTATATTTTTAAAACAAATGTTATGAAGAAATAATTAATATTTTTACAAAAGTTAACAAAAAAATATTTCTTTAAAAGGAACCTTTTTCAATTTTGCAACACTAAAACCAAAACATTCATCGAAATTATTTTCTTTAAGAACACGCAAAAAAGCAAAAAGAATGAAATATGCAAAAGAGATCATAATAGAAGCTACAGACAATATTTGTTTTTAAAAAAAGCTATTATGAATCAACATCTTAAGATATATTAAAAATATTTAATTTGATTGAATATTTTATATATAAATTTCATAAATAATTCAAAAACCATATTTATAGTACTCACATGGACCCAAATTAAAATCTTTATTATAGAGTTTTATTTAGTACTTGTTTCACTTTTCTTTAGTCACAAAAAAAAAAAAAAAATAAAAAAATATTAAACTAAAGTTTATATATTATTCCTTATTAATAACTTTAAAAATGTTTTACAAATAATTTTAACATTTTCACTAAACCATTTAAACTTCAAAAAAAAAGGTGTCACAACTTGAATTTTACAATTATTTATTTGTTAACGTGCCGATTGACATAACAAAACTGAACTAAAGCAAAGATATATATAGAACAAGGGTGCCCAAGCCCTATGCGCTTGATGCTCATTTGTTTTTGTAAATGCTCTTAGCTATAGGCTGTGTGTTTTAATACACATAGAGCACTCAACAATAGCAATACGAAATACACAAACAACTTTGCCTTATTAGTTTTTTTTTGTCGTTCTTCACTGTATACTGGCAAGTGCAAAGCAACAACACTTTCGTGTGCTTTGTTGATAAACATTGACGAAAGCGATCATCAATGTAGATTTTGTTTTTGTTTAAAGTATGATATGAAATATTATTTTTTTCTTTTTTCTTTGTATGTTTTTACAATAAAAAAAATTGAATAAAAATTAGGTATTCTTTAAATGTATTGGTGTTTGCTCTTCCATAAGGAACTTTTGGGCACCCCAGATATAGAAAAAGCAAAAAGAAGAGCTTAAAAAGTAGTTGTGTATATAAAACATAATCCTAAAACTATGCTATAGATTATTAATTTTGTTGTTATCGATTTTCGATTACAAATACATACTCACTGTTGCCGGACTTAATGATTAGCATTTTCATGGTTTTTATTAGAGTTGTCAACGAAAATTGCTTTCTAAATTCCGGAATATATGATTTAATAATAATAAAAATTCAAAAATTAAAAAGACATTGACAACGAATGAGAAATTTTAAAGTTTTCGCTACTTGAGATTTTTATGATTTCAGGACTATTTTTTTTTTGAAACATTAATATGTGTAAAAATGTTAAATGAATGTTAAAAATATAAGTAATCAAAATAACTTGTTTACGTTTATTTAAGAACGAAATAAATTACGTTATTACAAAAATTAATTTTTTTATTCCCAACTTTCACTTATTATTTCTTCATTAAAAATATTTTAAAATGGAATGATGAAATTTATTTACTGAAAAGAGAATAACAGCATATTACAATAATATTTCAATACATAACTTACATTAAATTCCTATAAATTCCTATATTCAGTATATTATTACATAAATAATTATTTAATTATAAATAAAAAACTAAATCTATTTACTTTATTGTCTAATTGTATTCAGCAATTGCTCTACTTTTAGTAAATCATAAATATATAAAACTTAAGTTAATTAATTTTAATAAGAACTGTTGTATACTATTCCTTACCAATTATTTAATATATTCTATAATTTTTACTAATAATTTTAACATTTTCACTAAACTATTAAAATTTTTATATAGTTTTTTAAAACTTTTTTGTGTTTATGACAAACAACAAAAAAAAACTGACTAAAGTTATATCCAGTGTTGCCATATGAGAAATATGAAAAGGTGTTAGATTGTCCAAACAAGTGGTAGATGGAAAAAAGTTCTAATTTTTTTTTGCATATATTAAGAGTTTTTATTAATATATTGGATTACAATTTATAAAAACATCGGGTTAAAAAATAATTAAAATAAATAACATTTGTGCATCGTTCTATTATATATATGTAAGTGTTTCCGAAAATTGTAATTTTAAACAATTTCAATTCATAATTATTGGATGTATGTTATAACTAAAAAATGTGTGATTTACAACAGATGGCGTATCTTTTACATATGATTTGTGTCTTTAATAGCTTATATGGAGGGTAAACAAAAAAGTATGAAAATGATAAATTGGAGGCATTACTGGATAAAGACTATTGTCAAACTTAAAAGAGTTTGCAGAATCATTGGGAGTCACTCAAGCTGCAATTTGAAAACGTTTGCAAGCATCAGAATTCATCCAAAATCAAGTAAATTGGGTACCACACTAGTTGAAGTCGAGAGACGTTGAAAGACGAATTAACATATGCGAATTTCTGCTTCAGCGCCGCAAAAAGATGCCAGTTTCACATCGAATCGCGAAGCACAATAATTCGCATGTAAAGCCCGGACAACCAGCCAATTTAAAGCCAAAGCCGAATATCAATGGCGCCAAGGGTTCCTTCTATTATGAGCTGCTAAAAGCTGGCGATCACAGGCGGTCTGTACGGAACACAATTGATTCGTTGGAAGCGAGCGTTTTCCAAAAAATGTCCCCGATATGCGAACATAAAGCCGTAATATTCCATAATAACAACGCTTGGCAACATGTTGCAAGACCGCATAAAAACTATTTAAAAAATATTGGTTGGAAAGTTTTGTCTCACTCGCCTGATAGTGTTGATCTTGCTTTGTCCGACTACCATTTGGTTTGATTGATGTAGAACGCTCTTGTTGGAATACACTTCCCTTCGGAACAGCATACCCCAAATTATTGGCAATACTTTGATTAAATTTAATTGTTGTACCAATGTTCTCAATAAACGTCCAAAATTTGACAAAAATTCCGCATTTTTAAGTTATGCACTCAATTTAATTTAAAACAGTACATTATGCAGTCAAAGACGTTGTCATTCGAGAAGTATCCATTTTCATAATTTTTGCTTAAAAAAATACATATGTGACCTTCTCCCCGAGAAACGGGACCTAGTGTTTAAAAAAACGGGTTTGGACTTATGAGTGGATTCTGGTACATAAAAGGGTGTAGAATAAGATGAAATGAGTTAGATTTCTGAACTTGAGCTGGAGTATTTAGGGCTTACGGTTGACTTTGGAGTGGACTGTATAGCTGAGCACCTAAATATGAAGAAGAGTTAGGCCCTTTGTTCTCGGATTATAATTTCTCGCAGCTCTAGACAATTATAAAGGAGTTGTTGGTTGAATTGGAAAAAATGGGAAAAGGTATAAAAATAAAAGAATTAGTATAGTGTATTTTTGGAAAGTGCTTTATTGTGCTCACCGTTTCTGTTGAGGGTTACAAAGTAAGTGAAGTAAGTAATTATTTTAGAAACTTCAATTTATCTTTATGTTTCAAAACCAGAATATGAATTTAGATAATTTCTATGTTATTTACAATTCACAATAATTCATAGTTCATAGTTCAAACATTCCAACTATAACTATTTTATTTAAATTCAATTTTGTTGGCAAATTCAATTAGTTAATTTTCAATTCTATATATAAAAATGTAGTTTATTTTTAATTGTTTATTGTCTAAATTTATGAATTTAGACACCCCATAAAAACGTACAAAACGAACTTGGGAAAATCGACAAAAATAAGAAAAACATTAAAATTTTAATTTTTTTGATTTTTTGGTTTTAAATTGTTTTTTTTTTCGTCAGTCTTCGAATTTTTTTAGGGCTTAAACTTTTTTCAGTGTTTCGTGATCTGGTACTTCGATTTTCTCCCGTTTGACAATTTCAGTTTTTTCTTTTTTCGGCTCTTTGACTTCAGCTTTCTTTTTCTCGTAATCCGGTGTTTCGATTTTTTCTTGTTGGCAGGTTCAGATTTATTTTCGATTTTATTTCGATTTTCCGTTTCTGTGAATCAGTACATAAGACCCTGACATTCTCATACAAATACCATTTGCGATCTAACGATAAACGAACAGAACAGAACGAACAGAGCAACAATAGCAAAGGTATTGTCACACTAAAACCGAAAAAAATACGTCACCACATGGCATGACGTCACCAAAGTCGGCACCCAATCATAACTAACCATACCAAATCGCATCTCCCAACTGAAGGTGTGTTCACAGTGATAACGCGTTATGAAACTTTAAATGCGTTTTTCTTAAAACTTTATTTTCACACACTAGGTCCCTTTTCTTGGAGAAGTTCACATATGTTGATCAATAATTTCATAAAAGTCATAACAAGTTTTATGAAAATGGCAAGTGTTGAAAATTACAATTACATACGATATAATATGAACGATAAATATGTGTTATTTATTTATTTATTTAACATAGTTTTTTATAAACGCATTGCTCATACTAATATATGCAAAATAAATTTTAGCACATTTTCTTTTCAGCTTTATTTTAGACAATTTAGCACTTTTTCACATTTCTCATATGTTAACACTGCCGGTCAATATGAATCAATGATCTATAGCATACTTTTAGTATTTTATTTTTCTTTTTTTTTTTATCACTTGTCTTAAGTTCAGTTTTTTTTTTGCAGTTCGGCACGTTAATAAACTAATAATAGTGAAATCCAAACAGTAATAAAAAATTGTGTGAAAATTCAAATTAATAGCCCAAAGTGTTTAAAATATTTAATAATTGATAAGAAACAATATACAAAAGTGTATATTAAAAATAATAAACCTTAGTTTAATATTTTTGTGATTAACGAAGAGAGAAGCAAAGGCTTAAATAAATTCGATAATAGGAAACAGGTATGTAATTATATAATTTATATATAAATTTTATAAAATTTTTATTAGGAATTAAATTTAAAGTATAATATGTAATACTTTGTTGTTGTTGGCTGTATATTCTCAAAAGATTTCTCTTATTTTATTTCATTCATTCTCTTTTCAGTATGAGGCTGTTTTTGTTATAGTGTGTGGAAAAAGAAACAATTCACACTATGTTTCATATCAAATAGTTTAGCTCTAAACTAATGTTAAACTAAAAATTTGTTAATGTAATATTTTTACATTCCATTTTTTTGTTAACTTTTGTGTAGAGATTAACAATTGGGTGTGGGACCCACCATTATAAACATGTTTTGGTTTTAGTGTTTCCAGGGTAGATGATTTATTCCTACTTTAAAGGCTTTATATTTGGTGCATTTATTTTTGTGGGGTTCTTAGAAGGAAGGAATATTTTTATTACGAAGAATTTCCTGAGTGTAAAGTAAAAAATATATGAATTAACCTTAATCTCATCTAAATTTTAACTCACTTTGCATTCAACTGATCAAAATCGTTGAAATTTTATGTGTCTGTAAAAAGTGCATTCTTTAATTTTAATCCAGTTTTCAATAAATTTTTTTTATTTACAAATAATTTATAAATATATAACGCTGATAAACTTTAATAAGCTTGTACACATAACAACCTGATTTTTTAAATAAATACTTTAAAAATTAAAATTTAAATCAAAAGAATTTTAAAAATGGAGGATAAATATAGATTTGTTAAATAACGTTGATGGTAGTCTAATTGTGTGTTATTTCGGGGTTTCTAATAGATACCCAACGGAAAAACAAATTTTTGTAGAACTCTGAATCCAAAACACACTTATCAAACTACATTTTTTTTACAGATTTCTATTTTAGTATTTCCAAGCTGCAAAAAAAAGAATTATTTTAAATTTAATATTGTTAAACATTCATTTACAAATTATATCTTAATACCCTAACCGAGCACTAGCAACGAAGGCTTTTTGGCTTGCTGTAACGAAAACAGACCAGAGCCTCTGGTGGGAATCGAACCCACGACCCCCGCACTGATAAGCTAGCACGCTACCAACTAGCCTACCGCGATTCGCGATTAAAATTGATCTATTTGAACCGAAATACTCTGTATATTTTATTTTTAGCTCTTCTTTCAAAATAGATTAGAGTTTTATCATGGGTGCAAACAACATTTGAATTGTATAGGACGATGTATTATGACGTTTTTTTAAATAATAAAATAACTGTTATATTATTTACAAGACTGTTTCTTTTGATTAAGGCAGATTACCGTATACTTTTTGTATATAAACTAAAAATTATGACATGATATTTTTTGTTTTTAAAAAAAGCTCTTCGGAAAGAAAAGTGTAAGTAAAAGTAAACATAAAATTTTCATTAGTAACATGAGTTCAACAGAGTTAAAAAAAAACTCAAACAACTACAATATGAATACTTTCATTTACTGTTTATTCTTTATTATACCCTACACCAGACTACATGGTCAGGGTATAATGAGTTATTGCTGATGTTTGTTACTACGAATATATTGTACTCACAGTATCAATCGTCTCAGTATCACCTTTTGAGTCCGTCTGCCTGTGCATCCTTGGGTCTTTGCAAACTTAATAAAAAAACTACAGGTCGCATATACACTCTGCAACAAATTAAGGATCATTGCTTTAAGCCTGAAGCAAACCAAATGCCAATAAAAGTAATTTTATATGCTTGTAAACCCCCCGCGGAATTTGCTCTACTTGATATTAATTAATTTTTATGAAATCAAATCTTTCCCATTGTTACGTCTAGGTTTTAAAGCTAAAAGTGTCAGAAATATGAGCAAATATCTATAGCTTGAGTTCTTACTAACTTTCGTTAGTTGATCGAAAACATAACTAACAACATCATCTATGATGCCAAATTTTTTAAACACATAGAAAAAAGATTTGTGCTGACAACCGAACTTGTTGCCAAAGGAATAGTTCAGTTGCACCAACCGAATTTTTTAGCAACCGAGATAATGTCATAGTCAAATTACTCATGTCTCAATTGGTTTTCTGTTGTCACAATCAAAAGAATCGGTTACCATAACCGAACCATTCGATTGCCTACAAATTCGGTTGTCAGCACGAATCTTTTTTCGATGTGAATTTAAAAAGTACACAGAGGAAACAGATTCATTGTGACAACCGAATGGTCTGGTTGCAGCAATCGTATTATTTGGTTGTCGCAACCAAATAAATTCCTGGCTCAAGTGAAATATTATGTTCCAACCGAAATGTCGATGACCACAACTGAACCAAAAAAATCGCTTATCACAATTATCTCGTTCTGATCTGATCATATCTGCTTAGATAATACGATTGAATATAATTAGATCCGGTCTAATCCTATATGGTAAGATATGATATATAATTCGACATTAATTACAAACACTACTACAGGGTCCGCCAAATAACTTTTTTTTTTTGAAAATGCTATAAAAAAAAAACTACTGAATATTTTCTCAAATTTCTTTTTTTATTTGAAAGTACAATCCTTCCGGTTAATAATGGAAAATAATTTCATTCAAATGGCTGCCTCGGCTGGCCATGCAGTAGCCTACACGATCGGTCCAATTTTTAAGCACATTATCGATTGTGTGCAGCTGTATTTTACCAATGGCTTCACGCATTTACCAATGGCAGCTCCGAGGTGGCCAAACGACATCAGCTCTGCGGCTGATAATGCGATCTTCAAAAACAGGACGCAAAACATCGAGTGTATCTATGGCTGTGTGGCACGTAGCGCCATCCTGTTGAAATAAAATGGTGCCAATTTCCTCCTCTTCAATTTTTGTGAACAAAAATTCGTTCAACATGGCCCGATAACGATCGCCATTGACTGTAACGGCCACTTATTGCTCATTTTCGAAGAAAAATGGCCCAATTATGCCTTTGGACCAAAATCCGCACAAAACAGTGACTCGTTTTGGGCGCATCGGCTTTTTAATGTATGCGTGCGAGTTTTCTGTGCCCCAAATGCGACAATTTTGCTTGTTTACATACTCGCCAAGATCAAAATGAGCTTCATGTGAAAAGATGACATTGAAGAGATGACATTCTGCAACATTACCATGATTTTCAAAGTAATGTCGCAATATTTCCCAGAGTTGTTCAAGCGTATACACAATCATATTTGTTCAGCGGAAGGATAAAACTAATTATCTGTCAAATCAGACATGAGCTAAGTGTTACCATTCACGAAATAAGCACTAGTTAAAAAGAAACGTTAGATGGCGGACCCTATATTAATATGTATTTTTATATAATATTTCGTTTTTTTTCTACCATTGGAAATATGATATTTTAAAAATTTTTGACTATGTTAACCCTTTTGTATATGAGTAAAAACAGCAAAAGGTGGTCAAAGCTAAAATTTAAATTTTAATTTAAGAGGCTAACGGCATTTTAAGTTATTTCGTTAGGGTAAACGATGTTTTAAGTCATTTCGTTAGGGTATTTTAAGGTTTACGGTTTTTGAAATATGATTGTCATTGAAAGGCTTTTAAATTGCTAGTCATATGTTAGGGTTAGTGCTTTCTAACAATGATTAAAACATATATTTTTTTATTTTCCTTTGCCAAAAATATAATACTTTCATTCTCTCTGGGAATATTTCTCCCTTATAAGTAATTTACATTTTTCTTTCAATATTTTTAAAAATTTTAATCGGCAAATGGGTCAATTGATTAATTTAAATTAGATATTAATCACAACTCGATCGACAACGACAAATGCTTTTTCATACATTTTGTATGGGAAGCAAAATATCGTCGAGCGATTTGTCATCATAATATATTATATATTTTATTTTTACGACAACACACTCAATTTCTTTTGTCAAATTGTTGCCATATTTTTACATGAATTATGATTAACAGAGTTGTAAAAATTCGTATCAGTGTGGCAAATATTTGTATTTGGTTTAAAACAAAATTAAATACAGCGAAATAAAAAACATCACATTTTAACATTATGCAAAACTGATTGAATTGGTAAACAAATAAAACAAAACAAATTATCAGCGGCTATGATTAACTCTTAAGCGACAGTCGATATTTTTTGACGTTTAGAAAAAGGGAAAGCAAAATTTTGGTTGTTTTGGTTGCATTAATGTTTGTTGTTTCTAATTTCACTGTACATAATTTTGCTTTTCCACGGTAAATCACGTATTTGTATTTATTTCTATTCTGTCCAAAAAAATTATTTTTTGTTAGCAAAGAAAGAATTTGCAATTCTGATGCGAATTTTTGCAACTGTGTTTTGACAATTGACATATAATTTGATACACTCAAATAGATCCCATTACGATGACAAATCGTCTATGACTTATCACAGCCCTGGTCATACCTGTAAATATATTATAAGTTTCATTATGGCTTTATACAGATATGGTAGCTGATTTAAGGCTGATTTAAGGTTTACAAATTCCGTTTAAAGAATTATTTTCAATTTTAGTTTGAAGTTGTTAGGTCTAATTATATACAGGGTGATTCAGTCACGACCTGCCGAATTTTACCAGCGTATTCCTTGGCTCATTTCATGAAAATATGTCAATTACGACCATCCCCGAAAATGCAATTTTCTCAGTGAGATGGCAGGTAACTTATGCTTTTTTTCTCTTGAGAGATAGCCCTACCTCTTACCTTTAAAAAAGGTTCTAAACAAAGCACAGAGGTCTTACCGTTCCAAAGTTATAATCATTTGACTGAAATGCAAACATTTTTTTAATGTAAATTTACAAAAACAAATGAATGTGTGAATGTGTCCGACGACTGGTTCAGAAGTTAGAAATTTTACCCTACTACCCTCTGACCCCCAATCCGAAAATTTTCAAACCGAGCCAAGGTCGTGACTGATTCACTCTGCATGTTGTGCCAGATCTACCTAGATTTTATCAGATCTCAATTTTGAGATCTATTTAGATCTGGTTCAGATCAAGTTTTGAATTCCTTCTTCGGCTATATAAAACAACTGTGAAGAGGGAGAATAAAAGCCAGTTAAGTACTTTCATATTCACTTAGTTTGTTCGGCCCAAGAACGAACTTTCTGGAAATTCATTAAAATTTTTCTCTATATATTCTTTTAAGCCCATACAATTATAATCAAGCCTCTTCCCAGAATTTAGTCCGCTTCGCGGAATAATTATTTTTGGTGCAGGGTATCATATAGTTGAAATGCTCGACTTTTATATTCTTACTTGTTTTTCGTTATGCTGTTGGCTGGCTGGTTGATGTGTTCTGACTAATTTATACTTCTATCAGCTTCTACTGGTTTTCTTTTATATCTTCCTATATTTATGAAGCTGCCTGTTAGAAGTTACAACAAATTATCTATGAGACACATTGTACTAACAATAATATTAACACAATTTGGAAACTTATCATGGCTAAGGACTGCACAGGTTACACACTATTAACACTGTAAAAATTTAACAATAAGGTACTTATTTCATCATCTCCAAAGTAATGGATCCAATTGTTAGCTTGAGACTCATCGCCTGAAAAATTTAATAATGAAGAAAGATGTAAAGTAAAGCATGGACTCCAACGGTTATACATTACCTTATACATTATTTGATAATGAGTGGTCTTGCTGGGATATAAAAACTTTTTGTATATATTACGGTATTTATAACGTATCGTTGTGCCATTATACAAGAAACATGATACAAATTGCATCGGAAGTAAGTCCAGAAAAATATAAAATTTATCACGAAAAGATAAAAAAAAAAAATTAATACAAACACAAGAAAATTGGTATTTTGTAAGACAATATAAAAAAATGAAAAGAGATGTAATAAAAAAACTAGTAACTAAATATTTTATATAACATCCTAGAAGGCTACGTTCAAAGCATAGTTTTTAATTCACATCCGTTTTAAGTTTCTTATCAGGGATTTTACGTTTAATGGTTGTTGGCTAAGTAAAAAAAAAAAATTCTATACAAAATTACCAACGTCCTTTATTTGTGTATGTGTGTTTTAGAAATGCAGTAAGATACAGACAGTTGGTAAAGTCACCTGTTTTAATTAAACCTACGTGATGTCAAATGTTGAAATTTTTGAAAAGACAAGTCATAGTTACACGTGTTGACAGGAATTTTTTTTGTATACTGCTTGTTTCTATTTGTGCTTTTATCTCATTCCACAAAAGCTCAATTGTCATTATGTTCTAATTGAATACATTCTTAAATGGCAAAGACGTGTTTATGAGTTAAGATAATTTTAGTTAAAAAAAATAAATAAAATATAACAATAAGAAATTTCTCTTTTTATAAGAAATTTAAAAAAGAAAAAATTTTTATTAAAGTATAAAGATTTTTTTTACGTAAAATATAAAAAACATATGCATATCATACATTATATCAAAGCTTACAAAATAAAAAATATTTTTAAATTAATTATTCATTCGACTTGAGACCATAATATTGTTACGATTTTTTTTAAATCGTTTAAACTATAACAAACTATGTTTAATTACAATTACACTTTAATAAAAAAACTGTTAACAAAATTAATTCAATTAATCACCAATGTTACTTTTTTCTTAGCTATGTTGCCATCCGCGTTTTATTTCAAAACTGATTAACATGCCACACTACTCACATATTTATAAAGGTGGTGAGAATAACCTGAACATAGAAAAGATTCTAGTATATTCTTGAATTATTAGTTGGATATATTTGTCGGTAGATGTAGCCTTGGTGGAGAGTTAATGTGGCAAAGCTGTATATCGAGTGTGTTCTAGTATTTGCTACTTTTGAAGTTATCAGAAAAAAGGGTTGCCATTGAAGCAATTGTTTTACCTTTTAGGGCTGGCATATGGAAATCTCTGTTTCTACAAGTAAATGGAAATTGATGCATCGACTTTCGGAAAACAATATGATACATTTTATTACTTAGTAAAATATAGGCAATAAAAGAGACTATCTTCGTAAAGAGCTAGCAGGATATAATACGTTTTATTGGGTTCGGTTAAGACACTCACCTATTAATAATTAAAAAATAAGTTGTAATTGATAGCACATTATTTTTGTAGCTACCCAATTAAAAAAGTTTATATATATTCATATTTAGCTTTATTTAATTATATATTATCATATTGAACTACATATTTCGGTATTCATTTCAATATGTAATTATATATTGCATTTTTTTTTAATAATCTTTTATTATAATTTATATGCCACAAATCATATATTGAGCTTTATAAAATTAAATTTTTCTTATGCCATATAATATGGTATATATAATATTCTATAAAATTATATAGCGTATAACATTATATATTATTGTATATATTACTAATATACTGAACATTTTTCACCGCAGTCCTATTAAAATGCACCTTCCATTTAAACCGCCGAACACTAAAAACAAAAAGACATGAATTAAAAATTAATCTAATTTTTTTTAATATAGTCAAAAATGTTCCTCAATTTAAGTCAAATTTTATTAAAACTTAGAAAAGTTTTTTTAAAATGAATGTTTAAGTAAAAACGTAATAATAAGATATTGTTCATTTCTTTCCTAATTAATATTTCTTAATTTTAGTAAAAAAAAACAAGTATATTAAATACAAATTTATTAATTTTTAAGAAAAACATCTTAGTTTTAAGAAAATTTCATACTAAAATACCGGGTGTCCGCCGGGAAGGTATTCTACTATGTTTGTTTATAATTTTTGATTAAATGAAAGAGAATGGATTATTTAATGTCGGCAATTATGTATGGAATATAATATCAGATAAATGTCCGTCTCTGTTATCCTCACAAATGCGAGCCCTTTTGAGCACATTTTTCATTACATTCTCACACATTTCACGCGGTATTTCATTAATTTCATCACGAATATTTTGTTTGAGTTGCTTAAGCGTTTTTGGTTTATTTGCATAAACCTTGCTTTTCAGATATCCCCACAAAAATAAGTCCGGATCTGTCAAATCAGGCGACCGTGGAGGCCAATCAACATCACCATTTCTTAAAATAACTTGTTGTGGAAAGAGGTCTCGCAGTAATTCCATTGTAATCCAAACTGTATGCGATTTGGCACCGTCTTGTTGATACGACATGTTAATCAAGCCAAAAGCATGCAGTTGTGGCGTTAAAAAGTTTTCAATCATCACGATATCGCTCCCCATTCACAGTTACCGTTACGCTGTTTTCATTTTCAATGAAGTAAGGTCAAATGATTCCTTCTGAAGAAATTGCACACCAGACTGTTACTTTTAATAGATGCAAAGGTGACTGATCAATAATTTGAGGATTTTCCATTGCTCAGAACCGACTATCCTGTTGAATATGAAAATTCAAATGAAAATGTGCCTCGTCACTCATTATGAAAATCGGGGTTGTCATAGACGAGCTGTTTTAACGATTGAAACACGTTGGTTCATCGAATATTTTTCCATAATAAATTTACCACCTGTCTACCTTCCCGGCGGACACTCTGTATAATAAAATCTAAGTTTAGTAAAAAAAAAATGTGTTACTTTTTTCGCGAGTGTGTGTTCATTTTTTTCGCGAGTAGTAAAATTAACTAAATTTTAAAAAGCCATTTCTAAATTCAGTTTTATGTCTAACACTTTCTAATTTTTAAGAATTGTTTTCTAAAAATTAATTCAGACAAAAACAAAAAGTAGTCAATTTTTTCTCATGTAATAATAAAAATTTATTTGGTTTTAGAAACTGATGAACTATTTCAGGAAAAAATTTTAATGCAACTTAGTTCAAATAAATTTTAAATGTTGGGAAAAAGCGGTCAGTTGGAAATTGTGACTTGTGCCGTGATAAGTGAAAACTTGACTGGTTCCGAAAATACATATCACGAGATAGGTGAAAAGAGGACCGGTTCCAAAAGTATTTACCACGTGGCCAGTTCAAAACTCATAACATGGGGCACGTTCGTAAACGCAGTAATTGCGCATCACTGCAGCATTATTAAAAGTAAAACGTTAAAAAAGCATTATTAAAAGTAAAACGTCAAAAGTTTTTTTATGCAAAAAATTGACAGTGCTGTCGCAAATTTGTGCAACTATGGCATCATTAAAGTTTCTTATGCAATAGTGCAAAATGAGTCTCCTCTTTCGTTTTGTTTCTATTAATTTTTTTATTATTATAAGTTAACAAAAGTTCTCATTTTACTATCAAGATTTTCAATAATATTTGTTAATGTTATTGTATTGTGGTGAACATATTTTTATCTCCTGGAAAATGATCTAAAAAGCAAACAATGCAGACGTTGAGCTGTAGCAAAGCATCTGCAACAGATCATCACGCATCAGCAACGAAAATTGGCATAACTGCCGCAGTTATGCACATCCCAGCAAAACCACACATTACCGAATAATGTGTAAAGTAATGTGAATTACTTTACATATTACTTTACTGAGAATGGAAAAAGTAATGTGTCTAAAATTAGATTTTTAAATAAGAGGAATTTTTATTAAAAAAAAATATTACAAATATTTTAAACGTTATTAAAAATAATGTGGCCATTATGGGAATCGAACCAGGGAACTCTGGCTGCCCGCTAAGAACTCTAACCACTGAGCTATCGACGAAAATAGTATTTGATTGCTTTAAATTTAAATGAATTGTTGCGCTTCGTTTTTACGCTAATGTTGTTAAAATAAACATACATTACCTTTTGCTTACAAAAAACACAAAGTAATGTAAAAAATAGATTTTAAAAATATATCAATTATTACTTTACATTTATAAATCATATATTACGTAATCAATAATCAGTTACTTATTACTTTATGCTTGCAAATAATGAAAAAGGTAACGAGCTATCATTACAAGGTAACGCATGAAAATATCGCACCCATTACCAAAATTTTGCTGGGATATTTTATTGGATTTACGAACCCATGTTACTTTGTGTTGGTTCTCTGCTTGTTCATCCGGGTTAGTTGTGTGACATGTTCCTTTAGAAGAGTCCTGTGACTGTCACAGAGGGCAATTGATTCCCTTCAAAAACAAGCCCATGTTAAATTGACCGGCAATTTTTATATAAAAAACCGGTCCCGTGACAAGTTTCTATCACAATGGACTGGTCACGTGACGTGTCATGGGATAGGTTATTTTCCCGCAGGGTAGACATAGGATTTTTTCCCTAAAAATTTCTTCAGATAAAGTAAAAAAAACTTGAGTAAGCTTTTCTTTAATCGAGGAAAAATTTAGTTTTTGTGGGAAAATGTTTTTATTTTAAAAATTTAAAAAAAAAACAAAATAAAATAAATTAAACACAAACTAGTTAATTTTCTTAATTTTAAAGAAAAAAATATTATTTCGGAAAACAAATCAAGGTATCCTTTAAATAAAATTATTTTGCGTGATTGTAATTTTTGGTTTGTGATCGTGCGTGCGTCAAATACCGCTCAAATATCCATCCCTAATCTTAAGAGTCTAAATATTGAACTCAAATTAGCTTAAAATGTGTTTTAAAATTTTGTTAGCATAAGATAAAAAATCAAAGTCACAAGGATTTTTTTTTCAGTTAGAAAAAAAAAGTCATAATATAAGTTTTAGCTAAAAATCCTCAAAATAATCTTATGAAATTTTTCTATTTTCCAATAATAACAAGAAATGTAACTTTGATATTTTGCATTTTTGCAACAATTTCCTTAAATTAGTTAGGATACCCTGAAGTACATTTTCTTAATTTGTTTACCATTTTGCTAATAAAATTTTATTTATATTTTAAATACATGAGTTTAGTATAATTCAGTTTAATTTAGAACTAAAAATGTATAGCAAAAAGTCTTTCGAAAGTTGGAAAATACTTTCACAATGAGTGTAAAGTACTTTAAAATATGTGGAAAAATATATATTACCTTTACCATAGAAACAGTTTCATATTTATTAGAAAATTTTTTTTAAAGATAATTTTCACTTAAAAGAAATACTATTTAACTAAATGTTAGAAAATATTTTCTTTTTTTTTGGGAGTAAGGTCCTAGTTTTTAACAAAAAAAAAAAAATATCTAATAAACTTAAATGAAATAAAATTTTTCTTAAAACCAAGGAAACATTTCCTAACTAAAAGTAAAATTTAAGATTATATATGAACTAATTAAGAGGAAATTTTGCAATTTTGTCTAATAGAAACTTATTTCTCAATAGTAAAATTTTCCTATAATTTAAAAATTTTATCCAAATTTTAAGTAAAATGTTAACTTAAAAAAAAGTGTCCTTGGCAGTGTTTCGATTTAAATTTTTCCTCCAAATAGGTTTATTTTTCTAAATTCTAATTAATTTTTTTGGGAATAGTTAAAAAAAAATTATTTATTTTTATTATTTCATAATTTTGGAGAACAAAACTTAAATTCAATAATATTGGACAAATATTAAGTAAAATTTGTTTCTTAAAAAAAAAATTTCAGTAAGTTTTTTGTATAAAGTAAATTTTTGGAAAACTTCATATTTCTTATGAAATTAGTTTTGAATGAAACTTCTTCATCAAGTGTATGAAACTTTTAATAAATAATATGAAATATTTTATAAAATTATTTAGAAAACTGCATTATTTTAATTATATGTTTCAATGTACACAAAAAATTATTAATATTATGTAGATATGTCGCGTGGTGGTCAAAATAAGCATGATTTTATAGGTAATTAAAAAAAGTAATCCCTCTTAAAATAAAAAATTTTGTTGTACCAAATATAAAAGGAAGCCTCTATACATTGGAAAAAGTTTTAAATGTAAAATTCATCCAACAATAAAAATCTATTCTAAATTTAAGTGGAGAAAGTTATAGTTGCTTCCCTATAAACATACGACAACTAACGTCCCTTTTTCATAATTATGAACCCGAATCATAATTGTTGGTATTTACTACTGCTGACAGAGAAAAATTATAGAAAAAAAGACATTAAAATAACACAACACAGCATTGAGTTTTTTGTTGTGTTGCTTTTATTTTGTTAGAAGAAGTGTTCCATTTAGAGACAAACAAGTGAACAAAACATGTACAAAAAAAAAAAAAAAAAAAAAAATATATAGAAATACAAACATATCTATACACAAGAGGAAAAACTATAGAAAAATTGAAGTGATGGAAAATGGAAAAAAGAAAAACTAAACTATGAAAAACAAATACGCACATACATTTATACACTATGAAAAACAGCATACACATTGACATAGTTTAAAGATTTGTTGGAAAAATAACACAAACACATAAAATAAAAGTTTTATATAGAGAATTTGAAGGATATAACAGAAAGAGTTTTGTTTTTATTAATAAGAGTATAAAATGAATTTTAATAACTGTTATACTAGAGCAGCACAGATGAGAATTTTACGTAATATATTATTTCGAAAATACGAATTTTCAATAACGGTTTTCGTACATTTTTGTACTCAATTATAAATGTCACAAGTTTCGAAAAATCCTTTACAGCTTCCTTTTTGTGCTCTCGTTCTCTCAACAATTACTCTTTTTAGGTGTGTTATGTTCGTATTTTAATGTTTTTCTTAAATTATTTTTCTTTTTGTAATTTTGATGTTATCGAAAGTAAAAACGAAGTTTTATCTTCGAATTTTATATGCAAGATTGTTACTTTTTTGTAAATTTTTTTTTAGAGCTGCAATTCGTAAACAACATATTCAGTTTTCTTATAGTTAGTAGATGCGTTTTGTTAGTCGGTTAAAACGGTCAATTTTTAACAAACCGAAACTGATACGTGTTGTCGCCAAAAAAAAACGAATTATAGTAACGAATTCGCTAAAAATAATACATGAGTGTGCTAAAAAAAAGAAATACAAATCTATTAAAAAATACAAATCTATTAAAATTGTAAAAAATATTAAAGTATTAAGAAAATTATCTCTAAAAATATATATAAAGTTCTAGTGAAAAATAATATACAAATAGTTGTATTAAGTTTCAGTGCTTTGCAGATAAATCCTTTTTGACAGTCACAGCGGGTTAACAATTCTTTAATTTTTCTCTTGGTATGTTACGTAGTTTATTTTTTTCTATATTAAGTACAACTACTTTTACCAGAATATAAAAAATAAAAATGTTCAATAGCACCGAAAAAGTAATTTCCACAGAGTGTCCAAAATCATAACCAAAAACCAGTTTTTTTTATTTAAAAAACTCGTCTGGATACACATAAAATTATATTTTTTAAAATTCCTGCAATTATATTAATATTTTGTTAAATAACATATTAATTGTGTAATTGATTCAATTAAAAAAAAAACGTCATTATTAAAACTTTCACATGTAATAGCTATCACTTACAATTTTTTTATTGAATCAATTACTTCATTAATTGACCATAACTTTATTATTGAACAAATCATCTAATTGAGCATTTTCGAATATCGGTATCAATATTTTTATTTTCACGAATACTTTAAAGCTACCCAGCAAAAATTATTATTGCCAATAAGTGGTTATATAACGAAATTTTACTGCTTATAATTCGGCGTCAGTACTAATTATTTTTGTTAACGAAGCCATTTTGATTGTTAATCTTACAAAAATAATGTGACATTGGCAACTACTTATTTTTTGATTACAAATATTTTTAAATGATTTATAATAACTTGGAATAACCCATATATTTCAAAAAATACGTTTTCATGCAATTTGTCTGTTCTACAACATAACTTACATCTGCTATAATGTACGTCGATTAAATATTATAAAATCTGATGTCACATCTGATCCTATATGATAAGATATGGCATATAGAATTGTAAAATTTAGTGATTTTTGTGGCCAGGTATTAGCGCATTTGGTCATAAGCGATCATATCTGGTACCAGATGTATAAACTTTATCTAATATCTGATATATTACCAGATCATAGTCATTTGAAAATAATGGCAACCCAATAAAAATGTCTATACAAATAAAAGTGTTGGAGCTACACTCAGAAAAAAAGTTAGTAGAAAAATTTGTAAACGGGATTCAAACCCACTTTACTATTTTTGTACTGATTTTTAGTAAAAAAATTATTGTTTAGCAATTTTTTTTGCTATTTACATTTTGCAAATTACAGAATTTTTATAGAATATTTACAAATTTTTGTTGCCTATTTCAGAAATCATTTTACAAATTTTTGAAAACTGATTTGCTTAAATTAGCAAAAAAAATTACTAATTTTAAAAAAGTGGATATTGAAGGAAGAGCTATTTCTAATTAAAACTTACACCTGCTAACTTAAATTGTATTAAAATGTTACATAGAGAAAAAAAAAGGAATCGGAAGTGAAGATACCGACTCATGTCTACAAATAGGACATCCACCTAAAATAGCACTGAAAAGTTTTTTTAGTTCTAAAAATCAGCCCTAAACACAATTAAAATTTGACCTTAAAAGTAAAAAAAAATTTACTAAATTATTTTTCAAAACATAAATTACCAAATTGAAACAAAATGATAAATTCATTTATGTGTTTACAATTTTTAAGAATTTGATTTTTATTAAATTTTTTCTAAAATATTTTTTTGAATAAAATAAATAAAATAAAAAATTTGTATGCTCGATAAAAAAAATTAATTTAAAATTTTGTACTAATATTAATAATATTTCGTAATTTTTTTTTTTCTGATTTAAGCAAACAGATTTTAAATTCCACTTAATAAAAAGTTTACTAAAATTTAGTAGCAGCAGCTAATTTTTTCTACAAAGTTCATTGTACTACACGTCAGCAGACATGTTTTGCTAAGATTAGTAAAAAATACCGCTGGGCTCAAATTAGCAAAATTTCCCGTAATAACAGCAAAATTTTTAGTTACCATTACAGACTTTTTTTTGGTGAGTGTATTAGAGTACATATCAAATTGGATTTGATTATATATGGTGAACCAGATTTGGTCAGATCTGATTAACTCTCAAATTTGTATTCAGTTTTGAGATCTAATTAGATCTGCTACAAGTAGATTAAGAGAAATAGACATGTCACCTGACTGGACCGTTGGGATGGAAATTGTCCCAACGGTCCAGTCACGTAACCAATTTTTTTATATGAAAGGGACTGGTCAATTTAATTGCGATTTGCGACATGTCACAGGACTGACGCAAAATAACTTATGTATTTTCGCTGGTTATATAACATCGGTGGGAAAGTGCGGCTCTGCGTCGATTTTATTGCGGCCCTCGAAAAAATGTGAATTTCGTCTTTTCATTATTTTATTCACATTTTTTTTTGTAAAACTTTTCCTAATATATTTTTATAAAATTTTTACATTCAAAATTTATTCTTCACAATATGAATCCTCTGTGTTTATTTATATACTAGTTTTTAATATTTTATATAGTTTATTTCTTTTAAAGTGAAATTTGTAACTTTTTAATGCAGTTGTTTTTAATTTTTGACAATTATTTTGTTTTTTCTAAGTTTTCTATTTTTTACTGGAAATATAAAAAACCCATGGGATCAACTTAATGCTACAATAGCACTGAGTTTTTTTTATTTATTTAGAATTATGTAAAAAAGTTGACGTTTCAATTAATTAAACAACATTTATATACTGTCAAAATATCTACCTAAGTTCGCATCGATAATCATTGTGTAAATCAACAATTTACACAATGATATACATGACGTAAATGAGTTGACTTAATTCTTTTTTGTCTGCTTAAATTAATTCTGACATTCTTCACTGTAGCCAAAACTGACCCAAAAATATGGTTAAACCTATAATTTTTTAAAAAATAGTTAAATTATTAAAAATTTTAAAATTTTGCAATAAATTTATAAATATTTTATTTTCTCAAGTTTTAATTTTATAGTTGATCTTTTTAATACTTATACGTAAGAAAATGTATTTTTAGTGTGGTTCGAGATCATAGTAAATTTTTTCCAAATGAAAAAATTTTTTTATTTTTATTAAGTAATCATGGAGAATACATTGAAAAAGTTATAAAAACAAACTGAATGGAATACATTTTCTGGTCCGCTACGACCTTCATCAACATTCTTCGTGCCCTTGAAAGTGCCAATTGGATGTATCACCCGAAATTTCGCAACCAAAATACACTTTTAATTCGGTTCGAACTTTATTTTTCAGTGTGTGTGGTATACATAATTTGAGTTAAAATTTTGAGGCTTTGTGTAAAATTAACCCGTTAAAATTTCAACAGAAATTAAAAATTTGTTTATTGCTTATACAAAATACTACCTAGCTAATGCACAAAATTGTATCTGTCTACCATTCACGATAATTGAGAAGTTTTAAAAACCATACAACACTGTATGCCCAGTTTTTTGTAACTTTTTAGCGCGTTCAAAGAAAATATCTTAGTATTTACATTTAAAAATACATTGGGAAAATTTTCTGCATATTTAAATGTTTACAATTTCTAAAATTTATGAATCAGATTTTTTAATTTTCCCTAAAACGTAAAGTTTAATTTTTCTCAGCAAAAAAAGAAAAGAAAATCCATATGTCCTCTTTTAATATTAAAATAATTTTTTAAAAATGTACTAAGAATATAAAAACTATTTATGGCAAGCCTGGGTTAATTAATTAATTAATTTGGCCACTACTTATTGCATATTTATATCGCTTTTCTGTCTAAATTTATCGGGTTCTGAAAATAGTTATTACTTTAAAGCAACGGCAGTGTAAATTAGTTCAAACGATAAAGTAATATAGAAAAAATACTTAAAAATGATATCCCAATAGTGGGCAAATGTGACCTTTAGGATGCTTTGCTTTTAAAAATTCGTATTTAAAAAAATGCTCTCCAGTTTTCTCCTAATATGTTTACAATAAAAATTGAACTGAAAGTTAAAATTAAGGGTTTTTAAATTTTGACATTTTAATTCAACAAAGACATTTTGTTAATCATATGTGCACCAATTCGCTGGTATATGCTAAATTTATACTGTTTTCAGACTGTTCTTCTGTTCACCAGTAGATAAGCCCCGTTTTACCCCCAGGGTTGCTAGTTAATGAAAATTTAAGCTAAATATAAGCGTGAGGCACAACAAATTCCCTGGTTTGGGAAAGTTTTGTTATAAATCATTGGAGCTAAAAATCTAAAATAAAAATAAAGGAAAAATAGAACAATTTTGTACATTATAAAGACCATTAACTAAGAAAAAGTTTTTATGAGCATTCATCGGTACTATACAAGTATCAGCAATAGATTTCTATTTTAGTTAAAAAATTTTGGGTGGTAGTACACTTAAAATAGCTTGTAAGTTAGAACACAATTTATAAGAAATGATACTTTATTTAAAAACCAATCTACTTACTTTATATTTAAATCAAATAGTTTTTATTATTTATTGTTTGAACAACTGACACATCAGTAAAAAATAAATGTTAAAATTTTAATTCCGTAAAAAAATAACTAATTATTCATTTATTTGAAATTGTTTTAGTTTTTTGTATTTTTGTTTGTTTTTTAACCTGCAAACCTACATAGTCTATAGACACATTTTTCTTTTTTCTTTTAATTTGAATTGAAATAATAGGGTTGTGTGAGGTAATTTTGGTTAAGACTGGTAGAATGAGAGTAAGAAAAAAATACTGCGAACGCACAAAACCACATTTCATACTCAAAAATAAACGCCAAATTTATTCGTATTAAAAAACAGCTTAATTAATAAATATATTTGATATCGCAAATAGCTATTTACATTTTTAAATTTGTTTTTCATTATTAAAAACAAAAAGTTCATTATAGTAAATCTTTTAAAATTGTTATATCTTATTTAACCTTTTTCTTTTTATTAAATAATTTATTTTTTGAGCTTAAGGTTTGTGTTTTTGTAAAAATATAATTTATTTTTTAATATTTTGTAAATTTTTTATTTAATTTTAATTTTTTCACAAATGCAAAACATCTAATTTACTAGCAGCAGGTGATGATTTAACAGTTTTACCATTTTACCCTAACAAAAAGTACGAGTAAGTTCTTTCATAAGATTGGTTTCCGGCAGGCACCCGCGGTAACGTACATCGAACACACCTTATTTTGTATATACACAAACAATTCGAATAAAAACTCAAATGGAATTTTTTGAAAACTATTTTTTAAACAGACGACAAGCAAATTTTAATTTTTTAATAACTGTAACGCAAACAAATTTCCGTTTCGGGGGTAAATTTTGTATGAAATTTAAAAAAAATGAAAAAAAAAGAAATAAATGAAACTTTAAAAAAATCCATAAAAGACAGTAAATCATTTTAAACAAATGTATAAAGAATTTAAAATAAATATTTCTTTGAAAAAGAAAAGTATGTTCCTTTATTTATGACTGAACTGAAAAAATTTTTTTAAACTACAAATAGTAAACTACATAATATTCTGATTATTTGCATTTAATTGATGTATTTTATAAGCATGCAATTAAAATCCTAAAAAATATTTTTGCATGGTTCCCGTACACAAAATAAATAAAACTGTAGCTATGTTTAAAAATATAGTTGATTTAAATTTAAAATATTATTGTTTATTCATTTCCGTGGTTTAATCTGAATTTGAAAATTTTTATACACTCGTAAAAAATATCTAACCATAATAGCCTATTATGTCTTTGTAAACATTTGTACTGTACTACAGTACGTATGAGTGTTAATTAATATTAATTAATACTCATACGTACCGTAGTACAGTATATATTTGTATGGGAATTATGGGACAAATTCTTATGCATGGTTTTCACTATGTCATTTTTAATGTCAATTTGTCCAAATTGTTGGCAATTGTATGAAAACGGGTTGTGATATGGTGTCATCAGAGTTTGCAGTAAGTAATGCACACTAAACTGCCGTCTAAAATGACAGATAAGTGAAAACGTCAAATTTCAGCAGCATATGGCAGCATTTTTTATCTAAAATAAAATTAACAACTAGTTGTCATTTTTTTTTTGTTTGGCGATCGCAAAGCTGTTATTTTTTTTTTGCTGTAAAAATAAATTTCAATACTTCCTTTTATTTTTCCAAGCCCTTTAACTCAAATTAATATTTTCTAATCAGCTGTTCGCTCGGCAAAATTTTGCGCATCACATTTGACCTTTGTAATGAAAACGGCGTGTCAGTCAACTCACACCAAAATTTGACATAAGTCTTTGGCACGCTTTGCTTTATCGATTTATTGTCAGTTTTTAAGATGTAATGAAAACGCATTTGACACAAAATGACGAGAACTCATTTGAGTCAGTTTTTGTTGTCAGTTCATATGACATAATGAAAACCAGGCATTATATACAATTGGCTATAACTTCGGAATTTATCCATGGATTTTTAAATATAAATCTTGATTTCTTTTTAGGAATATGAGTTCTACGCTATTTTTATTTTTTAATATTTTTTATCCATTACACTTCCACTAGCAAACCAATTAACTTACAATGTTTATAAGGTTTGTTTACCATTTAATTGTCTCTATAATGATACCATCTGTTAACAGATTTCTTGTTTCTGGACCGAAATATGGATGAATTATGTTATTTTGTTTAAAAACAGAATGAATTTTAAATATTTGTTTGAGTGTTTCGCAAACGAAATAATTTTTGCACTTATTTGATTTATTTTTAGATGCACTGGGTTAAAAATGCAAAAGTATGAAAAGTATTCTTAAATTTTTACACCCTACACCACTATGTGGTGAGGGTGTAGTGAATTTATGCTGTTGATTATAACTACCAAAAGTATCGGATTAGACACGCCGTCGACTCATTTCGTTACTTCCTGATTCGATTTAACTATTTTAGTTCTTTCTTCTGTCCACGTAAACCTTCTAATTAAACTTCAATTCACAAAATGATGCCACCAAATTTAAAGGAAATCGGTTAATATTTGGAGCCATCTTACAGATAATTGTTTTTGCCTTTTATATTTTTCACCTTTTTCATAAAAAAAATAGATCAGGACCATTCAAATAATCTAGACCACTTCCAAAAATGTGCCCCCAATTATACTTAGTGTAGGGTATTATATTGTTGGTATGTCTGACTTTTATTTTTGTATTAATTTTTCTTAACCCACAGTATGCATATAATATATGAACTTAAGTAACAGTATAGAGTTTGTTAAAATATTGGTATTTCAAAGTGGCGCAAGTCCATTTAGATAAATATAAGTTAATTAGCTATTTAGGCATAAAGGCTGATTCCATGTCAAACCATCATGAAAAAGTGCCTTTTTCGGAATCACCCTCTCCGATTTGAATGAAATTTACCACAAATGTTGTATATTACTAGACTTGAAAAAACCCAAACTTATGGACCCCAACGACTTTCGGTTTCCGAGTTATGACGTCATGAATATTAGAAAAAACTCAAAAATGTCACTAAAGTGTGTTTATAAAAATGTCTATAACTTTTAAACTGTAAAAGCTAAAATATTTTTGTTTACAGTTTTTTAAAGGTAAGAATATGCTCTTTAAAATGATATGCATATGCATTTTTTTCATGGAAATTTCCACTGAAATTTTTTCGGATCTAAAATTCAGAAGGCCAAATCGGGAAAAACTATATTTTTTAAAATTCTTAAAAAAATATATGTTAATAAGTAAACCCTTGTTAAAATATATTCAAAATTTCAGATTGGAGCCATGATTAGTTTTTGAGTTATGAGCTAAAACGTGGCCCTATGTACGATTTGCGCTTGTAAAAGATGGGATAAAAAAATGTAATAGCACTCAAATGACGTATACTAATAAGCTTAACATAAAAATATTTGGTTAATTTTTTTGGAGCTCATCTTCAATCCATACCAGTGATTTAATTAAAAGGTTTTTCAATTTTTTTTTTAAATAGGATTCAAAAGTTTATTAAGGAACAAATACTTTTGGTCCACTGGCAGAGTTTTTAATTTTGAGCAAGTACAATTTCGTTATAAAATTTTATTTCAGTTTGAATATGATATATTATAATATTTATTTTTTATTTTTGCTCAAAAGCACACGTTTGATTGTTATTGCCGTTTTTTCTTAAACTAACATACAAAACAAATAAAATTACAGTTATTTTAATTTTACATCGAAGAATGTAATGATCAGCTTCCCAGCAAAACCCAAAACTACGGAACTTGTAAAGTAATGTATCTATACATTACAATATAGGTGCCTTTTACAAGCGATAAGTCTCAATGTAATGTATCTTGTGTAAAAATCAACGGACACATTACCTTGAGTCTAATCTCGTGTAAAAATCACCTATGTTGTAATGTATAAGGTAATTCATAGACACAATTGTTTGTGTCCAGTTTTGTTGGGTTTGCTATATTTTTTTCTACAAGTTAATATCAATGCGTAAGCTTTCTCTTTCTATCACACTGCGTCACTAACGTTTTCTATTGCAAGTTAGTTTTTTTATTCAATTTGAAAATGCAAGTGAGTAAAATAACGGAAATTTTTTTTTTGCATAGATAAAATAAAAAATCTAAGAATTAATTGATGCTTTATGTGGGCAGTTGTATTTTAGCACGTGTCCAAGACGGAATAGTTCAAATAAAAAAGTTAATATTATACAAATACTCGTAAAAAAATAGTGATACAAAAATTTAATTGTAATTAATATGCCGTTTGACAAAATGTATTGTTGTAACCCTTTTAAAATATTGGGACACAAATATAAGTTACTAGGTCTAAGAGAAGTCCAAAAATGGATGATTGGCGTTAACAGAAACATATCATCATCAAGCAGAATATGTCATTTTTGCAGAATAAAACTTTTTCGACTTAAAAAAGAAAAAGCATTAGAAGAGCTGGTTTCTGAAGATGAAAATGAAGTTGAGGAATTGGAGCAAAATGAATCATTAAGTGCAGATAAGCCATTTGACACACCAGCAATTGCAGTTTCCCAATTAAACGCTGTGTTACCATATTTAGAACAATCTCCAATATGAACCAAAAAAATTATGTATAAGAAGTACAGAAGCGAAAAGTTTAAGACTGTAAGTTGTTCAATAAAAAACAAGCTTTTTCCAGAATTGACACCATCAACATCTCACAAATGTCCCGATTCGGAAATAATTGAGCAATTAAAAGTAAAATTTGCAACTCTTACAAAAAACAGTGATAGAATGGAATTACTCACGATTTTGCCGAAAAGCTGGTCTATTCTTAAAATGATGGAGGAATTCCAAATATCAAATTACATGGCTCGCAAAGTTAAACAACTTGTGGATGAAAAAGGCATTTTAAGTACCCCGAATCCAAAACTGGGAAAAGCCCTTTCATCCGAAATTATGGAAAAAGTAAAATCGTTTTATGAGTGAGATGACATTAGTCGATGTATGCCAGGTGGGAAGGATTTTGTTTCTGTTGTTGAAAATGGAGTTAAAGTACATAAAACAAGGAGACTATTGTTGGGAAATTTAAAAGAAATGTATGCCTTGTTTAAAGAAACATTTGAGGAACAAAAAATAGGTCTATCGAAATTTTGTGAGCTTCGCCCTAAAAATGTTGTGCTGGTCAACTCAAGCGGTAGTCATAATATATGCGTTTGTACAAAACACCAGAATGTTAAATTAATGCTCCACTCCATTAATTTAAAAAAAATAACAAATACAATGGAAGATTTTAAGATAGAATCATACAAAAACTGTTTTAAAAAATTGTTTGCTCTACAGAGTCTCCGCAGTGCTATCTTGGTAAATGCAATTTATGTCCCGGAACTCATAATTTTAAAGAGACTCTTCGTCAGTTACTCGATGAAAACGATATCGACGAAATAACATACAAGCAATGGATTAGTACTGACAGGGATAGTTTGGAAACAATGATTAAACCTACCGATGATTTTTTAGATTTATTTATCGAAAAACTAAAAAATTTACTGCCACATTCCTTAATTTCCAAAGAGCAGAACGCATTTCTAAACTTTAGAAAAAATTCATTAAAAGAAAACGAATATGTCATTGTTTGCGACTTTTTGGAAAACGTTTCCTTTGTTGTTCAAGATTGTGCCCAAGGATTTCACTGGAACAATTCCCAAGCTACATTATATCCGATTGTCATATACTATAAAATTGATGGAATATTGAAAAATACTAATTTTATAATTATTTCAAGCTGTCTTGTTCATAATACTGTAGCTGTTCATTTATTTCACAAACACATGATTTTTTTTATATTAAACAAGTTTCAAAGAGTTCCGGAAAAAATAATATATTTTTCCGATGGATGCGCTGGTCAATTTAAAAATAAAAAAAAACTTTGTTAACTTGTGTTATCATAACGCAGATTTTGGGTGTGATGCAGAGTGGCATTTTTTTGCTACGAGCCACGGAAAAGGTCCTAGTGACGGCCTTGGTGGAACTGTGAAAAGAGAAGCACGTAGAGCCAGTTTACAACGTCCACTTGAAAACCAAATTACAACGCCAAAACTCTTATTTGATTGGTGCGAAGCAAATTTAAAAAATTGTAATTTTAAATATCTTTCTGAAGACGATTATCAAAAAGAAGATCTATTTCTCAAAGATCGCTTTAATGGTTTACGTACCATTCCAGGTACACAAAAATACCACAGCTTTATTCCCGAAGGAACCAACAAATTAAAAGTAAAGATATTTTCAAACGATACTGATTTTTTAGTTCAAAACATTTATACCTAGATGTTGTATAAATTATTATTTTATATTAAATCTCAAACCTTTCAAGTTTTTAAAACTTTTTTAATGTGATAAATTTAAAAAAATATATTTAATAAATTTGTATTACAAATATGAAATACAAACTAAATTTTTAAGTTTTTGAATGTTTTGGTTGAAATCTAAACAATAAAATTATATAATAAATGAATTAATTAAAATGAAATCTAGACAAATATGAATTTTATTTTTTATTATTTTCAACAATTTTAAGATATGTACAGAAAAACTTAAGATATATACAGTAAAACTAAGTAGCCAAGTGTTTTTTTTTATATAAAAAATAAAAAAAGTATTTTTTTTCCCATAATAACTTAATGCTCGATGAGCCACGTCTTTCCATTATCCGTTTAGGCTATTTTTTTGCACAGTTTGTTTTTACTATATAAGAAACATATCTAGGGGGAGTTACAGCATAATTTCGCAAGTTTACCATGTATGGCGCACCCTTTTGTGTTTATTATACATATCTTTTACAAGCGCAAATCGTACATAGGGCCACGTTTTAGCTCATAACTCAAAAACTAATCATGGCTCCAATCTGAAATTTTGAATATATGTTAACAAGGGTTTACTTATTAACATATATTTTTTTAAGAATTTTAAAAAATATAGTTTTTCCCGATTTGGCCTTCTGAATTTTAGATCCGAAAAAATTTCGGTGGAAATTTCCATGAAAAAATGCATATGCATATCATTTTAAAGAGCATATTCTTACCTTTAAAAAAACTGTAAACAATATTTTAGCTTTTACAGTTTAAAAGTTATAGACATTTTTATAAACACACTTTAGTGACATTTTTGAGTTTTTTCTAATATTCATGACGTCATAACTCGGAAACCGAAAGTCGTTGGGGTCCATAAGTTTGGGTTTTTTCAAGTCTATAAATATACAACATTTGTGGAAAACTTCATTCAAAACGGAGAGGGTGCAGCCGAATCGCATGATGGTTTGACATGTTTTCTCCCTAAAGTTTTATATGAAGAGCAAGCATTAGGATGAGGTATACACAAATATTTCGCTTATGAATGTTGCCTAGATTTCCTTAAAGTATCAAAACTCAAAACTTTTAAATAAGGAAACTGGGCTTATGTCTCTTTCCAATTAACCAGTTCATATAAATATAAAGAAAGTCGGAAAAATATTCTCTTCTATTTTTAATACAAACATTTTAATAATTTTGTTTATGACTTTTTTTCATAAATGATGCAATAAAAAATGATTTATATTGATCCTTAAATATAAATTATATTCCAACCAATCTTCTTACTTTTTATTTAAATCAAATGGTTTTTATTATTTTTTTTTACATATCTGAGCTACCCAGACTCTCAGCATTTCAATGACACAAACGTTATAAAAATATTTAAACTTTTAATATTTGCCCCAAAAGAGTTTACTGTAGATCAATAGATATTCTTCTCAGGTAGAATTAAAAATAAAATTTAGAATTTAAAATATAAATTAGAATTGAAAATTTTATTAAAGACCTTGTATTTGCTAAAATACAACAATGTTCCCCCAGTTTTTTAACAACATTTGTTTATGCAATAAAAGTACAAGTCAGCAAAAAGTTAAATAATTTACGCTTAACAAGAAAATTCCTTAATTTTTAAGTAAAATACGGCAAAGAAAACTGTAAAATACAGTACTGAAAATAATAAGAATAATAAATATAAAAAACTTTGTTGTTTAGCGATTTAATCCAACAATTTTCGAAAATAACTTCAAACTTAAATCTTTCTATACGAGGGGCATTCAATTAATTTTTTCAAAATGATATTTTAACTCCTAAATTTGATACAACATATTTTTAATCGTATTTAAATTGTTATTTGTATCATTAATATATGTCAAATAGTTCTATTGCATTTTTAATAAAACACCAAAAACAAAAGAAATTAAATTTACTTGAGAAACGTTTCGTTGTGTAATTGTTGACGATTTTGAAGTAAGCTTGACACAGCAGGAATGCTTTCAATGAATTTTTAGAGTTTTTGTTGATAATGTTCTCTACGCAGCAAAAAAAAGCGATGTAGTTCATAAAGTTACACATTTTTATTACACATAAAGCAGCCAAAATTGGTGATTATTCTGATCTAATGCTGGTCTTTTAGGCAAATTCCTAAACTTCACATATAATTTCATTAACATATGTACAATTGAATTAGGAAAAAATTATATATTTTTATAAAGATATTTAAATATTTAAAGAAAACACAAATGTTTACAATTTTTTTTTTTTAATTTTAATGTTATATAATATTAAATTGGTTAGCTAAATTATTTAAATTTTTTTAAAAAAATATTTGATTCTAATACAATTTACAATTAATTTAAATTTCAATATATATGATAAAACTTCTAAGTCCCAGCTATTGGATGTGTGTTAAACCTGGTTTAGTTTATCAAAAGAAAAAATAATAAATAAAAAAAAACAAAAATATCTTCATTTCTAAAGCAGCCTTACAATTACAAACCACCTTGGACTATCCGGTTGATAAAAATTTATTTATATAATGAAACTGAATCCATTGTATCGGAGTTTTGTAGAAAATTTAGTCTGACAAAAGTTTTCTTTCTTTTTAGTTAAACAAAATGCAACTATTTTAAAGCTAAATTGTATTTTTTAAAGTGTTCCTAATTCCCAACATTTAAAGCACTACTTTAGATCCATATTTTAACTTATTAAAAAGATATGACTTAACAAAACATCCCAAATGCTAATCAAAAATAATAATAAAAATAATCAAAGAAAAAGAATATTCAAAAATACAATATTTTATAGCCTTATACATACTACTTTCAATGAAGTGAAGTTATAGCATTATGCACTACCTCCGTCATATGACAACCCCATGTTAAAATAATGCATGTTTCACCACTCTTTTTTTTTTCTGGGTATTTAAGAAATTTTTATTTCTTTTTTTTTGCAGAATTTAAGTGTGATGTTATGAAATTGTCAGACATGTGACATATAATGAATAACATGCATCTCTGGGGATTAGGTTAACTACACTACAAGAAATGTTACATCAACATTTAGATCTAAAAAAGTAAAAAACTAAAATTCGATTTTAGCGGATGATAAATGAGAATTTCAACTGGTTAGCAAACAACATTAAAATTAGTAATTATATCCCAACAAAACTTTGATAATGGGTGCGATATTCTCATGTGTTTCCTTGTAATGATAGCTGGTTACCTTTTTCATTATTTGTAAGCATAAAGTAATAAGTTACTTATTATTGTTTACGTAATATATGATTTATAAATGTAAAGTAATAACTGAAATATTTTTGAAAATCTATTTTTAGATACATTACTTTGTGTTTTTTTAAGCAAAAGGGTAATGTATGTTTGTTTTGATGACACTAGTGAAAAAACGAAGCGCAACAATTCATTTAAGTTTAAAGCAATCAAATACTAAATGCGTCGATAGCTCAGTGGGTAGAGTTCTTGAACCAGAGAAATCTGACCACATTATTTTAAATAAAATATTTGTAATAATTTTTTTTTATAAAATTTACTCTTTTAAAAATCTATTTTTAGACACATTACTTTTTCCATTCTCGTAACCATATAAGTAACCCCTTACATTATCACCTCTAAAGTAATGGGTATATACATTACTTTGAGGCTAATCGCCTGTAAAATTCATCAATGAAGTAAGGTGTAAAGTAATCCATCGGCCCCTATGGCTATACATTACTTTACCCATTATTTGGTAATGTGTGGTTTTGCTGGGATGTGTAATTGTGTAAATAAAGGGTTTGCTATAAAAAAATTTTTACTGTTAATTATTATTTATAATATAAAAGCTCGATGTATTTTACAAGAAAATAAATAAACGATTTTAAAAGGTAAAATAGTACAAATATTTAATCTCCTTTTTAAATCAAACGCTCTCGAAATAAAAATATGATTTATAGAAATCGGCAAATCTTAAGTACCTTTTTTGTATTTTTAGTGCATATTTTTTGGTTTTTAGTGCATATTTTTTTAAATACATATTTTGAATTTTTACTGCATATTTTAAGCACATATATTCGATTTTTTAGTGCATAAATGTCGCTGCCCTGTTTATAAGCTTGAAGGTTAATTTTAAAACTAACATGTGTCTGAAAGTTATAGTTGACATATTAATGATATGCGTGTGTCTGTGATTATGTAAACAAGATTGTACCAAACAAATATTACTCATATAAATTGTTATTATGATTTTCTACTTAAATGAGTGTAATAATAAACTAATTAGAATTTCAAAACATGTTAAATTAAAATAATACTGTTTTAGGATTATTTTATTTTATAATTACATATGTATATCGTATGTATATATAACAGCAGGTATACGAGGGCGTTCACTGACTTTTCCAATAAAATATTTATTTTATTTGGTAAAAAAGGTTTTTTCATTCTCCTTTTAGTTCAATGCACTTAGTCTATCGTTTAAATGGAGTAGCAGTTCGTAGCACAAAAGTGTTCACAATCGAGCAATCGTATGACCCACAGGGCGAATAACATTTTGATGTTCAAATATTCATATAAAATATGATATACCCGCTAAAACCATGCCTGGTTTGAGACTTGCTTAATAATTAACTAAACCAAAGGTTTGCTTAAGACTGAAATCAGCCGATCACAAGTCTGAGAAAAAACGAATATTTTAGGCAAAGGAGTGTTCCGATTCTTAAAAAAATTCAAACCTACATGAGAGCACAAAATAAACCGACTTTTGGTACTAAGTTGTTTGTACTATTTTTGGATATAATTTGTTTTTGAAGAGAATCTTCACCTCCAATTACTATTTTTTAAGGTAACCTAACTTAAAATGCTCAGTTGAGATGCATACAGCCTCAGTCACTCAGCCATCTGACGCACTTTCATTCTCCGATTGTCCAACAAAATTCTATAGATTTCATCGACGATTTCTGGTTGACAACCTGTATTGGGTAATCTGAACATTCGGCGTTACTTGTGTTGGTATGACCAAGGACCCTATAAACCAGGATGAATAAACTACCAAATTTTTAGCCACACATGATGCCAAATGGTGAGACTACATACAAATTCTTAGCCGAGACCACAAAATTTAGCCTCTAGCAAGGATTGTAGCGCAAGTACAGTAAATCTAATGTGAATGTATACATGTTTGAATTGGTAAAACCCTTGCTAGAGGCTAAGTTTTTCTGTTAATCGGCTAAGAATTCCGTGGTCTCGACTAAGAATTTTTTTGTAGACGCACCATTTGGCATCATGGCATCATGTGTAGCTAAAAATTTGGTAGTTTATTCATCCTGGTTTATAGGGTCCTTGGTATGACTACAACTGAATTCAGTAAACTACTTTTTAATCATTAAAGTTGATGGTACAGAGTTGCCATATTATTTATCGTTTGCCTTGGTTTCAGTGATGAGTTTTTTACACAAAAAATAATGCTCAATGAGCACACGAAATTCACTTTTCCATTGTCATCAAAATTCACGAGGTTGTCTGCCTTCAATGTCTGTCAAACACAAACTAAATCACACAGCTTGCTCAGAATTTGACAGCAGTCTATTAGCAAATAGTAATTGGCTGGAGGAGAGGTGAATTTTAATTAACTACTGGTAAGGTTTACAAAGTCACATAGTTATCATACTACCCTCGTAGTTATTTTTGTTATTTTCAGGTGTCACAGATTATGAAAATATATTTTCATATATTATGTGATTTAATATTTGTAGAAATTTTAATAGCAAAAGTGTTTTGAATATAAATTTTTTAACCATAATTTATTTTTATTTTCTTTGAAATTTCAAATTAATATTGTATTATACATGTGTTATTTTAATTCTTTATAATAATAATAAAAATAAATATGTATTACAAACCAAAAACAAATCAAATAACCAAAATGATGTAACTACATTTCATACTCGTCCTATCATCGAATGTATTAATTCTTTATTTTAATTTTGAATATTTCCTTAGCCTCCTAGGCTTTATTCTCTTATTTTCTATATATTCAATTCTACTACAAAAAACTGAAAAACTTTCTTTCATTTTATAAAATATTAAAAAAATAGCGATTTTTGGAAAATAATTAAAGTAATACAAAATTTAATGACTAAAGTTTATTATAATTGAATTAGGAAAAAAGTCATCTAAGGGTGAATTATATTTAATAATAAACTTTGAGAATAAAGCTTAGCATTTAACCACGGATGTAAATTTTATTCAAACTTTACCCCTTTTAATATTACTTAAAAATTAAAAAAGAAATATTTCTTCGAAATTATTTGTGTTTTTTTAAGCCCGTCTCTATACCGCCATTTTTTTTTTTTGTCTCCTTCGCCGTCATTTGAAGTCCGATCGTAACATTGCAATATTATTATATTATTTTATGTCGCATCAACTTTAGCACTATTTTAAGATGTCGACTCTGCACCCAGTTCAAATTTGAAACTCGCCTTGAGGTTCCAAAGCAAATATTAAATAAATTTTATATATTTGAATTCTTTTACGACTGAACTTTATTTTATGTTATAAAAAAAATAATTTCTAAAACATTAAAAAAAAACAACAGACAATGCTTAATATATACTTAAGTAGTCATTTCGTAATTACAAAAAATAAAAATGAGCCAATTAATTTTTTTGTGCATTTGTTTTTTACCAACAAGAATAAATTGCAAATGGTAAAATTAACTGTATTTGCACTTGTTTTTATTACCATTATGTAAAAAAACATACAAAGACAGTAAAATTTTGCAGTTCTTTTTGTTAAGTTTTCATACTCAAGTGCCGACCATGTTATTTAAAAAGTTAACAAAATTATAAAATCAAAATTATAAAATCGCAAAAATTAAAAAAAAAACATTGCTTGAACAATAAAAACACTAGAACAGAAAAAATCGAAAATTTTAGAAACTAGTGCAAAAAAATTATAGTCGAGCATTCTAACTATATGATACCCAACATCAAGTAAAATTTGGGTAATATTTTGAGAAGCGATCCAAGTTGCGGAAACGATTTCGATCCCTTCTTTGTCAGCAGGGCCGAAAATATAGAGTTCGTTCTGAACGAAATTGCCAAAAAATATTATTTTTTTCATTATAGCAAGTACCGGAAGGTGGGTTTATATAGGGACTAGATGTATATATTTAAGGTCTAATAAAAAAATTCACCATTTAAATTCCACATGTTGACCTTTTTTTAACAATTTACTGATAAAACCAATTAATACTCTGCAATAATAGAACGGAATATTGGAAAGATATGAAATGGAAGTGAATGGAATGGTAACACTCAATATCGGGAAATAAATGGAATGGAACGGAATAAAATTTTTATTATCACAAAAATTGGTAAAAAAAATTAAGTACCTTCTAAAGATGTTTGTTCTTTTTAAGTGTTAAAACTCTCTACTTCGATGATAAAAATAGTCTATGGAAACAAATCCTTACAGACTATACAATAGCAACAACAATACAATATTAAAAAAAAAATTAATAAATAAAATGAGTATCAAAAATTAAGTATTTAAAAAGATAATGACATTACGTTTTATAAGATTAAAATTTAAGGAAAAGTCTATTAAATTGTACAATTCATTAAAATTATTGCATATTCTCCTAAAAGGTTTAGCATTAGCATAATTTTCACTAACAAACTTTAAGAATAGTGAAACATATTCCCGGGTAGAACGTTATGGAACATTATATAATATATTATTCAAAAGAAACTCTGAATGGACATCTCGATTAATCAGGTCTGCTTTTTAAAGTAGGTAACTTTATTAAAGCTAATCTGCTGGTGTAGGACGGACGATTAGCACCAGGATACCATTGAAGGTTACGTAAACCAAGCAGAAGAAATTGTTTCTGAATTGATTTAATTTTGTCTGCATGAAAGTTATATTGTGGGTGCCAGATAATCGAGCCATATTCCATCACGGGTCTGACCAGGGATGTGTAAAGTTGCTTTAAAATGTAAGGGTCATAGAATTCTTTACCCCATCTCTTTATGAACGCAAGAACACCTCTACCTCTATTCGCAGTACTATTTATGTGTGACACAAAATTTAGCTTGGTATCCAGCAAAATTCCCTGATCAACGAAGAAATTTACAAGTTCTACCTGGTGCCCACCCAGGGTGTAGGATACAGGTCTATAAAATTTTTTTTGGAAGCGCATATGCTTGCACTTCTTCAAGTTCAAGTACATTAAGTTTAGCTCACACCACGAGAAAAAATTATTTACAAGGTGGCGCAAAAGTAATCCTCCTATCAGAAAATGCTGTAAATTTTGCGATTGGCCCCTAATGTCAGTTTTGTTTTGACATTTGTGTAGTAAACACATGCGAAATACACGTTAATAAACAATGTTACGCTACACTGCTCCAGAACGCGGAATATTGGTGACTATTTATTTGAGTAATAATGAAGATGATTTTTCATCAAAAATAATCATGAGTGATGAGGCTCATTTCCATCATAGCGGGTACGTAAATAAGCAAAATTTACGCTTCTGGGGCACTCAAAATCCGCGTGTAACCCACCAAGAGCCATTACACCCGCTCAAAGTCACTGTATCGTGTGCTGTTTTCGCTGGAGGAGTCATCGGACCTTTTTTCTTCGAAGACGTAGCGGGCCAAACGGTTACTGTGAATGGTGAGCGCTACAGAGCAATGATCAACGAGTTTTTTTTGCCGCAACTTGATTAATTGGGATTGGAAAACATGTGGTTCCAACAGGACGGTGCAACGCCACACACTGCACGTGCCACAACCGATATGCTGAAGGATGCATTTCCCGGGCGCATAATCTCCCGTTTTGGCGATTTGCACTGGCCAGCAAGATCGCCTGATTTGACCGCTCCAGACTTCTTTTTGTGGGGCTTTTTGAAGTCGCGGGCTTATGTCAACAAGCATCAGACTCTTGCAGCTCTTAAAGACAATATCCGTCAAGAATGTGAGGACCTATCGCCGGAAGTTTTGGCCAAAGTGATGGAAAATGCCATAAAAAGGGCTCAAATGACAATCAACTGTGGCGGCGGCCATTTACATGACATCATATTCTCGACTTGATGTAAAAAAAAATCAAAAGACCAAATAAAAAAATCCACAAGAAGAATCAGTTTTTTTATTTTTTTTTTAAATTACAGCCAAAAAACATCGGAAGGTTATTTTTGCGTCACCCTGTAAATCAAATTGAAGTAATTTATGATCATCAGAGAATTCATTGTAAGTAATAAAAATCTTGACATCATCAGCATACATTAAAATATTGCAGTATTGAATTACTGCAGCAGATCATTGATAAATAAGGTAAACAAAACAGAGCCAATATGACTTCCCTGTGGAGCTTCAGATAATACACTTATACTTTTAGATTTAAATCTGACCTTTTGATATCTGCCTGTCAGATATGACTTTAACCAATTTAAGCTACTACGAGTAAATCCCATAAGATCTAGTTTTTTAAGCAAAAGAGAATGATTGACTTTATCAAACGCCTTACTAAACTCAGTGTTAACAACATCCGTCTGTTTATTTTGAACAAATCCACGATTTATGACAGTAGTGAGATGTAGCAAATTAGTCATTGTCGAACAGCCTTTACGAAAACCATGTTGAGAAGATATTAATAAAGAAGAAACATGATGACAAAGGAAGTCAGTAATAATTTTTTCAAATAGTTTAGGAATTAGACTTAGGGTAGCAATTCCAAGATAATTTCTTATATCAGCCTTACTACCAGGTTTGTGTAAAGGAATTATGTACGAGTCTTTCCAGAGTTAAGGAAAGTAACCATGACTAATAGAAGTATTAAATATTATTGTTAAGGGTTCAGCTAGTTAATTAAAAAACAGCTGGGTATTCCATCCGGTTCACTTTGGGTAGAGAATTTCAGCTTTTTTAGGTTTAAGACTGTTTCAGAATAATCGATTAATGGAATAGCTCTATGTTGATCGAAGATAATGGAACTAGGTAGTGAATTGAATCGTCAAAAACAGCATTAGAATAAGTAGTCGCGAAGAAGTCGCTAAACATATCAGTAATTGTTGCATCATCACCAGATTCACGATAAATAAATTTCATAACAGGAGGGTATCCATTAGCTATCTATTTGGAGTTTACAAACTTATAAAAATACTTTGGATTTTGTTTAAATTAGAATTTCATTTTGTTAAGGTAGTTTGTAAATGATAAAGAATTGAGTAGGTTATATTCAGCAATACATGGAACGATATACACTCTAATTAATTTCTGTTGAAATTAACCCAACTTATAGTAGGAAACTGTACTCCTACTATAAGTTGGGTAAATTTACTCTGTATGCGTAAACGCAAAAAAGTACACACATTATGCGTAAGTTGGTGCACACAAAATGGGTAATTTTACATCGGAAGTGCGTAAAAATTAAATGAAATTTTAAAAGTAATTCCCAAATTTAATAAAATTGTGCGTAAAAAATCTATTATGAAATGCCTAAAAATTAACTTTTTAATGCGTAAAATTACCAAAAAAAAATATGCGTATATTTACTACCGCAACGCTTTAAATAAAACTGCACAAAAACATTTGATTTATAAGATAATAAATTTATTTTTATTTCATACATTTATAATTTTTTAGCAATTATTTAAAAATATAATTCATAATACATTTAGCTATATTTGCATGATTTCGCGCAGCTTTCTAATGGGCATGTGCAATAATGGTCACCTTCAGTTTAAAGTGTGCGGCATGATTTGTATCATCTTCCATTTTAAAGAGCAACCTTCGCAGATAATTAGATTTTAGTCATCCGTGCACTTACAAAGTTGGCTGTTGTCTTGAAAATTTCTGGACCATGTATTTGAAAATTGTATTTCAGCTTCTTTTGTTGTATGGACGTAGTATAAATGAATTTGATATTTATACGATTTTTGCTTTTTTTAATTTTTTATATTTTCCAATTTTAAAATGTCAAAATATTTATTACCATTCTAATGAAGTATAATTACAAAATTTGTGAGTGAAATTTTAATTTAATAAAATAATACTAATTTTAGGCACAAAGTGTTTAATTGTAGACATATTATGTCTAAAAATGCTTTTCGTGTGTATTATTGTATATGAAAGAGTTCACAAAATATATTTAGGCATGTGGTGTTTGTATTTACCGAATTTTCGTAATATTACATAAAACTTTACCCATTTTATTGTAGTAAATTTACAAACATTTTTTAGAGTGTAGAATACAACGAGGAAAGTTGTATTGGAACACTTAACACCGGTAACAAACGGGGAATGAAATTTGTATTTTCGTAGTGTATTAATTTTTATCATCAAAAAAATTTTTTAAAAAACTAAATAAGTCACTATTTTTCTGTTTTGATATAAAATACAATTTGTTTTTTGTTTTGTTTTTTTTTTAACAATTTTCGATAGCACATGTCTAAATTAAAAGCAATTTTATCGTTTTTAGTTAAGTTTTAATTTTGAAATTTCATCAAATTTGTCATTTTGGGTTTTTCTCTCTGAACTGAAAAACAACTCAAAAAATAATATTTTTTTTATATTAAAACCTAGATAATGTTTTCTTTTTTTTGATACATTGTAAAATACTAAAATATCCGCCTTGTCGACATGATTTAATTCAAAATATAAAAAAAATTATAAATAAAAAAAATTTATTTATAAATATTAGGTTTGTAAATATACATTTAGATTTTATACTTATAAATTTTCATATCTTATTTTGTCTGTAATTTAAATAACCTCTTAAGCAAAACGAAGTCAACACAAAAGATTAATTTCCTATTTTCACATTTCTAGATATACACATTTGTGGCGTTGTTTTGTGTTATGTATGTGTAGTGTCTATGTTCGAAAGAGAGATACAAATTTATTTCAAATGGCTTGGAAGAGTTGTATTTTTAGTGTTATTTTTTATCTATACTACATTTGGACAAGCTGCGTCATTTACCTCATGTGTATCTGATTATTTTCCTCACTATAAATATGTCGATCAGCACAATTTTGTTAGCAAAAAAATTAAATAAAAAATTAGTTCGAAGTTAGTTTATTGCCGAAAAAATACAACTAAAGTTATTGCTGAAAACAAACTTTTAGTAAAAAAATGCTGAAATCAAATGGAAATGCTTCTTTTATCAATTTTTCTACTCACATATTTTTGAGTGAATATTTTTTAATTCATACAATATTTTGTAGCTAGTTCAGCATAAAATGTTTAAACAAAAGAAAAAATATATGTTTTAACAATTACACAGAGAAAGCATATTTATTGTGACAACCGAAGTTCTTGCCAACCGAAAGGTTTTTAAAGCCACCGAGATATTTGTTTGTCGCGACCAAAATCGTTCAATACAACAGAATTTAGTTTGAAACCATATATTTCCTACGGGAAATAGACCAGTCACAGAGTAAGTCCCGTGACCGGAACTTTGTGGCAGAAACCGGTCCTCGAGTTGATTCTCTTATATGAAAGTAACCGGTAACTTTAACAGGGGCTTGTCATAGGAGGTGGCAATTTCTACATTTCAAGCTACTTGCAACATATCGCTGACCTTGCATATAGTCCATTTCACATAACTAGTATCATGACTGGCTCAAATGTACTGAGGACAAGTAATTAATAAAAAACTGGTTATATATCAAGCACAATGTGTTATGTTGTAGAACTTGTAGGGAATGAATAGTTTCGTGACATATCACTTTACTGTTGCAAGTGCACATGATACAGAGCAAACGAAAATTAGTTAGAATGTAACCTGTCAAAATTTCTTCCGCTTGTTTCATATTAAGAACGTGTTTGTGAAAGATTCCATAAGTTCGAGTCACTGAATTTACTAATAAATCAATGTTTTTATAAAAATATAGTACTTTAAACAAATTTAAAATTTATATTTCGCAAATCAAAAACGTTAGATCTTCTGGAATTAGTGCGAATTCAAAAAGATCGTTTTGGATTTATGTTCAAAAATATTTATTGTTTGATTTCAAACATATTGTCCAATAGACGTCCTTGAAATTTTAGTTGTTCTTATCCTGGAGAAAATTCATTTGATTCAGAAAAATGTTTAGACTTAAAAGATTTTCAAGCCAGTATCAGGTTTTCTAACTTTTCATTATTTATAAAGATGATAAAGAATTAGCTTTGTTTTTCACTTTTTTAAAATGAATTAAATTTGACTCGAATATCATTCCATAAACGCATTCGAGGCGTATTGTCAGAAAATGTTAGTTTAGCCTTCCGCAAACACATTTTGATAAAATACAAACAATTTAGATGCCCCTTTATAAATAGCTATTTGAATATTTAAAAAATCTAATATTAAAAAAAATCACTATAATTTTACGGGCCTATATAGGATATGTTAATCTTTATAATAACAAACATTAACATATTGGTTAGAATAGTATCAAAACCGCGCGTGTAGTTAACACTGGCCAATAAGCTGAGCTAGGGTAGAGTGTTTGAGCGACTTTCAGTTTAAAATTTCGCGAATTTTTGACACTTATGCAATTATAATGATCGTTAGAAGTTTTGAATTAATATTAATCAATGGATCATTTTTAACAAATCATTCCAACTAAAAATTGTGTAATTGATTATATTTCATGAATTAATTTATAAAACAAATTATTCTATCGAATTTAATATAAATTAAATTAAATCATATCCCACTTTATTCAATAAACAGCCATTTTGAAGTATATAGCCGTGTAAATGAAACGTGTCCATAATGAAGTTAAGTGAAAAATAATTTTTATATATTTTAATTTGATGAATTTTGCAATAAAATTTTAACAATATTAAGGGAAAAGAGTCGTCGATCGAAAATTGCAATAACAAATTTTGGATTTTTAGGGATAACATCCCCCCTAAGTGTTTCTTAATAAACCCATAAGTGTTGTGATACCTATTAGCCAGTCACGGGCAGCTTGATTTGCCTGTCATTGACACTTTATCATGCACATTGAATTCATTTTGAATTAATGCAGTTGTATGTCACTACCAAAACAGTTGCGTAATCACTTCTTTTTCAACTAGATTATATTACATTATTTTATGCCGCATCAACTTTAGCACTATTTTAAGATGTCGACTCTGCACCCAGTTCAAATTTAAAACTCACCTTGAGGGGCCGAAGCAAATATTAAATAAATTAAATTATTAAGTCGTGGGCAGCTTGATTTGCCTGTCATTGACACTTCATCATGCACATTGAATTCATTTTGAATTAATGCAGTTATATGTCACTACCAAAACAGTTGCGTAATCACTTCATTTTTTAACTAGATTAGTGTTATGTCATCATTTCTGTAGTCACAAAGTCGGTTCTGTTTAAATCAGTTCAGTATTATGTTAGCTTTGCAACAGTAGCGGGATTGGGGTTTCCGCCACCGATTGACAATCTTTTATACACTGCACAATTTGTTAAACCAGTTTCGTGTTCTGTCATTATTTCAACTATAACAGTCCTAATTTTCTTAGTCCACATTGGTGTTGTATTCATTTCTCTTTAATTACATGATATATCCAGAGAGAACCAGTCAATGTTCTGCCACCATTTCAATACTTGGGACACTGGTTATTTTACAGCAATTACCACTGTTTCAGACACTTAATTATATTTTATACCAGCTTTGTGACCTGTCCCTCATTTATCTATCACAGATTTATCACCTTGGATCAATCGACCCTTCGTTTCCCGTAGGGTTGCAATGGGTTCAGATATACAATTTTTTGTGACAATCTAATAATTTGGTTGCTGCAGCAAAACTATTCACAGTTGGCAATTAATTCAGTTCACAAAATGAATCTATTTTCTCCGTGTATGTTTTTAAAAGTTTAAGTTAATTTAATTTTTCAAATATCTTGTTTTATAGTTCATTTCCTTTTCCATTTTTAATATACCCAACATGATATTGCCAGTGTCATTCTTGCCAGTATCAATCTTTCGGTCTTTTTAAAATTTCACATGAATACCATTTTGTTATTTTATGACTTTTATTTTTTCAACAACAATCAGTAAAAATCATTGCTGAGGTAAAAATCATTGCTCTTGCTGTTGTCATCAACATCTAGCTATGATATTATTGTAGTGGGGGTTGTCTGTCATTAAGTTATGGTTCTTCAGTTGAAAAAGTTAGAAAAAACAAAATTTGTCATTTGTATATCCCGAAGGATTTATGCTATAAATACTCACGAAAATTTCATTTATTTCCACCTGTTCAACAGATAAGCTAAACACCAACAATGATGGCAATAACAATAACAGAGAAGACAACTAAGTGATTTTTTGTTTTACAAAAATCTTGGCGATTTATTTAGTAATGAGAGAAAAACATTTTTTAGCTCTTAACGAAATATTTTAACAAAATGGTGCATTTTTACTGAAATGCACAATTTTCTAAAATTTTTACATATATGTATTTACACTTTGCAAGTTTTTAAAAATGTCAATTAGTTAATTTCAATAATAAACTTTAGAATAATGTGCCAGTATTTGATCAGCAACTTCTCGTTTTATTTTATTTTATGCTGATATTTGACATTACTGAAAAACATCAACCAAAAAATAATCTTCATCACTTTAGAGTTGTTGATGTTTAAACATAGACAGAGTAAGTTTTTTATAAAATCTTGGTTTTTATTACCATTATTTTTTCTTGCTTCAAAGTTTATCCATTTGTGTTTTTTTTTTAACTTTGTTATATCTTTTTTCATCACTAAATGTTGTTCGTTTGCATGTTGCAAAAATTTACATAAATTAATTTGATTTGTGTCTGTCACTTGAAAGTTTTATCATTTTTTCCCTATTCCTATATATTTTTTATTTTTGCCATAGTCTTAATGCAATACAGGTACCATAGTTAAATAAAAAAAAAATGTTTTTTTTTTGTTCCTCCTTTAGAAATTATGTTGACATATTGAAGGTGCTAAAGTTATAAAATTTTATTTTTTTGGGGATTTTTGGCTTATATATGTTTATTGTTCATATGCATCACATTGATGAAGAAGGAATAAAAGTAAAATAATACATAATACTTGCTTAAGTAATATAATTTGCTAAAATATTTATGAAAAATGTTTGAAGTCTTATTTTTTTGTTCTACTCTTGTTTCTAACAGTGATTTTCTTTTGTTTTTTGTTTATAAGATAATAAATTTTAAGTTAATTTTATGGTGTAATTTTTAATAAATAATGAAACAAAATGTAAAGATTACATTTAATAAGAGGCTTTTACTTTAAATTAAAACGATATAAATATTCAGAGAAATATTGAAAACACCATACAGTAATTCAATTTAAAACGATATTAAATTTTTTAGTGATAACTTTATTTTGTATTACCGAAAAAAACAAACTTAGAAAGTTAAGTGAGTTCTGCACTATTAGTAAAGCTGGAAATAAATCATTTTATATTGTTTAAAATGATCTATTGTACAGGTTGGTTGAAAAGTTCCTGCGCTCGAAACGAAAGAATACTGTTTTTGTTACGAAATATATTTTTTTATTCAATATAATCTTTTAGAAGCTCAATACACTTGTTCCAATGATCTTCCAATAATTTTATCCCATCCTTATAATGGTTTTCCGGAAGCTCTGCAAAATAACCGTCTACGGCTGCTATGGCCTCTTCATTCGACGAAAAATGATTTCCACGAAGGAATTGTTTGAGATTTCTGAATAGATAGTAGTCACTGGGAGCCAAATCTGGTGAATACGGTGGATGTTCAAGCAATTCTTACTTTAATTCTTTGAATTTAGCCATCGTCAAAACACTTTTGTGAGCAGGTGCATTGTCTTGATGATTTTTTCTTCTTTAAACCAGATCTTTTTTCACGAATTTTTTCATCCAGCTTATCCAAAAGGCTGCAATAATATTCAGAGTTGATTGGTTTAACTTTCTGAAGATAATCAATCAACAAAATTCCTTTTGCATCCCAAAAAACTGATGCCATAACCTTCTTTGCTGATCGTTGCGACTTCACCTGCATTTGAGCTGAACAACCAGCTTCAGTCCACTGTAAATGTTCTTGTTTCAATTTAGGATCATGGTGGTAGATCCAAGTCTCATCCATAGTTATAAAACGATGCAAGAAGTCGGTTTTATTCGGCTTAAAACGCTCCAAATTACCCTGAGAAATTTGTTTTCGATCCAGTTTTTGTTGAATTGTTAATGTGTGCGGCACTAACTTTACAAACAGTTTTTTCATACGTAATTCTTCATGTAAAATATGAGTACTCGTTCGTCTGAGATGCCTATGGCATTAGCAATTTCACGCTTAGTAAAACTTGGATCTTCACTAACCATATTATGTACTTGCTCAATGATTTCTGCTGTGGTTGCAGTTTTTCGTCGTCCTTCGCGTGGATCGTCTCGTCTTTAAGGCTGGTACGACCACGTTTAAATTCACCAGCCCAAAATTCAACGGTGCGTTTTGAAGGTGGGGACTCCTTATACACTTCTAACAATTGTTCATAAATTTCCTTTGCTTTGAAACCCTTCAAAACAAAGAATCTAATGACTGCACGATATTAACTTTTTTCCATATTAAAAAAAATTAATGATACGTCAACTTCAATGACTTGCAACTTTGCATGTGTTCTCAGGACAGTTATATCAACTTGAGAAAAAAAAAGTTTGGAGCTATCAGTGTCATCTCTTGTTGAGCGCAGGAACTTTTCAACCAACCTGTAGGTTGTAGGTCTGGCTGAGTAGATCATATTACCATTCCCAGAAACTCTAATACACTATCAGAATCTGAAGTTATTGCATACAATTTGGAAATAATCAAATAGCGAGGTTACCCGCGCTGGGAAGGCTTCCTTTTAAAAATTTATTATGCCACCTGTAGTATGACAAGTTACCGCCTTCTTTTGAAAACACATGTCTTGCAAATTAAAATCGATTTCGGGTGAAGAAAACCTGCAAGTAATTCGTTTGTACAATCGATCTATTTTCTCTGTGTATGTTAAAATAACAGAAAATAATATTTACAATAAATGATACTTCAGTTAAAAAAAATGGTTTTTAAAATTTATTTTAAATCATTTTCCAGATATCTGACGCATGAGTAAAAACCAAGTGATTAATCAGTTAAAAGTAAATATTAAAATTTTACCTGCGGATTCCGTAAAAAAAACTGATTATTGGTTTTTTTAAATTCTTTCCGTTTTTTGTATTTTTTATTGTTTTGTTTTAAACTACAAAATGTATACTCACACCGTCTATAGACACATTTTGTGTGAACGATCATGTGTGTGTGCGTGTGTTTATGAAGTTTTTGTAATTTCAATTGAAATAGTTTCGTATATAAACAAACAATATTGGAATTTTTTGTATATTTTTTTTTTTTGAAATTTGTAATGACACACAGAAAAAAGTATCACAAAATTGAAAGTAATTAAAAATATTTGCTAAAATTCAAATTCGATTTCTAACAATTTTTTGTTTGAAATATTTGTAAAATTGTTACTTTTCATATAAATATTGTTTAAAAATAAAAATTGAAGTTACAAAAAAAAATAATAAAAAGTTGTTTGTATATACAAATTTCATTGTTGGTGCCTTTTTAAAAAATATTTTTTTTGTATTTACAAAAATGTTCTACGGACGATGTTCAATATTACAAACAGAATTTTGTAATTTTATTCTGTGCAGTAACGATCACAAATAAATCACAAATTTCCATTTTTTTCATACAAATGAAAAACAATAAATTAAACTGAAAAAAATCAGTAAATGACAGTAAATCATTTTGAACAAATGTGTAAAAAAGTTAAAATAAATATTTATTTGAAAAATAAATGTATGTTCCTTTATTTTCAACTGAACTAAAAAAATTTTTTATTAAACTACAAACAGTATAATACATACCATTCTTAGTATGTGGTGTAGGTTCAAATGGTACAGGATTTTCTTTAAATTTAACTTTTAAAACTCTAGGACTTAAATGGATTTCGACCGAATCCAATAAAATTCTTTCTTTTAATTTGTGACCTGTTGAAGTTTGATTACAGTATTTACACGGACAGTTCAAAAAGTGATTTAGTGTGGATTTGGATATTGTAAATCTAATATTTTTGGTAGTTACAAATATTAACACAAACTTTTTATATCGTGTTGACGTAGGGATGTAATGAAAGGTATTGTTCTTAGGGTTTTTATAGAAAATTAAATTATTAACAGTGTAGTAAAGTCAGGAATATGTTAAAAAATGTGTTTTTACTAGTTAGTTAGAAATATGTTAAGATGGAGGGATTCCAACTTGGGAAATAGAATCAGCCACCAAATAATACCTTTTAATGTATTTTCAGTGTTTTTGTTTTTCTCTTTTTATTTAAGTTTCGCTTCTTGGTGTTTTTTTTTCCAATTTTCACGATATTTTCCTTATTTACAAAATAAACATTAGTTTGTAGATTTTTATGTTACTTAACTAGAAACAAACATTTTTTTGAAGTTATTTTTTTACTTGACTGCTTATCTTGCAGTGACATTAAGGACGAAAGTAAAACGTAACATTATATTGAATGTCTAAAAAAAGACTTTTATACAAATACAAAAGATTTCGCCTGAACACAATTTGTCATTAAACTTTTTCCTTGTGTTTTTTTTTTTTTTTTGTTTCTTAAATGGGAAAACCGGGTTACCTGAATTTTATTTTGATGCGCATATAAAAAAGTAAATGTAATAAATTTTTAACAAGTTATTTAACTTAAAAAGAAAGACTTCAATTTGTACTTCAGCCTTGAAATATTTTTTACTATGTAAATAGGTAAAAAAATTTATGAAAAGATAAAATTTAAATACACAAAAATTTAATAAAAAGTATAGCATATGAAAAAGTTTATATATTGGAAAACTAAAAGAGCAATGAAAGGAATTTGCATACACCTTTATGAATTTAATAGACGATTAAAAACAACCCAGTAAGAAAATTACAGTGGTAAAATATCAAGAACTGCTAGGTAATTTAAAATTCATTAATGGCAACATTTATTTTCCAAAATGTTGTTGGTTTATAACAAAGTATTAGTAAGAAGGTGTCGAATTCGATTCCGATAATAGGCAAATTTTGTTGTTTTTTTAAATATTTTTTCTTATAAAAATGCCGTTTTTGTGTATCTAATAGTTCTTTTAACCAACCTGAACTACACAGAAAAAAGTATCAAAAAATTTTAAGTAATAAAAAATATTAATATTTTATTTATTCAGCTAAAGATCTTTTCTTTTTTTATAAAAATTCTTATTTTATTTTCAATATTTCGCTAAAAATTTGTTAGCATCTTCAGGAAAACAAAATTTTGTCTAAATTTCTAATCTAAAATTTTTTACTCGGTTAATAATTTGAAACTACTTCGTTCCTTTACTTCTCTTTTTAACATATATTTATACTAATAGAATAAAGAGGTGATGTGTGTTTGTTTGTAGGAGATAATCTGCGTAATTACACATCTGAGTGTTGGCTCCATTATTTAGAATTGTCCTTGAGGATGGATAAATAAAGAAGTTATGAGCAAAAATTTGAAAGTAATATTTATTGATTTTAACACCACATATATTCTGTTGACTTTTTACTGTTATATAATATGTAGGTATGTTGTTGGTTTTTGTTTTTTCATATGAAACTACAACAACAAAAATAAAATATTGTAAATTTAAAAAATAACAATTAAGACTTATGTGATTTTTAAATAAATAATACTTAGTTTAGGTGAGTTTAGGTGAATTACATAATCTATGCTAATTCAGTGCAAAGGTTCCTCCTCCGGTGTAGACATTAGCTAAGAGTGATTTTTTTTTAAATCCTACGGGTAGAAAAGCCTCTTCGTTAGTGGCCTACCCCCATCGATTTAGCTAGAAACCAGAAATTTTTAATATGTATTAAAAGGAGTATGGGTCAACTCTTTGATGAAGTACATTTTAGACTTTTGGCCAGGGAAATGGTAAAAATGGGTGATTTCCGATAATCATCTGGGGACTCCGAGTACTCAAACATTTTCCTTCACCAACAAAGTAGATGTCTTTGCCCGCTAGTTTTATTATGTTTTGTTACATATAATTATTAATTTTGTCTTTCTTTTTATTTTTTTAAAAACCATATATTATTTGATTTAGTGACAGAAAGGCCAAAATTTAGGGACCAGGAGTCTATCTGATATGGACACTTCTAGGTTCTGCAAATTGAATGTTGAGACGGCGGTATATATGCGTATGTCATGTGCTTCGCGGAATGAGGCTATAGTTCATTGGCGGATATAAACTATCCCCCTTGAAAATTTAGAAATATGTGCCCAGCAGGGTGATTGTTTTTTTGGAAGCTTCAATATCTTGGGCAAAATGTGGCTGCATAAAAGGTCTTTTCTAATATAATTACAGTAGTTTCAACATGAATAAGAAACGTGAAATTTTCTTTATCAGAGCCTTTAATACTTTAAGGCAAACTCCATGAGAGTTAAATAAATTTTTTTTTATTAAGTACGTACCAAATTTTGTACATCTTGTTTTTTATGTATTATTAATTAACTCTTAATATTTTTTAATAGGTATTAAATTACAGTAATGAAAACATTAACAAAGTATTTACAAAAAATTTTTCATCTTTAAGATTCAGCAAACCCTTGTTCAAATATATCAAACATGTGTACAAATTTTCAGTTATTATATATACTCGTAGTTAAACTTTACTGTTTCGACAAATAAATATCTTTGAAATATTTTAAATAAGAAATTTTGTAAATAACCTTTTTTCTATATTTTTATTAAATGTCTTATATTATATATTATTATGTATTATATATATAGGTATTATTATATTTCAAAGATTAACATTTAATTTATGATAAAAATAATTTTATGTGAAAACTTAATATTGTTTTATTATTGTAATTATTTCATATGTATACTTTGTGGTCATAGTGTTTTTAAATATTTTGTGTTGATGGATGCTGCCAAAATAAATAAACAAAATTGATTGATAGCTATTATTTTGACCGGTTTCTTATTTCATATCTTATTTTATTAAGTTCATTACTTGGTCTGTGGTCTTAAGAGTAATACTATATAATTTTCTTTTGTCAGTTCAACTTATTGATTTCTTTATTGTTTTTATTATGACAATATAAATATCATTGTCTTGGCTTTTTGACAGTTAACGTAGGTATACCTACATACATATATAATAATCATATTATTATCAACAAAACCATATTCTTTTTTTCTTCTATATGTTTTGTCGGTGTCGTCATCCTTTGAGCTGCCGTCTAGATACTATGTAAACATTTAAAATATTACACTTGCGTATCTCTTTTTCGTACTCCATAAAGGGTTTTTACATATATGTATTGTGGCTTTTTAGATTTTATGATTTTTCTATAAGTCATGTCAAAATTTACATGTAGTATTTTTTTTTTTTTTTTTGAAGAATTCATAAAGAAATTGGAGAATACAAATACCAAAATAGCTAATAGTGTTAAACCAGCCACTTAAAACAAAAGGTCAGTAAAAAACCTCCCAAGCGAATATAAATTCGAGTTGACCAATTTTTAAAAAAATTATTTTTGATTAAATACTGCAAAGTGGTCCCAAATTAAAAAAAAATGGAAATCACATCACATCTACTGAAGCGATTTGAAACCATCAAATCCTTAATTTGAGAGCAGGAGCGAAGCTTTCAGAAACTTTAATTTGTACAGGGTGGCCCTAAAATTACCTAAGGGGTTTGAGTTCATTATAACTTTTTATTTAAGACATAATAATTATTATTATTTTTTTTTTAAATAAATTTTATGAAAAATTATATTTCGCAAGTCGTGGCCATTTTCTGCTTCGCATATTCCTGCTTTTTCCAAATCATTTTAAACAACCTTTCGAATAACTTCAGGTGTTATGTGGTTTTTTAATTGCTGGATGGTTGTAGGCTTATTAATATAGACTTTCCCTTTCAAATAACCCCAAAGGAAACAGTCTGGTGCGGTTAAATCTGGTAAACGCAAAGGCCAATTAAAATCGCTTGTACGCGAAGTAATTCGTTCACCAAAGGTGTCGTGTAAAAGAGCCATTGTGTCCCTTGAAGTGTGCGCTGTGGCCCCATCCTGTTGGAACCATAGCTGCTGGTGGTTTTCACCGGCTGGCCTTATAAAATTTCCCAACATTGTTCGATATCAAACACCGGTAATCGAAAGGACGGCAAAAAAATATGGATCTGACGAAGCACCGCACCAAATAGTAATTGTCGCTGTTGAATTACTCTTGGATTGTTCGTGGCCCATATCCTGCAGTTTTGCCTATTAACGAACCCATATAATTTGAAATAGTCTTCGTCAATATATTTTCCGTTACCGACTGTAGTTTATTTAAAAAGTAATACGTAAAGTTTGTTTTTAAATGAAGAATCAATTGAAATTCGTAGAAATATATATTGTTTTTAATTATTTGAATCGGTCATTCAAAAAACAAACTATAAAAATTTACAGACATTCAGTAGGAGTTTATATTTTCTGTTATATGTAAAATTTTATTTTTCTGTTTCTAAAAATTGAAATTCATATAATTCTTTTTTGTTTTTTTACCAAAATAGTTTGTATATATACAAATTTATTTCAATAAAAATTACAAGAAATTATTCAAATATACATACACAATAAAAATATATACGTCTGTGAGTGTTGTGTTTTGTAATTACATACAAATAAAAAATTTTCAATTTGAAAAACAAAACACAAAAGTAGTTTTTTCTAACTTTTGCCAGTTTAAAATTGATGGTTATTTCAAACGATTTTCTATTATTTTTACTACTTTTGTCGATTATTAAACAATGATTGAAAACAAACAACAAAATGGGTTGCATATAATGAAAAATCTGTAGTCCTCTTTTTGACTAGACTAATTTAATATGTATTTTAAGATGTTGTTAACGAAATAATATTGTGAGTGTAATTAAATCAAGATTTTCTTCTGTTTTTTGCCGGGAATAAATTGCATAATCAAGTCGTAGCTGGTAAACTGTCGGTTTCAATTCTTGGACAATCCGAATTTTGTATGGAAACATTCTTATTGTATGCAAAATTCTCAGCAGCAACCCTCGTGAGAGGCCAAGTTGTGTCGAATGTCTCCTGGTTGATACTTCTCCATTTTTCCGAATACTCTCCTGTACCCGTTCAGTATTGTCATCCGCATGCACCGTTCGTCGTCTGCCGGCACCAGGAAGGTTATGAGAAATAAAATTCAACGATTTGGTAATTTAGTCCATTGTGTACTGTTGCATTTGGAATTCTCTAATTCTTCTTTACAAAACACTGAAAAGAAATAATAATTATAATAAAAAAGTTATAAGGTATTCAGATCCCTTTGGTAATTTTGGACCACCCTGCAACACAAAGTGTAATACCCCGTGTCAAATTTGACTACCACAAGAATAACAATTTTTTGGGGTATGCAATTTTTATAATTATATTACGATTTTGAAATTTCTTAATCCACTTGAAAGGACAAAACAAAAAAAATATTTATAAAAAATAATTTGTTTTTGAAAATCAATTTTTTTTTTAGAATTCTTTTAGCTAACATATATTGCATATAAAATACGAAAATCCCTAAAAGTTTTATAATATCAGAAAAATGAGAAGTAATATAAAAAAAAATATTTTCAATTTTTCTCAAACCATTTGGTTGATTTATTTACAAAATATTATCATTATAAAATTAATATGGGAGAAGTCATTCTGGTGTTTTTCAGTTTGAGCTGGTTTAAGAAAAATTGCAATGCAATTTTAAATTAAAAACCAATTCGTTATTTGTTATTTAAATCTTAATGTTATTTTTTTTTTAATCTCAATATTTTTCAAGCGATGCTATGCGATCTAAACAAACATTTTTAGTTTTTATATACATTGACGTTTTTTTTTTGTTATTATTGAAAGTTCATAGCGATCTTTCAACATCGGTATATTTCTAAAAAAAAACAAAGTAAATTAACGATTTTAATCTAGGCTGACACATTTATTTCCATACGGCAAAATATCTTTTTAGAACCCGAAGCTTAAACATAAAATCTATTTAAACGTATATTTTTAGAGTCAACAATAAAACTTGTTTGTAAATATGATAAATTTAAAATCTACAAATAAATTGCAATAATCTACACAACATTAACTTAATTTTAGTTTGAAAAACGTATAAAAAGTTAAACCTTAAACATTTTTCTACTTGTTTGTTTTTTTCTTCTTCTTAAACTACAAATTCGCGTTTTTTTTGTGCTCATAACTTAGTTTTTGTTAAGATGCAACGTTGCAAATTATGTCACCGTTGGTACAACTACTACAGCAATAACTTATTTACATATACAACACAACTACATATTAAGTACACCTACAAATGTTTGTGTTCTTATAAAAGATACAAAGAAAAAAATTTTAAAATTCACATCTACATGCTTAGTAGGGTGCCCCGAACTATTTTAACTTGCCGTGGGAAAATCGAAATATATATTAACATAAATGGTCTTGTATATGATCACACATATGCAAACATTATATGAAATTGCAGATTTTAATTATCCAACGCCCATGTATAGTGCAATGTATGACCATTCTTATATCAGAATATGTAATCCAATGAGTCCAAATTTGCACTAACTCCGACGGTGGCCATTTGTCGGACAAAATATTTCACTATAAATTGAAACAAAACTTTTAAAAGCAAATAAACATAATCAAATACATTTTCACTTTAAACCAGTGCTGTTCAAAAATAAAAATGTAGTTGTGTTGGTGAGAAAATGAGAATTGCACTGTAAGAAATGTTCAATGGGTTAATAGCAGTGTTAGTACCTGTATGAATTTTTTTTTTTATAAAACATGAGACTGTTATGTTTTAAAGAAATATGAATTAAACAAAAAGTAAATTTTTGCCTTTTTTCATTTTATAAAAAAACAAAAAGTTGTAAATTTTTTCCATCAATATTAATGATTTCATTATATTTACATATTAAAAAAATATCTGTAATATGTATAGATCTATTATGATATTCTATTAAAAAAATGCTAAATTTGGAAGGAAAAAAAATACAATACATTCGATCGGAATAAATGAATGAACGATCGGACTCAAATTATTAAGAACATTTCAACTTTTATATTAAAAAATGCGTTTTTTTATTAAGTTTATTAAAGATTTTTATAGATCTTGTATTATTAAAATATTTTTCGTACATTGCTATTATTTCAGTGCTTTAAAGTAAAATCAGCATACATCCGCCACACGTGTTCATTCGTCGCTGTTTCAGTGACGACTAAAGGCAAGAGCGTAAGAATACATGTGAGTTGAGCAGGGGACAATTGTCCCATGCAATGAACATCACTGCTTTAAACACAAGTTATAGCGAAGGAAAATCAAATGATGGTTTTATGCGATCATACATGGCCTTGAACTATGCATAGACGCATATCATCTTGTATGTGTATGTATCTGCTGGAATTTGTTAAACGTTAATCTAAAAAATTATTTCATCCATATACTAAAATACAGCTTTTTACAACTTTGGTCAAATCAGTTCTGGTATATGGATCCATACGGTAAAACCTGTATTCAATCATTTAAATTAATTTTAAAACAATTTTCTGTTATTTTGACTACAGGTAAAACCTGTATTCAATCATTTAAATTAATTTTAAAACAATTTTCTGTTATTTTGACTACATAGATTATCTTAATAATTTCCCTTCTCACAATAAAAAAAACTTTCTGCTCTTAGAAAATTTTGGCTGTAACTTTCTTTTAGAAAAATAAAAAATGACTTTATTGTTTCCGAATTTCTTTTAAGCAAACTTAATTTATACACCCCTGTTTATTTTACAAGAAACTATCCGAGTTAAAAATTTTAGATATAATCATATGTGGCCTTGTCTAATAATATATTATCATATATAAATGCATATGTCAGTATGCATTAGCATATAAAGGGTGTCCCAAGAAGAACGCAATTTTTAAATCTGGCAACATTCGAAGTGTCATTGTTTGACATTTGAACAATTGTTATTGTTTGCTAGTAGAAGGTACGAGGTTAGTAAAAATGGAGCGCTACACGAATGAACAACGCATTCTCATTGTGAAATTGTTTTACCAAAATGGTGAAAGTTTTGCGGCTACAGTTCGCAAATTGCGATCAATTTGGGGTCACAATAATGCTCCAAAAGAGTCAACTGTAAAGAGATTAATGGATAAATTTGCAGAAACTGGGTCTGTTAGTGATGTAAAGACAACAACGCGCCATCGACCAGGTCGATCGACCGAAAATGTCGCAGCTGTACGTGATGATGTCGCTCAAACTCCATCCACCTCAATTCGACACCGAGCTCAGCAAATTGGTGTCTCCAAATCCACTTTGCAGCGAATTTTGACGAAAGATTTGCATCTTCATGCATACAAAGTTCAATTGACTCAGGAACTGAAGCCAGCTGACCATGGACAGAGAAGAGAGTTCGTTAATTGGGTATTGGAGAGACAACATGAAAATGCTGATTTTGCCGATAAAATCATCTTCAGTGACGAGGCCCATTTTCATCTTGATGGCTTCGTCAATAGGCAGAATTGTCGCATTTGGGGTGAGGAAAATCCTCGAGTGATTCACGAGAAGCAAATGCATCCTCAACGTGTCACTGTGTGGTGTGGTTTTTGGGCTGGAGGAATCATTGGACCTTTTTTTTATGAAAATGAGGCAGTTCAAGCGCAAACAGTAAATGGTGTTCGGTATCGTGAAATGATAACCAGATTTTTCTTGCCTAGAATTGAAGAAATGAATGTGGAGGGCATGTGGTTCCAACATGACGGCGCCACATGTCATACAGCCAGAGAAACAATTCAATTGCTGCATCAGTCATTTCCCGGTCGTGTTATTTCGCGTTTTGGAGATCAGAATTGGCCGCCTAGATCGTGCGATTTAACACCATTAGATTTTTTTTCTTTGGGGTTTTTTGAAGTCGATGGTTTACGCGAATAAGCCGACGACGACTCAAGATTTAAAAGAGGAAATACCGCAGCATTCATGCAAAACGGTCATTGAAAATTTCATTAAAAGATCGCGTGCATGCCAGCAAAGCCGCGGCGGCCATCTGCAGGATATATTGTTCCATACATAACCTCATTCTGTCTACTTTACGATATAATAGAGTTTCACGATTTTTTTTAAATATCTGTGTTTTATTTAAAATTTAAAAATTGCTTTCTTCTTGGGACACCCTTTATAATAATATATTATATTAATTTCTTTAAAATTACCTTATATTTGGTGATATATTACCATATCTGGTTCTGTATAAAATTATGTATGATTAATATGATAAGATATGTTATATACACTTAAAAAAGTTTGTAAGTTAAAATAACTGAAAATATCATTTACAATAAATGATATTTCATTTAAAAACCGGTCTACTTAATTTTCATTTAAATTAAATGCCATTTGTTATTTATTTTTAAATGTTGATTAATCAACTGACACATCCGTAAGAAACAACTGATATAATCAGTTAAAATAAATGTCAAAATTTTACCCACCAATCCTTAAAAAATAAATGTTTTTTTCATTTATTTGAAATTATTTCCGTTTTTGTATTTTTTGTTTTTTTTTTTTAATATACTCGTACAATACAAAATGTATGTATGCATATGAAGCTATAAATACTTTTTGTGTGAATGTATTGGTATATGTACGTGTGTTTATGAAGTTCTTGTAAATTGTATTGAAAAATGTTGTATATATACAACCAATTTAAATAAAAAAACAAATTGAAATTATTTGAATATTTTTTTTTGAAACAGACAGCAAACAAAATTTAAATTTGTAATAACGTTACGGACACAAATAAACCACAAGTTTCCGTTTTGTGGGTAAATTTTTATTAAATTTCAAACAAATGAAAAAAATAAATGAAACTGAAAAAAATCTGTAAATGATAGTAAATTATTTCGAATAAATGTATAAAAAAGTTAATATAGATGTTTCTTTGAAAAATAAATGTATCTTCCTTTATTTTTAAATGGAACGGAAAACTTTTTTATTAAACTACAAACAGTTAACTACATAATATTCTGAGTGTATTATATCATATAAAATTGTATATAACCCTTTATATAATTTTATATGGGTTACACAGGACTGAATATATTTATATATGACTTATAGAGAACGATATAGACTTATATATGGCATATGCTATCTAATATTATATGGGCTATTATCAAAAATAGTTTAGTGGTTTAATATAGAGTTACTTCCAAAACTGTTCACAAAAAAATTATTTTTGCTTCTTTAGCAATTATTTTTTACATTAGCAATGATTTCTTTTTCTTTTGTCTTTCTGTATATATGTTAGTGCTCAAGGGACTTACATTAGTTATGCCCAACAAAAACAATGCTTTTATGATACCGTTATTTATGCAGTTACAAATAAGTTTTTGTGAACACTTCTGTACCTGTTTAACATTATAGTTCTTTTTTTAAAATGCGAAAAAAGCACGCTGGAAGGATTGGAAAAAGTAAAGGTGGACGACAACCAAAGCTGAATTCCCACACAGAGACTAGTGAGACGTCTTGTAGTATCAGGAGCGGTTGATAATGCTACTCAAGCTAATAAATAACTAAGAAAGTCTTCTTAAATTAATGTGTCTAATCAAACAATACGAAGATGTCTTAAGGAATGCGGTATGAAAGCAAAAACAAAAATTAAAAAACCTCTTTTGTCAGCTAAACACCGAGCTGTTCGTTTAAACTTTGCTAAAGACCATTTAAATAGGACACCCAAACAGTGGAAGCTAATTATATGGTCCTATGAAACAAAAATAAACTGTTTAGGTTCTGTGGTCGCATACGGTCCTGGTTTGACCCTTAAGTAGGTATCAGATCTTGCGATATTCGAAATACTATAAAATTTGGAGGAGGTTCTTTAATGATATGGGGTTGCTTCCAAGGGGACAAGTTAGGAATCCTTCGAAAAATTGAAGGTATCATGAAGGCAGAAAATTATTTGCCTAGTCTGGAAGTATTCGGATGTGAACCAGGCAATACCTTATTTATGTAGGATAATGACTCAAAGCACAAGGCCAGGCTAATAATGAAGTGGCTTGAGGAAAACAATATAAAATGTTTGGATTGGCCTCCACAATAGCCGGACCTCAATCCAGTAGAAAATATATTAAGAAGTCAAGTTTCACAAAATCTGGAGGAGCTCTGGGTTGCTGTAATTGAAGAATGGAATAACATTTATAGATCCATTTTACGAAATTTAAATAACAGTATGCAAAAAAGGCTTCAACTAGTCATTAAAGCCAAAGGGGTCACATTAAATAATAATATTTTGTTAAAAAAAATCTAGTGTAACAAAAGTGTTCACATTATATTTAATACATTTTATTTACTTTTTTAAGAAAACTATGTTTAAGTCGTTTCCTCATTACTTATTTAATTTGCCAGTATATGATAAATCTAATTCATAAAGAATAAAACTTTTAAGTTGCTATATATATGTTTTTTTAAAAAAATTGTTTAATGAAATATTTTTATGAACAGTTGTGGAAGTCACTGTATGTTCCAATATAAGAAATGTTTTTTTATATGGTATATGATATAATTATATATGATACAATATGTGCAAACAAATTTGAGATAATGTTATATATAGTTCCATTTCTAGAGTATTTTTGATATGGTAAAATATATAATTTGATGCAATTATATGTGGGTTTCGAGTGTCAGCCAGGAGATACATTTTTGCTGCTTTTAATTTATTTTTGTTTCCTCGTTATATTTTTTTACAAAACTTTCAAATTTTAAATCATTTGAGGACAACAAGAACTACAAATCTTTATATTTATATATTTATATATTTAAATTTTTTTATTTTGGTTTAAATATATTTATTTCTCCACATTTTTCTTAGTCAATAAGATATGATTATATATAATTATATTTAGTTATTTAATTATATTAAATCAAGACCAAATTAGTATCATTAATTCAGCCATGATATTTTTCCCAAATTTTCGAATATATAATAATGTTATATAAGTCCTGAAGATTTAATTACATACATTCTTTTTTTTATTATTTAATTTCTTGTTTAATTTAGATTTTTTTTCCGTCAATATTAAAAAAAGAAAAATTTTATTTCTAGATTTTCCGGTATCTGGGCATACAGATTCATAGTTCACACTCTAGCTTACTGCACCAAAACTAATTTTAATCTTTTTTGATATATTTGCTATTTAAAAATAAAATAATATTTTATTTTAATTAAAAAAATATTTTTTTAATGTTTGCTTTTTCCGGGATTTGAACTCGGAAATTCGGAGTACTGAGCTACCTCTCTACCCACTGCACCACAAACATTTATAAATTGTGATGGCTAATTTTGAATTTAAACAATTTGTTAGGAAAACAAATATAGTATAAAATTTATTTAGCAATACCAATCATTAGTGACGTCTTTTATCAATACAATCCACAATTTGGTTGCTTCTATTTAAACCCAAATTAATTGATATAATTGATCAGAATAACCAAACTTGTGGTTATGAATTTTGAATACCGAAAATTTTTTAATAAATTTAAAAGATTGTAACAAATAGTTGCTTCCACCGCACACAAATACTAAACGAATTCTCTTTATTGGAAATACCAATACTTGACTAATAGGATTAATTTTTAGGTTTTTCCCTTTTTTTAATTCCCAATACAACATTTTTGCTTTATTAATTAATTTTAGGTTATTTCATATAAAATTACATCCTTACAAATACAGTGGATTCTCGATTTAACGGACAATTGATTGTCAGCCCTGTTCGTTAAATCGAAAGATTCGTTATATCGAGTACGAAACAAAAAATATTTATTCATCTAATAACAAATAAAAAGGATAATTCATATTATATCTTATTACTAAAAAATGGATTTTATACAAAATTAATAAAAAAGTAATTAATAAAAAAAATAAAGAAAAACAGTAATTAAAAAAAAAAAAAACTTGCTATTGACGTTTGTTTTTGCGATTTTTTAAAACTTTTTTCAACTGCTTCCTCCGGAAGCTCTCGTAAAATAAATGGTTTAGAATGTTTTGAAAAAAATTCTAACTTTTATATAATACCCTATTTAAACTGAAACCAAAAATACGTATTTTCGTTTTTTCAAGTTTTCAACCTTTAAATTCCATACCAATTTAAAATCAAAACTTAAAAATAACAAAAATATGTATTTTGGGTTTCAGCATTATGTCTTTTTGACATAATGCGGCCAGGAAAAAGTTCTCTCAAACTATGAGAGTGTGAAGGCCGTTGGTGTGTCAATGAGGATTTTCAGTTTCCCAATAGAAGCTATCTGTTTTTTAACGAAGTTGTTGGTGCGTTAGATGCTTCATAATAAATTGTTATCGATTGCTCTGCAAAACTGTCAAATACAAGCTGAAAAATGTAAACAAACAGAAATGGCGATTAAAATATCGACCTGGGACAAAAGAAAGCCCGTATGTACATATGTGTGCACTCAGAAAAAAAAGTTGGTAGAAAAATTTGTAAATGGTTTTCAATCCCAATTTACTATTTTTGTACTGATTTTTAATAAAAAAAATATTATTTAGCAAATCTTTTTGCTATTTACATTTTACAAATTACAGAGTATTTACAGAATATCTACAACCGATTTGCTAAAATTAGCAAAAAAAAATACTAATTTTAAAAAAGTCGATATTGATGGAAATGTTATTTCTAATAATTTAAACTTATACATACAAACTTAAATTGCCCTAAAAGTGATTAAAAAAGGATTAAAAAAGGGATCGGAAGTGAAGATACCGACTCATGTCTAAAAATAGGACATCCAATAAATAGCACTAAAAAGTTTTTTTATTTCTAAAAATCAGCCCTAACAACAATTTAAATTTCACCTTAAAAGTAAAAAAAAAATTGACTAAAATATTTTTCAAAACAGAAATTACCAAATTAAAACAAAATGATAAATTCGTTTGTGTTTTAAGAATTTTTAAGATTTTTAAGCCTTTGATTTAATTAAAATTAATTAAAATTTTTGATGCTCGATAAAAAAAAATAAATCTAAAACTTTGTACTAATATTAATAGTATTTAGCAATTTTTTTTGCTGATTTTAGCAAACGGATTTTAAATTCCACTTTACAAAAAGTCTACTAAAATTTAGTAGCGGCTACTAATTTTTCTATTAATAAGTGAATAGTATAGTAGGATTTTTTTAAGATCATATCATATTCTTTTTAATTATTTTTATTGTAAAGAAACATGAAAATTTTATTAGTAAGTTATAGAGAATAAAAATTGAGAAATTCCACTGAGCCAGCAGGATAGAATACTTAGTATTTTCGGTTGGCGCTACCCAACCTTGTCAATACCCATGCTCTTCTTCTCCCTTTACGGTCATTGCTTGTTGATGATTGTCTATTTTATATTGAGTGTTTTTCTATTAATTTCATTGTACTACACGTCAGCAGACATGTGTTGCTAAGATTAGCAAAAAATACCGCTGGGCTCAAATTAGCAGAATTTCCCGTAATAACAGCAAAATTTTCAGTTGCCATTACAGACTTTTTTTGGTGAGTGTGGATGTGTGCCAAGTCTACATACAACTGCTTGCTGACTACTCCATCTATTTATAGAAATTCAGAAATTGATTTCAATTTACATATATATATATACATACATATGAATTTTTTTTCGTTAAACCGAGTACTAAATTGGATTTTAATTTGTTATTCACATTACATAATGTTGACATTTTGTCTGTTCGTTAAATCCCCAATTCGTTAAATCGAGAGTTCGTTAAATCGGGAATCCACTGTACATGTTATTGGTTTTGATCGAATTGCAACCAATCTTTTCTCTGGGTGTGCTTTGCCAACACCAAAATGATAACAACGGCCTGAGATTGTCAACTGAATAGTTTGTTTGCAGCAACTGAATTATTTGGTTGTGGTAATCAATTGTATTTTTGACACATTTTAAATATTTTGCTTTAACCCAAATTATGTTGTATTAAAAGAATTTCTGTTGTGTCAACCAAATTTCTGTTACCGCAAACAAATATATCGGTAGCTCCAACCAAACCATTCGGTTGGCACAATAAATCTGTTTTCTCTGTGTAATCACTGGTAAGGTACTGGCAAAAATATTAATAAAGTGCTTTGGAATAATAACATATGCAAACATTTGAGCCCATTAAAAAAATCTTAAACAATTTTGAAGGTTCATAATCAGCTCGGCAATACACGACAAGCAAAAAATTGGGGAGACCCTAATACTAACTAAAATACTTGTGTGTACACATAGTGCATATAGATACGTAGAAAAGATAAACGATTTTTATGCCACGTTGACTATAAATGTCGCTGTTATGTATAATAATTTTTCTCTTGAGTTTTTTTTTATAGTTTTTCTTAATTTTTTGAATGAACAGTAGCAGCAACAGGGCGTTTAAAGAATTAGTTTTTCAATTTCCAAAATAGTGATTTTTTATATCAAATTTTTATTTAATACATGAATTTCTAAAATATTTACCTAAATAGAATGCATATTCATTGATGTCAATTTAAGTAAAATCAACTTATTGATATAATTCATAAAACTTAAATAAAAAGTTATATATTATTTCTTAGAAACAAAAATAATCCCCAGTTGGTGAATTTAAGAGAATTTAATTTATTTATTTTAATCTATAATTTGTATCCTTTGAAATTAAATTCTCTCTTAGTTAGGTAAAAATCAAAATAATTTGGTGTTTGAAAATCAAACCAATTAAAATAAAATTGAATCTTTTAAATACAGGATAACAGCTGCTGCAGCAGTAGTTGTTTTAGTTTTACAACCAACCTACAATTTTTTACTTTTACTATATCACAGCAAAGTTATATGAATGACTTTAACTTACACATGCATACCATCCATCACATACACCCACCCACACATACATACATCCATACATACATACAGCAATATCATGCTTTAAAAAAAAATTGCCAGTCTACAAAGTACTAACAATTTTTTACGTATGCACATTTACACACACATCCTCATCTACTACCTTATTTACTACATACAGGAGTATATATGAACCGACTTACTTTCATAAGACTCATTTTTACTTTTATATGTACGCAAGTGGGTATATGGTTTATGAATGTAAGAATAAATGTGTATTTGTGTAAATGCATGCATGATGTGTGTATGGGTGTATGTGTCTGTATCAGCAATGAATTATTGACTTTTTGTGGCTGCCAGAGTATATTAAAGTTTTTTTTTTTTTCTAAAAACTCTTTTTATGATCATTGGAAATAAAAAAAAATTGTGAAAAATGAAATCCATACACAAAATATGTAGTTAAAAAGAAGAATGTAGTTTTTTTTGTATAAGTTTATTGATTGGTAGTGGCTTTTAAAGGTATAATAAATTAAAGTTTAGTCGTTTTTTTATATTATGTATTTGTAAAATGCTTATATTGCTTTTTTGTGCGTTAGTTATAACCCAATGTTACCTGGTTTTATTCAAACTTGTGCACTCAGCATTATTTCTTGCCAACCCCAACGAGTTCGGTTGCTGCTAATGAATTTATAACTCCGAATATTTTTGAATAACCGAAATTACGTTCTATTAGTTTTGTATTTGACAATCAAAACACTAAATTACGATTCCTTAACCGAATTATTTTATTGACATTGGTTGTCAGCAGGAAACGGTTTTAATTTCAACTACTAAACGGACGTCTAGTCTACGATTCCATCTTACAAAATCTACATATGATGAATTTCATGTAAAAATCGAGATGCATTGAACCCGACCCCCTTAGATATCGATGAAATGTTGTTCATAGCTAAATTTGATCAATACAAACAAACTCTCATTTTTAGAAATGACTTTTTGCGATTTTTTGGGCGTGGCACAGTGGGAAAGTTTTCGAAAAAACGCGAAAATAGTCGAAAAGAGCTCCATTTAAACTACAATAACTCAGAATCGGCTGAATCAATTTACATGATCTTGGTATCATTAAAAAGATATTTTAACAGGCTTTATGTAAAAAATTTATAACAAAAAGAAAATTTTAACTAACGAAAAATCCAAAAAGATCAAGGGTTTTTTAAAGTGTATTATTTTTTTAGAAAGGTTTATCCTTCACCTATACCATGTGAAAAAATAAAAATGGGTTCTTTTTTAGTTTTTTTATATAATTTATTAAGTAGTGTCACTTCTAGTAATTGCCCTTATATTTTTTGTTTACAGGTAAAATAAATAAAGATTGTCCCAGGAAAATTAATTAATATGTCGTAAAATTATTATTATTATTTTTGTCTGAAAAATTCTTTGGAAAAAACATTGATGACTTTTTTTATGATTCTCAGAATTAAAAAAAAGTAATAAACAAAAGGTTATTTGATTTTTATGATTGCGGTAACAAACTAAAAACGGTCATAAATGTTCGTGGACAATTAAAAGGGAAACAGGAAAGTGCAGTTTTTTAATTTTTTAAATGAAATTCATCATATATCAGTGTCTAATCACAGTGCCCAATACAGTACCCCATCACGGTCTATAAGTCCTTCCTGCCAGGGGCCAGGTGGAGAAGTTAAAAGGTTTTTTAGGTTTTTTTTTACATATAAGACCTGTATTTTCTTTATTAATTTTAAATGGATTGTTATGAGTTACTTAAAACAATCTATACCTAATTTCATCTCTTTATAAGAATAACAAATATTCCCATTATTTATAGAAATAATTTATTTATGCGGCTACCGCGGCTGGCTTCGCAGTTGCTCATCCTGTCAGTCAAATTTTCCAAGATTTTGTTGACGTTTTCTGGTTTAAGCACACGAATGGTTCGGACGATGTTAAGGGTGTGGATCGTTTTTACGGGTCTTTAAGGGTACCCCTCAAGAAAAAGTCTAAAGAGGTCAAATTGCAGCTCCAAGGCGGCTTATTGACATCGCCAAGACGGCTGATACCACAAATACAGAACTCAGATCGATTGTATGATAAGCTGTGTCACATGGTGCGCGATCTTGCTAAAACCAATGATTTTTCCAAGATTATATGTTCAGCTCATAAAAAGTTCGTAATCATGGCTCTGTAGCGCTCACCGTTAGCGTTTCCAACAGCATTTTCGAAAAAAATAGGGAAATAATGCCACCACTTCAAAGTCTATACTAATCACTCTCTGTGGCTTATTGAAAATGACTTGGGTTTTCTAATCCCCAGATACGGCAATTTTGTTTCTTGAAAAAGCCGCCGATGTGGTAGAACGCCTCGTCAAAAAAATAATTTTTACGCCAAATTTGGTGTAAGACTGGAGCTTCTGTATGACCCAAAATAAGAAGCCGTAACGAAATGAATGGCCGTTTGCCTTTAATTGTTGAGTTAATTAGACCTTTTCATTCAAAACCAAAAAACTTCATTTATTTTTTAAATGTTAATAAATTTACTTACAACATCAGTAAAAAAAAATAATTTTTTATTTATCTTAATTGTTAACAAACTAATCCCAAATATGTCATGAGAAATTATATTGCATTTATTTATATATTTTTACTTCTCATAAGTTGACAACTAAAAAAGTTTATTATTTGTTGATGACTCTTGCTTCACGTTTTTTTGATTATGATTTGATTTATGTTTATGAATTGGTTTATTTGTTGATTGATTTTATGGCGTCTCTTATTAACTGTCAACAAAATCAGTAAAAATAAACGATATTTCATTTATTTTAATTATCAGCCAAAAGAAATATAAAAATAAAAACAAATATTTTGGTTTAACGAAACATTTCAAATGGAAATATTAACTGAATAATTTTTAGTTGAATTTTAGATCATATTCTTTATAAATTGTTCAAATGTAATGAAACATTCAAATTTTACTAGTAAATTATACAGAATAAAATTGAAAAAATTCTATAAGGACCATGCTCAGTGTAGCGGTAACTGAAATACTTTTATAGAGTGATCTATTTCGAGATACTTTTTTCAATAGCCTTTTTTTGACAGATCACGTGTGAGTCGTGTCATGCTGTCATGTTATTTTTGTTTAGTATTGTTTGGCATTTTATAATGGAAAGACTTACGCCTGAACAACGTTTACAAATCGTTCAACTTTGTTACGAAAATTCACGTTCTGTGAGGAATGTGTTTCGTGCACTTCGCTCAACTTATGGTCAACATAATCGGCCTACTGAGCGTACTGTTCGCAACACCATCACCCATTTTGAGACCCAGCATTCATTATTGGATAATATTCGACCGAATAGACCACGTCAAGCACGCTTTGAAGAAAATATATCGGCCGTAGCTGAGAGTGTACACGAAGACCATGGAGAGTCGATTCGGCGCTATCGTGCCATGATAAACGACTATTTTATGCCTGAAATTGAGCTCGTGATCATCGGCGATATTTGGTTTTAACAAGACGGCGCCACTTCCAACACATCACATCAATCAATGGATTTATTGAGAGAACACTTCGGTGAGCACATAATTTCACGTTTTGGGCCGGTCGATTGGCCACCAAGATCGTGTGAAATCACACCGTTAGACTTTTTCCTGTGCGGATATGTAAAGTCTAAAGCTTATGCGAACAAACATGCTTCGATTCAGGCCTTGGAGGAAAGCATCACGCGTGTCATTCGCCAGTTACCAGTCGAAATGCTCGAACGAGTCATCGAAAATTGGACTCAACGGATGGACCATCTGCGACGTAGCAACGGCCAACATTTGATAGACATAATCTTCAAAAAATAAATGCCAATGAATGTTCCTTCAAATGATAATAAACATTCCCTATTAAAAAAGTAGGGAACCTCGAAATGGATCACCCTTTTATAACTGAAAATACTTGAGTCTTTACATTTGAACAATTAATAAAAAATATGATTATATGATCACAAATCCAACTGAATATTATGATTGCAGCAACCGAATTATTTAGTTGTCCCAACCTGATACAATTAAAATATTCTGTTTCAACTGAAATTCTGTTGCATTAACTAAATTTCGGTTGCGTCAAACAAATATATCGGTAGCTCCAACCGGTTGGCAAGAAACTCGGTTGTTACAATAAATCTGTTTTCTCTGTGTAGACATCTTTTAATGAAATAAATAATTTAATAAGAATTGCATTGAGAAAAGATTCAGTATTTCAGCCAATTAAAATGTTTATTAATCCTGTTGTCAGATATTAAGCAGATTATGGTAAAATAAAAACTTTTTATTAAAGGAAATAGTTACAGAATTACATTCTTTTTCTGCCCTTAATCGTTTTTATTCAATGGACAATTTTCAATTAAAAAGGATGTTTAGTGAAAATTTCGTAAATTTGAAAATATTTACTTTTTAAAACAAAAAAGGATTTAAAAAATCGCCTTAAATATATTTACGCCAGGCTTATATGTTACTACTTTTACTCCCTGGACACCATCAGGACACGTTTTACAAACATTTCTCTAAATCAAAAACTAGTGAACAGATTTTTCTGAAATTAAGCACAGCAAATACATTTAGAATGTATAGTAAATAGAATCAATTTCGGTAAAATCTAAGTTTAGTGGCAATTTCGAAAAAAAGCGAAAATCGCTTTAACTTCTTAAATAATATCCCAACCTCAACAATTTTGGGTATGTAATTTTATTTTACTAAAAAACCGAAACTATTTAATTACTGAATTTCTTGATTCGTCCTCAACCTTTATCGCCTAAATAAAGCGATAAATAAATGTTTGTTTTAAATGAGCTTAAGATCTTTTTTTTATAAAAAATTAATTACAATTATTTATTTATACCAATATTTCGTCACCACATTGGGTGACTTCTTCAGGAGAAGTTTTTCGTATAATTAATAAATGAAAATTATAAATTAAAAGCTTATATATTATAAACCAAAAAATCAAAATTTTGAAATCTTTAATAAGTTGTCATTGCCAAATATATAGTATAAATATTATCGATATCTGAATACATATTTCAAAATCAACCTACAATGCGTAGACTTAATTTAATAACACTCATACGACAAAGTGTACCGTGTGTTGTTACCCAATATACCATATAGCAATCAAACTGCAATACAACTTAAGAATAAGCTTATATTAATAGTGTTTTTTAAGCTTTTCTTAATTTTGCTTATTATAATATTTATAAAATGTGAATTCACAAGCAGAATTTAACGATGCTAAAGAAAAGATTATTATACATAACTTTTTATCAAGTATGCTTATGAACAACATACAACAACAACGGAATATGATGATTGAAATAGGAATATTTTTCAATACATTCTAGTCTTGCTGTCTTTGTTCTACGCTTATAATGCATACAACAAGTGCCATTACTTTTTCTTTGAGCGCCCCGGTAGGCTAGTTGGTAGCGTGCTAGCTTATCAGTGCGGGGGTCGTGGGTCAATTCCCACCTGAGGCTCTGGTCTGTTTTCGCTACAACGAGCCGATGGCCTTTGTTGCTCGTGCTCGGTTAGGGTATTAACATATAATTTGTAATTATATGATTAATATAAATAAAATAAAATAAATAAAAATAATAATAAATAAATTTGCCAAACGTGTTTTGCGTGTACATTTAGTTGTAAATTTTATATAGTGAACGTGCAATTGCATATTAAATTAAATTATTTTTATTTATGGTTAAAATTAATTATTATTATTTATATTTGAAATGAATTATTATTTTTTATATTTAAAATGAGTTATTATTATTTATTTTTAAAATTAAAATAAAAAATAAATTAAATTAAAGAAAATAATTATGATTTCTCTTTTTCAACTATTAATAATATATTATTTTTGTAAGCTTATTCTACAATTGCAAGAATAAGCATATAGTAATCATACACACATAATATTTTCACGAGGGTTCCGTTTTGATTTTTCTACAATTGTTACGATAGCCTTTTTCAATATATTCTCAAGTCTTTTTCAAGCATAAGGCTTGTGTTTGTAAGCTTATAATAATATTTTTCTCAAGTCATTTGGTATGTTGGGTACTGATCGTTTTATATCAGTGATCGGCACTCATAGCTCTCAGGCGCCGAACGCAATCGGCAATTTACACGTACACTGTCAACAAATCTCACAGCTAAGAGCACAAAAACTACAATTATTTCATTCAGTAGTACGCTAACTTTCAACAGAGCAAGTATATTCCGCTTTGTTGAAGAAATAAAGTACACTCTAAAAATTTGTTTTTTTTTTATTATAGGTATTTTTTTTATTGTAGGTATTTATTTTGTTTATTATTTACATTTTAAATTAAAAATGTTAAGTGGGAAGAATTTTTTGTTTTATTTTGTTGAAATATATTAAATGAGGCAGAGTGCCTTGTATGCAGTCAGCGTTAGATAAAATATTACAAATTGTTATGAAATAACACTAATAAATAGAAAAAAAAACTTATTACAATTAATTAAAAAAAGTATTTTTTTTTTCAAGAAAAAATTTTAAAAAAGATATGAAAGGATTAAACGGCTTTGTCTAGGAAGTTTTAACCTTGATAAAAATCTAAATAAATACTTTACGAAATTCAGCATATTTTTTTAGAAATGAAAATATCTGGCAGCAGATATGATCCTATATTACCAGATCTGGTCCTATATTATCGTAGAAATTATACAATTTTCCAGTTTTTTTAAAAACAATAGATCTGATGACAGACCTGATCAGATCAGGCCATAATATGTATTACATATCCGATATATGACCAGATCTAGCAACAGATCTCAAAAGATACAGGAGTTTTACATGGTTCTCATGGAATGAAACATTTTTATCTTATATTTTTTATTATATTTACTTTATAATATTTATCGATTAAACACATTTTTCCTATTTTACACACTTTCATATAATTCATCGAATTTTCTTTGTTTTAACGTTAGTTACAAAGCATATCTCACAATGGTAATTATATTTTTAAATGATAACGAATTTGTTTCTTTTAATGATAATAAAATTTAAAACTATTGTCATTATTAAATGAAATGGTTATACAAACAATTTTACTACAATTGACATCAATGCAACAATGCTAATGAAATTATCAGTTCTGTAGTGCACTTAATTAACTAGTCCATTTTATGCCAAAGAGTAGAAAATTGGGATTCAAATAGACTACTATAGACTAAACAATAAATGGCATAAACATTTTTTTAAAAATTTTGTCGGTAAATTTTATGCAATCCACTGCTACTTGTGGTGAGTAAGGATTGCATTATAGTTTAATCAACAAACAACAAACAAAATCAACCAACAAAAATACCAAACAACAGCGAAAAATTTTAAAAATTCAAACAAATACATGCATATTTGTTTGTTTAATATACATACACGTATTCTGTATACAAACAATAGTAAAATGGTCAGAAATTAGAAATAATGGGAAAGGAACAAAGATTTAAAAGGAGTAGGAATTTTATAAAGCATGACATTGCAAATATTTTCTATTTTTTTATGTTGTTTTGTTGCTGTTAGTTTTCATTGTTGTTGTTAGATAAGAGAGATTCGTGTCTGTCTGTCAGTGTGTGTGTACGGCAGTGTATATTTTATGAGACGTCGCCTTGCATTCATGTGCAACGAATAAACTAATTGCTTTACATTGTTTTTGTGTTACAACTATGTTGTAGCATGTATTTTTTTTTCTGTTGTCTTTTTATTCTTGATAACTCGGGTTTGGTATGTTATGGGTTTGTTCGTTAGTTCAGCTATAACAGGGAGTCACTAAACAAGCATAAACATTCATAGTAATGTTTACAACAAAAGTATGTTTCTTTCCAGGTTCATTGGTTTGTTTTGTATATTTGGGCAATTCACAGCTGGTTTAATATTTTGTATGTTGTATTGAAATACACTTTATAAAAATTTTGTTGTGAACAATCAGTTTCATATTTTCATGTTGTAAAATGTCAAATAGTAAAGAATAAAAAGCCAAGAATAAAAAATAAAAATAAAATGCAAAATGCAAAATAAAGGTGAAAAAATTGGCATTCCCTTGAGACTGATATGTTATGATACACAACACAATATTTAATTAACACAGCAAATGTAGTTGTAAAGTTGTATCAGATTTGTAAGTGTAAGTTACCGACAACAATTTTACAATATGGTAAAGTAATACATGATACAACAGATACAACGATACAATACCCATTGGGAATTGGACAATTGTATTGCAAATAGTTGTTTTACTACTTGCTGACATTTAAGTGGTCGCCGTGTTAAAATTGTTTTGTCTTTAATAAGATAAAGAAGAAATAAATACAAGAAGACATGATATTGTTATCAAGACATTTCCAAAATGTTGTAGTTCGGACATGAATGGAATTTTTAATCAACTCTTGTAAGACCATTTTAGGTGTGTGTTGAAAATGTAAAATGAAGTTGTATTATTTTTTTTTGTACAAATCAAACATTTCTTTATATAATATGTTAAAAATTTTAAAGATATTTCAATGTAACTTCTTTGTTTCTAAGGAATTTTTTAAAGAAAAATGTTTGAAAAAAAATCTTTTAAATTCTAAGGACGTTTTTAATAAAAAATTCATAGATTCTATGCACATTTTCTAATAGAAAAATTCATAGATTATAAGGACATTATAAAGATTTTTATTAGATAGGCTTTATAGACTCAGAATTTTTCTTTTAAAAAAATTCCTTAAAATCTAAGAATATTAATATTAGAAAAAGTTCTTTGAATCTAAGTATTTTTATGATGTGGAGTCTTTAGAATCTAAGAATATTTTAGAAAATAAGTTTTTTTATATTCTTGAAAAAAAATGTATCCCAGAAACAGTTTCCAGAATCTGATAATTTTACTTTAAGGAAAAGTCAACAGAATCCAAAAATGTTTCTGTCAGAAAAATTTTTATAATAAAATCTTTTCGTACAAAACAACTCTTGGGTTCTACAGGGCTTTTCTTATAAACAATTATTTTATGAATATTCAGAGTACTTATTCCACAAGAAAGTCATTATTTTACAAGAAATTAATTAATAAATATATATTTTTTTTAAGAAAATGTATTATTGTTTTTATTAAAAAGAATTAAAAAGTTATAAAATCTTTATACATACAATGAATTTTTTCGACAATGAATTGAGTACAGTAAATAAAAAGGTATAAGGTATTTTCGAAAATAAATCCCCCAGGTGAAAATTATCATATATTAAAATTTTTACACTGAACTGAACTGAATTTTATTATGAACACCAGACAGTTTTATGACTGTAAATGTTATAATTAATTTATAATTACTGATTTATAATTATTTATTGATTGTTGTCAGCATAATCATCATATTTTTTTCATAGTCAGTATTTATCTTACCACAGTATTATAAAAAAAGAAGGTCGCAATGATGAAATAATAAAATATTTACTATAATAAGGATGGTAGCGACCAAATTAATGGTTAGAACCTATTTATAAACCAATAACTTGATTGTGACAACCATACCCGAATGCAGTAATCATAATATAGTAACACAGTTGTGATCACGTTGCAACCCAATAGTGGGAAACTTTAACTAATTGTGCCCGAATTTTTCAGCTTCTTAGAAGTTGTCCATTATAACTAAATCTTTCGAAAGTTGTGGATGCGTGCATCACTTAATAGGAATCTACAGTTTGTGGCAAAAACCATAATCACATTTTAATCAGATTAATTTTATTCAAATTAATTTCAACTATAACTAATTTTTTGATTAGATTTTTCGGAATAGTTTAATCGGCATATCTGGTTAGCCGAACCTAAACGCAAAATTACAAGCGATGTGTAGACATCTTGCTGTATGACAAGTGCCCGTGCTTTCGGAACCACATGTCGTGCAAATTCAGATCGTCAATTTTTGGTAAGAAAAATTCAGTCAGCATCGCCGTTCAATAAATTAGCATTATCGTCTACTACTTAAAAAAAACGTAAAGTCTAATGACCTTGCCCGACATAACTACGCACCACATAGTGTCTTTGAAAAGGTATAAAGATGCTTATTGGCACATCTTAAAATTGCCGGTGATAGGCTCACTCTATTCCACTTCGTTCCCTGTTCTATTCCATTTAGTTCCTTTTGTTTGGTGTTTTAATTCCACTCTTCCTTTATTTGACTCCATTTCATTCACCTGGTCTGGTTTTCTAAATCCATTCGTTCCCCGTTCCATTTTAATTCATTTCCTGTATGTAGTGTTTTAATGCCATTCATCCTCCGTTTAATTCCCTTTCATTTCTTGTTTCTAGTGTATGAATGCCATTCGTTCCCATTCCGTTCCATTTCATTCCCCTTGCCTATTGTTTAATTGTACTTGTTACCCGTTTCATTTCATTTAATTTCATCTTGTTTATCTTGTCTTGTGTTTAAATTTCACTCTTTCCCTGTTCCACTCTTGCCGAGTGTTTCAACTCCATTCTATGTCGTTCTGCTTGTCTAGTGTTGAAAAACTCTTGTTCGCCTTTCGATTCTATTTCATTCCCCTTCACCAATATTTACACACCACTCGTTGCCCATTTCATTTTATTTCGTTTCAGAATTTTAATGTTTAAATCGTTCTTTAAATTTCAGAGTTTCTGCAAAAGCAGTTTGGTCAGTCCGTGACCGGATGTGACTTTTTCCATTCTGACCCAATTACCAATAATTAACCCATAATCTAAAAAATTCATATTTTATATCTTGGATTTCTAGACAAATCGATTTGGACCGAAACTTTTTCCCTTTTATCGTTTTACGTTCCACTTAGTTTCCTAATTTCTCTATTTCAATCCTCTCCTTTAAATTTTAGGTTTCTAGCCAATGCCGTTTAAAAAACACCGTTAAAAAAATATCTTATTAGTGAACATTGAAAAGGCGGTTAAGCGGTAGACTTTTCCCATTTTGAGTCCACATATTTTACCACATTTCTCGAATATAGGCTTGAAGCACATATTATTCAAATGATGCTTTTCCAGTCAAATACATTAAGAAAATCTATGGATAAATTCGAAAATTGTGGCTAATTGTATATGATAGTTTGTTACCACACAAATGCTTTGTACTACGTTATGTATGAGTGTTAGTTAATATTAATTAGCACTCATACGTACAGTTAGTTATACACGTGTAAGGTTTATATTAGTTTCTTTCCAGACAATTAGAAGGTGTTTTTAATATTGTAGGACCAGCACTATAAGGCGCTTTAAAATTGCAATCGCTTTTGCTGCCACTTCACTGTTGGACTTTTTTGAAAAAAGCTATACGCTAGTACAAATATGACACTAACATTATGAAGAACTATTCCTACAATAAGTTCTCAGATTTAAAGACATATAGGAAAACTCTAAGATTTTAAGAAGCTTTTTTTTTAAATATTCTAACGGAAGACTTCCTATAAAAGAAACCCCTCATCTTATGGGGACTTTTTCACATCGAATAAAAAGCTTGTTCACTTAAAATAGTTTGTAAGTTAAAATAACAAAAAATGCCATTTACAAGAAATGATATTTCATTTAAAAACCGTTCTACTTACTTTTCATTAAAATCAAATGGCTTTTGTTATTTATTTTTTATGTTGTTTAAGCAATTGACATACGCGTAAGAAACAAATGATTAATCACTTAAAATAGATGTTAAAATTTTACCTACCAATTCCTTAAAAAATAAATGATTTAAACATTTATTTGAATTGTTTACCTTTTTGAATATTTTGTTTGTTTTTCAATCTACAAAATGTATTTATGTCTATAGGTATACAGGCCTTCCCGTAAAAGCTTTCAAGAATCCCGTCCACCATGTCAAAATTTCAAACTTCTAGCACCGGCTCTGTAGGCTAGGCGATATTGAGTAGGTCAGTCAATAAGATAAATACTTAACCAAAAACTGGTAGTTTTTAAAAACTACTTATATTTACTTGTGTATTTCCATATAATTTTCAGCAACTAAAACGTTTTACAAACTAATCGCTTTTGGATGTACACTCACCAAAAAAAGTCTGTAATGGCATCTAAAAATTTTGCTGTTACTACGGGAAATTCTGCAAATTTGAGCCCAGCGGTATTTTTTGCTAATCTTAGCAACACATCTCTTCTGACGTGTAGTACAATGAAATTAGTAGAAAAATTAGTAGCCGCTACTAAATTTTAGTAGACTGTTTGTAAAGTGGAATTTAAAATTTGTTTGCTAAACTCAGCCAAAAAAAAATTACTAAATACTAATAATATTAGTACAAAGTTTTAGATTTATTTTTTTTATCGAGCATCAAAAATTTTGATTATATTTTTAAAAAACATTTTATACAAAATGAAAAAAAAAATCAAAGGCTTAAAAATCTTAAAAATTGTTAAAACATAAACGAATTTTTTATTTTGTTTTAATTTGGTAATTTCCTTTTTGAAAAATATTTTATTCAATTTTTTTTACTTTTAAGGTTAAATTTAATTGTTTTTAAGGCTGATTTTTAGAACTAACAAACCCTTTTCAGTGCTATTTTAAGTGGATGTCCTCTTTTCAGACATGAGTCGGTATCTTCACTTTCGATCCCTTTTTTAATCCTATGTAACATTTTAGGGCAATTTAAGTTTTAGCAAATCGGTTTTCAAAAATTTGTAAAATGATTTCTGAAATTAGCAACGAAAATTTGTAAATATTCTGTAAAAACTCTGTAATTTGTAAAATGTAAATAGCAAAAAGATTTGCTAAATAATAATTTTTTTTACTAAAAATCAGTACGAAAATAGTAAAGTGGGATTGAAAACCGTTTACAAATTTTTCTACTCACTTTTTTTCTGAGTTTAGTGCCAATATGGCTTTGAAATAATTTTTCTTTTCTTGAAATTAAAAAAAAGAAAAAATTTGTTAAGTTTAGTTTGGTCGGCATCTGTGGTTTGCTTTTTCTGTATTATTTAAGGATGTATGTAGTGTTTTCCATGTCCTATTATATTTCTTTATAGTTTTGATATGCATAGTTTCGGGCACGTTTATATTTGAACATCATATTCTACAATATGCAGTACTTGTATAGAATGACACAAACATGCTTTAGTATGTCATAAAAGCTATCAACATTATCACATAGTCATCATGTAACACCTTAAAATACGCATTTCCTCAGCATAACAAAGGGAGCTAAAAAAAACTCCCGAATTGCAAAATCATACCCATTTACACCCCACGTAGTAGCTACTACGTATTAATATGTATGTAAAATAGAAACAACAAACATTAACAACACAAACAGTGTAAGACTGATGATAAGAAAACAGAAAAAAAGGAATAGACAACGAGCATAAGCACAGTACTGTAAATACATAGAAAGACGGGTAGGAAACATGTTTTTGAATACTGTTATGAAAAATAGTAATGACAACAATAACAGCAAAAAACTCTTGAAATGACTGGGACGATAATAACACCAATAACTATGCCAAAAGAGACCACAAGCATAAGAGTGATAATACATTCATAGTAGACAACAACATCGTTATTTGTTTCTGAAAATGATTTCAGGAAAGAGAATAAAAATTTTACATAGAATAAGGATACGATAAAACATATCGAATATTATTTTATAAGGTATTTCTTGGCTAGTATTTTAAAAATTTATAAACATCAGCTCTAACTCATGACTGCATATTTTTATACCCTTCAGCACAGGTGGAAGGGTATATATAAGTTTGTCATTCCGTTTGTAATTTCTACAATATTGATCTTAGACCCTATAACGTATATATATTCTGGGTCCTTATGAAGAGCGAAGTTGATTTAACGATGTCCGTCTGTCCATCTGTGTGTTGAAATGGGTTTTCCGAAGAACCCAGACATGATGAGGAGTTCATTGTAATTTATTTCTGTTACATGTGATCCATTTCTGTTTGCTATTGAAAATCAGACAGATCGGTTAATTAATGGCTGAGATATTAGCAAAAAACCAGGACTACCTCTAATTTTTTCCGTAAAATCCCTTTGTTTAATATGTATGTAGAATTTTACGCTTAACAAACACATCCATATGTTAGAATTCTTTTCTTTCATCTCCACCTTTTATACACAAACAACACACATACAAAGATTTGTCATTTAAATAACAACTAAACAAATCTCTAATGAACGAAGACTTTTATATATGTACCTCTATTGACGATAATTTTGTGTGAGCTTTAATAGCTCAGTTGTCTAGACTAGGCTCACAAAAACTTTTTTTCTCTAAGGCCGCGTGATCGAATCCCGGTCAATTCACTTTTTTTTTTGTACTTTTATTTTATTTTTTTAAGACTTTTTTTTTGTTTAGTTTTTGCTTTTTTTAACATTTAATAATTAATTTATATAAAATTTTATATTAATAATTAAATAATCCATAAATAGGCTAAAAACATCAAAATTTTTATAAAAATCCTCTGATACAAATAAAATACAAACGGTTTTATTTCTATTTTTTGTTCCGATTTAAAAGAATTTATAAAAAGATTCTTAAACCATTTTATTTCTCATATATTAAGAAAATTTTATACATAATTTCCTTTTGAGTGCAATTATTTTAGGTCATAACTTATAATAATTTATAAAAAAATTACAAACTATTTTCCTTCAAATTTTTAAAATTAAGCTTAAGAAATTAAAAATATTTTTAATAAAAAAGCGAAATAAAATCCAGACAATTAGAAGGTGTTTTTAATATTGTAGGACCAGCACTATAAGGCGCTTTAAAATTGCAATCGCTTTTGCTGCCACTTCACTGTTGGACTTTTTTGAAAAAAGCTATACGCTAGTACAAATATGACACTAACATTATGAAGAACTATTCCTACAATAAGTTCTCAGATTTAAAGACATATAGGAAAACTCTAAGATTTTAAGAAGCTTTTTTTTTAAATATTCTAACGGAAGACTTCCTATAAAAGAAACCCCTCATCTTATGGGGACTTTTTCACATCGAATAAAAAGCTTGTTCACTTAAAATAGTTTGTAAGTTAAAATAACAAAAAATGCCATTTACAAGAAATGATATTTCATTTAAAAACCGTTCTACTTACTTTTCATTAAAATCAAATGGCTTTTGTTATTTATTTTTTATGTTGTTTAAGCAATTGACATACGCGTAAGAAACAAATGATTAATCACTTAAAATAGATGTTAAAATTTTACCTACCAATTCCTTAAAAAATAAATGATTTAAACATTTATTTGAATTGTTTACCTTTTTGAATATTTTGTTTGTTTTTCAATCTACAAAATGTATTTATGTCTATAGGTATACAGGCCTTCCCGTAAAAGCTTTCAAGAATCCCGTCCACCATGTCAAAATTTCAAACTTCTAGCACCGGCTCTGTAGGCTAGGCGATATTGAGTAGGTCAGTCAATAAGATAAATACTTAACCAAAAACTGGTAGTTTTTAAAAACTACTTATATTTACTTGTGTATTTCCATATAATTTTCAGCAACTAAAACGTTTTACAAACTAATCGCTTTTGGATGTACACTCACCAAAAAAAGTCTGTAATGGCATCTAAAAATTTTGCTGTTACTACGGGAAATTCTGCAAATTTGAGCCCAGCGGTATTTTTTGCTAATCTTAGCAACACATCTCTTCTGACGTGTAGTACAATGAAATTAGTAGAAAAATTAGTAGCCGCTACTAAATTTTAGTAGACTGTTTGTAAAGTGGAATTTAAAATTTGTTTGCTAAACTCAGCCAAAAAAAAATTACTAAATACTAATAATATTAGTACAAAGTTTTAGATTTATTTTTTTTATCGAGCATCAAAAATTTTGATTATATTTTTAAAAAACATTTTATACAAAATGAAAAAAAAAATCAAAGGCTTAAAAATCTTAAAAATTGTTAAAACATAAACGAATTTTTTATTTTGTTTTAATTTGGTAATTTCCTTTTTGAAAAATATTTTATTCAATTTTTTTTACTTTTAAGGTTAAATTTAATTGTTTTTAAGGCTGATTTTTAGAACTAACAAACCCTTTTCAGTGCTATTTTAAGTGGATGTCCTCTTTTCAGACATGAGTCGGTATCTTCACTTTCGATCCCTTTTTTAATCCTATGTAACATTTTAGGGCAATTTAAGTTTTAGCAAATCGGTTTTCAAAAATTTGTAAAATGATTTCTGAAATTAGCAACGAAAATTTGTAAATATTCTGTAAAAACTCTGTAATTTGTAAAATGTAAATAGCAAAAAGATTTGCTAAATAATAATTTTTTTTACTAAAAATCAGTACGAAAATAGTAAAGTGGGATTGAAAACCGTTTACAAATTTTTCTACTCACTTTTTTTCTGAGTTTAGTGCCAATATGGCTTTGAAATAATTTTTCTTTTCTTGAAATTAAAAAAAAGAAAAAATTTGTTAAGTTTAGTTTGGTCGGCATCTGTGGTTTGCTTTTTCTGTATTATTTAAGGATGTATGTAGTGTTTTCCATGTCCTATTATATTTCTTTATAGTTTTGATATGCATAGTTTCGGGCACGTTTATATTTGAACATCATATTCTACAATATGCAGTACTTGTATAGAATGACACAAACATGCTTTAGTATGTCATAAAAGCTATCAACATTATCACATAGTCATCATGTAACACCTTAAAATACGCATTTCCTCAGCATAACAAAGGGAGCTAAAAAAAACTCCCGAATTGCAAAATCATACCCATTTACACCCCACGTAGTAGCTACTACGTATTAATATGTATGTAAAATAGAAACAACAAACATTAACAACACAAACAGTGTAAGACTGATGATAAGAAAACAGAAAAAAAGGAATAGACAACGAGCATAAGCACAGTACTGTAAATACATAGAAAGACGGGTAGGAAACATGTTTTTGAATACTGTTATGAAAAATAGTAATGACAACAATAACAGCAAAAAACTCTTGAAATGACTGGGACGATAATAACACCAATAACTATGCCAAAAGAGACCACAAGCATAAGAGTGATAATACATTCATAGTAGACAACAACATCGTTATTTGTTTCTGAAAATGATTTCAGGAAAGAGAATAAAAATTTTACATAGAATAAGGATACGATAAAACATATCGAATATTATTTTATAAGGTATTTCTTGGCTAGTATTTTAAAAATTTATAAACATCAGCTCTAACTCATGACTGCATATTTTTATACCCTTCAGCACAGGTGGAAGGGTATATATAAGTTTGTCATTCCGTTTGTAATTTCTACAATATTGATCTTAGACCCTATAACGTATATATATTCTGGGTCCTTATGAAGAGCGAAGTTGATTTAACGATGTCCGTCTGTCCATCTGTGTGTTGAAATGGGTTTTCCGAAGAACCCAGACATGATGAGGAGTTCATTGTAATTTATTTCTGTTACATGTGATCCATTTCTGTTTGCTATTGAAAATCAGACAGATCGGTTAATTAATGGCTGAGATATTAGCAAAAAACCAGGACTACCTCTAATTTTTTCCGTAAAATCCCTTTGTTTAATATGTATGTAGAATTTTACGCTTAACAAACACATCCATATGTTAGAATTCTTTTCTTTCATCTCCACCTTTTATACACAAACAACACACATACAAAGATTTGTCATTTAAATAACAACTAAACAAATCTCTAATGAACGAAGACTTTTATATATGTACCTCTATTGACGATAATTTTGTGTGAGCTTTAATAGCTCAGTTGTCTAGACTAGGCTCACAAAAACTTTTTTTCTCTAAGGCCGCGTGATCGAATCCCGGTCAATTCACTTTTTTTTTTGTACTTTTATTTTATTTTTTTAAGACTTTTTTTTTGTTTAGTTTTTGCTTTTTTTAACATTTAATAATTAATTTATATAAAATTTTATATTAATAATTAAATAATCCATAAATAGGCTAAAAACATCAAAATTTTTATAAAAATCCTCTGATACAAATAAAATACAAACGGTTTTATTTCTATTTTTTGTTCCGATTTAAAAGAATTTATAAAAAGATTCTTAAACCATTTTATTTCTCATATATTAAGAAAATTTTATACATAATTTCCTTTTGAGTGCAATTATTTTAGGTCATAACTTATAATAATTTATAAAAAAATTACAAACTATTTTCCTTCAAATTTTTAAAATTAAGCTTAAGAAATTAAAAATATTTTTAATAAAAAAGCGAAATAAAATCCCAAATGCAAATTTGTCAGCTAAATCAAACGTTTTTGTAGAAATAAAACACATACAGTTCTAGTGATTTCTTTTAACGATTTGTTGAAATTCTTTTCTTTCACCTCTTCACCTTTTATACAAAAACAACAAACACTATTCTAGAGCTGTAATATGACCTATGGATAGGTCTTTATAGCAAAAGATCGAAAATCTTTAGTATAACATATTTGCTGAAAAAGTCGGAAATATCGGTTCAGATACAAAAAAGTTATGCCCAAAACATAAATTTTTTTTAAATACCTATTTTCTGGAACCATAAATCTTCCCGAGTCCAAGTTTTATCGCCAAGCTAAATGGTTAATTTCATCTTAAAGGCGTCCGTATATAAATCTGTCCATTCCATATATGTCCATATATAAACTTCAGTTTTTTCCCAACCATGGTGAAGGGTATATAAGATTCGGCATAGCCGAATTTAGCCGCTCTTACTTGTTAATATTAGGAATGGCTGTTGGCAAAATCACCCAAAGAAAAATTACCCAAAATAGAAATGAAAAATCCCACCAAATAAAACATAAAAAAATCATCGGACATGCGATCCATTAATTCTATAGATTTTAGGATGTATATCACGAATGTGAAGGTCAAGTATCAATATAAGCTCTACCTTTTGAAATATTCGCAAAATAAGCTTTATCGAAAAATCAGTTTTTTCTTTTAATTTTCTTATTAATTTATATGACTGTTGAAATTAAGCATTATTTTTAATATGTTTTTAGGCTATAACCTCTAAGCTCTTAAAAACATATCAATTTTTTTTTCGATTAAATGAAGGATGTATGACATTCTTTCAATTAAAATCAAAACTTCTCTTACATTAAAAAAAAAAAATTTGTGGAAAAATTTGTAAACGGTTTTCAATCCCACTTTACTATTTTTGTACTGATTTTTAGTAAACAAATTATTATTTAGCAAATTTTTTTTTTGCTATTTACATTTTACCAATTACAGAGTTTTTACAGAATATTTACAAATTTTTGTTGCTAATTTCAGAAATCTTTTTAAAAATTTTTGAAAACCTATTTGCTAAAATTAGTAAAAAAAAATTAATAATTTTAAAAAAGTGGATATTGTAGGAAATATTATCTCTAATTAAAACTTACACCTACAAACTTAAATTGCCTTAAAATGTTACATAGATTAAAAAAGGGATCGGAAGTGAATATACCGAATCATGTCTGAAAATAGGACAAAATAGCACTAAAAAGTTTGTTTAGTTCCAAAAAGCAGTCCTAAAAACAATTAAAAGTAAACCTAAAAAGTAAAAAAAGAATATTGACTAAAATATTTTTCAAGACAGAAATTAATTTTGTATAAAATGAAATTTTGTATTACTTTGTATAAAATATTTGTTTTTTAAAAAATAAATAAAATAAAAAAAAAATTTGATGCTCGATAAAAAAAAATTTAAATAAAATTTTACTCATAATATTTAGTAAACTTTTTTGCTGATTTTAGCAAACCGGTTTTAAATTCCGCTTTACAAAAAGTTTACTAAAATTTAATAGCGGCAACTAATTTTTCTGCTAATGTCATTGTACTACACGTCAGCAGACATGTGTTGCTAAGATTAGCAAAAAATACCGCTGGACTCAAATTAGCAAAATTTCCCCTAATAAGAGCTAAATTTGCAGTTGCCATTAAAGACTTTTTTTGGTGAGTGTAGTTTGCTAAATTGCAAATCTTATGAAATTCCTTAATAGGATTTGGAAAATTTTAACACAAGATATTAGTAGTTCATACTTAATTTATTTTATTGCGTTCAAATGCTGAATATACTCCAACACACATATTTGTTGATGATTTTAAATCAATCAAACGATGTGCTAATTGTTTTGTCACTGGTTTATAATCATCGGTCGTTGTTAAACCATTGATTTTATTCTGTTCATTCGAGCCAACAATAATTATTTTGATGTAGAAAAAATCAGAAAAAACAACAAACAACGTGTATGAGTGTAATTATAATTAAAACAAAATAGTTTCTTATCTATAAAAAGGGGGTGATTTTGTAAAAAAAACATATTTCATAAACGTTATATGTATATTAGGGTGGGTCTAAAATATGTTTTTTTATAATTTTCATTAGGAATACCAAAAATATTGTTCTTTGTGAATTTTTTTTTTAATTTAGGTCGACATCTTAGGCTCGCCCAATCCGGTTAAAGTTAAATATTGCCTAATTTCCAATCAAAATAGATGAAAAAAAAAATTAGACAATATTTAAAATTTTCCGGATTAGGCAAGCCTGAGATATCGACCTAAATTTTTTTTACAAAAAAATATTTATATTTCACAAATAAGAATATTTTTATTACTAGTAAAAATTCTAAAAAAGCGGATTTTAGACCCACCCTAATATACATATAACATTTATAAAATGTTTTTCTACAAAACCACCCCATTATAAAATGTGTTTCTATTTTGTTTTAATTATGAATAAACTCATACGCGTTGTTTGTTGTTTTTTCTGATATATTCAACGCTGACTTTTTGTTAAGTGATTACATTTGCATAAAACATAAACAACAGATGATTCACACTGATTCCAATTACGCGTTCATCTTACTGAACGCGTAATTGGATCCTGATTTTATTCTACAGTGAATTTTGTTGAATTATTTAAAGTGAACAAGAATTTTTGTATATGATTAAATCAAGAAAAAAGTTGATTTTGCAGTTCTCTGGTGCGGATTTATGTATTTTAGTTAAATTTCATATTAGCTTCTGGTGAATAGTTTCTTTATTAAAAAAAAAGAAACAGAAAAATATACAACAAAATTTAATCAAATTTCAAAACTTTCTATATCCATAATATAAATTTATAGTAATTTCAATCCAAATCACTATTGTATGTATTCATAGTCATCAATAAAACTAGAATTGTTTTTGAAAACTTTGTTAGTAAAACTCATTATTATTTTACAAACAAAAGCAACAAAATTTATATAGTACAAACATTCACTCAATTTATATAAAATGTTTTTTGCTCTAAAATAATAAAATGCTGCTGTTGTTGTTTCTACTTAACACACCAAACGATTAACGATAAAATACAATATAAAAAAAATTATGATTTTATTGTTGCTGTTGCGATTGTTGATGATAATGACAGTGATGGTGATTTTAGTTTAGTTGGTTTTGTAGTTTATACTTGTAAATAATTATTATAATGTTGATGATGAAAATGTGATGTCAAATGATGTTGGTAATGTTAATAAATTCTATGATATTCAAGCATACAATGTCGTTTTTTTGATGTACATAAATATGCATGATAGATCCTATAGGAAATCATTTCATTATTCTATAGTTTTTACAAAAGATCAACAAAATTAAGCACACATTCAAATAATAAAAATAAATTTTGATGATATCTAATATATTTGTATAAAAGAACAGGGTGTGACAAAAGCCTAAATTTTAAAAAAATAATTTAAGGAAATACCACAAATTTTTACATTTTTTGTAATTCTACTGCAATAATGACCGTTGACCACAAAGCTAATAAATAACAAATTCTATATAAATTTAACTCGCTGTGCGTTATAATATACTATTAAAATTATCGTAAAAATTACTTTTAAAATATAAACATTTGTTTAGGTATTAAAATCCGGAAGAAATCATTTTAAAGAGATGTGTTTACAATGCGTATACGTAATATTATATATAACACTCATACGACACAGTGTACCATTTAAATATAGTACGAGTAAATATTAAAGGGCTGTGTGAATGCATTATAAACAGATTTCAAAATGTTCACTAATGTATTGAATATTGTCGAATGCTATGTTAAGTGATTATATTAACCGAATTGCGGTAGCCAAAAAATATATATCAGTAGCTCCAAACAAACCATTCGTTTGGCAAGAAATTCTGTTGTCACAGTGAATCTGTATTCTATAAAAAAAATCGCTTAATTAAAAAAATCAACACAAACCCCAACTTTAAAAAAACGGCAAAGCTATAAAAAAACATTAAAGTAAATTACCAAAATTAAGAAAAAATCGATACACATAAAAAACCGCTACAATTACAACCATTGTTTAATTGAAAAAAAAAAAAATGACAAAAGTGGCAAAACGCAAAAAAAAAAAAATTAAAACAATATACAAATAATAAAATATTATAAAATTTGATAAAATCGAAAAAAATTTAAAAAAATCGCTAACATGAAAAAGATCTCTAAAATTTAGAAATTTTGCCAAAAGTAAAAAAACGTTAAAATTTAAAAAATCGCCATAAGTAAAAATTCGCTTAGTTTTTAAAAATCTCTAAAATTAATAAAAACTCTAAAATTAGAAAAAAACACCATAATTAAAAATATCGAGAATATTAAAAAAAATTCCAAAGTTGAAAATTATCGCCAATATAAAAAAAGTCCAAACTAGAAAAAATCGTCCAAATTATAAAATCACCCCAACAATCGTAGCACTAAAAATCACTAAAATTGAAAACATATGCCAAAAATTAAAATAATCGCCACACGAAAAATTGGTGAAGTTTTTAAAAAAAAAGACAAATTAAAAAATATTCTGATATTAGAAAAAAATCGGTAACATTAAAAAATTGCTTGAAAATCGCCAAATTAAAATAAAAGATCTGTAAAATTTCAAAAATTTTCAATATTTCAAAACATGCAATGTTTGGAAATTTTCAGTGTTCTTAATTTTGAATTTTTTTTGAAATTTTTGTAATCATTTTTTTGATTTAAAGGATATTTTCAAATTCCGAAAATTTTTGTAATTTTGCAGATTGTTTTCAATTTTAACAATTTTTTTAAGTTTTGCGATATTTTTGCAGCGATGGTGTTTTTTAAAAATTTTGAGATTTTTTAGTATTGTTTTTTTACCTGAGTAATAGTATGTGTTTTTTTTTTAATGTTGGCAATTTTTGTAATTTTGCAAATTGCTTTCACCCAGTAAAGAGTAAGAATCCAAAGAACAGGTTGAAGAAAAACTTATATGGCATTAGCATATGTTCTTATTTACATTCTACAAACTATTGTTTTTATAAGGAGTTGGTCCTTGAACCAGTTATAGAACTGGTTCTTGGATAATAAATCCAAGGTAACCTGTTCTAAAAAATTTTGTTGGGCGATTTTTTCAAACTGTATCAATTTTTTGCAATTATGGTAATTTTTATATTTATGTAACATTTTTTTTTACTTGGCGTTTTTTTTCTAATTTTACCAATTTTTTCTTCCTAAAGCAATTTTTTCAATCGGTATTTATAATTTTGGCGATTTTTTTAAATATTAGATTTTTTGGTGATTTTTTCAAATTTGACAATTTTGTTATATTAATTTTTAGTATTTTCTATATATTCTGATTTTTTTTCTTTTGTCATTTTTTTATTTTGCCCTATATATCAACAAAAGATAGTTTTGTAATTATAAATGTTATTGTAGTAAAATTACTTTAAATATAATAATATTTTTTCTAGTATTCATTATCATTCACTGACGTATGAAAAACTCTAGAATGTCAAGAATAGTTCTAACTCATTCGAAATATAAAGTTTGCTTAGTCTTGTTTAAATTTGTTACAAACACATACTTGAATTTTTTTTTTTTCATTGTACCGGTAGTATATTGCTAAAATAAACTCTTCTTTATCTACTATTATAAACGTCTTTATGCCACACCCTTTAAGAAAGGATTTTGAATAAAGCTGCAAAAAAAACAGCAACATGGCGATACTTTACATTGTATAGCATAATAATGTATATAAAATACACATACAAAATTTACATTTTTATCGAAAAACTTTTATATGAAACAATTCAAAAAATTGTTTTGTTTTTTAACACCCCCACCCAAACTAAATCCCCCGAAGATTCATATTGATAATCATAATACTTTGCTAAATCATCATTATATATAATGTGTCGGTATGTATTTCATCTATACCGCGATTTACACGATATTTTCTACTGATTTCACTTTAACATGATTTCTTCTATTTCTCATGCAAATCGAATTTTTTTTTTTTTGTTTAAGAGAAGCAACACTCAGGAAATTCTTGTTACTTATTACTGTGTTGCATTCTTTGGAAGGGGATAGAGGAGAGATGACAGTTGGTGAAAGATGAAAGACTTCAAATATGGCAACATTGTAATTGAGCGAGATGATAAATCTTAGAACAGTTGTTGCTCGCCATCTAATAGGGAGCTGGCGAAAATTGTTGAAGCTTTTTAGTTAATAGCCCTGGTTTGTTATTTTACTTCGTTGGGGTCAAGTGCTATCAAAACACCGAAGGAGGATGTTGCTATATGTATGAGGAAGTGAAAAATCACACACATTATTTTTTGCAAGAAACCCGCTAACCATTACACCATTACGCGAATAAGGGTTGTGGAAATTGTCCTTTAGGTTCCATTTCCGTGATTTTAGATCTCAAAAATGATATGTTTTGATCAAAAAGTTGTCTTCTGTCCCAAAAATTTCAGCTTTTTAATACGCATTACTTGGTTTTTTACCAAATTATTTACCTTTTTTCGATAAACTGGCCCATACTCCGAGGGAGGCATATTTTAATTTTCATATTTCTAGCTTATGAGGTATGGGCAGGACGTTAGGGGGTGATTTCCCCTTTTTAGCCACTCACTGTTAAAATTTCTAAAAATCAAGTCCCAATAATTCGCCCCGCTTTCCCTTTAAACCCAATTTCTAGCAGATTGTTTTTGGAATTCCAAAGAAAAAGTTGGTAGGTCGTAAGTGTAGATACTTTATACAGGGTGGCGCAAAAGAACCTTCCGTTGTTTTTTGGCTGTAATTTAAAAAAAATGAAAAACTTTGATTCTTCTTGTGGATTATTTTTATTTGGTCTTTTATTTTTTTTACATCAAGTCGAGAATATGATGTCATGTAAATGGCCGCCGCCACAGTTGATTGTCATTTGAGCCCTTTTTATGGCATTTTTCATCACTTTGGCCAAAACTTCCGGCGATAGGTCCTCACATTCTTAACAGATATTGTCTTTAAGAGCTGCAAGAGTCTGAGGCTTGTTGACATAAACCCGCGACTTCAAAAAGCCCCACAAAAATAAGTCTGGAGCGGTCAAATCAGGCGATCTTGCTGGCCAGTGCAAATCGCCAAAACGGGAGATTAGGCGCCCGGGAAATGCATCCTTCAGCATATCGGTTGTGGCACGTGCAGTGTGTGGCGTTGCACCGTCCTGTTGGAACCACATGTTTTCCAATTCCAATTCATCAAGTTGCCGCAAAAAGAACTCGTTGATCATTGCTCTGTAGCGCTTACCATTTACAGTAACCGTTTGGCCCGCGACGTCTTTGAAGAAAAAAGATCCGATGACTCCTTCAGCGAAAACAGCACACCATATAGTGACGAGTAAATTTTGCTTATTTACGTACCCGCTAAGATGGAAATGGGCCTCATTACTCATGATTATTTTTGATGAAAAATTATCTTTATTATTGTTCAAATAAATAGTCACCAATATTCCGCGTTCTGGAGCAGTGTAGCGTAACATTGTTTATTAACGTGTATTTCGCATGTGTTTACTACACAAATGTCAAAACAGAACTGACATTAGGGGCCAATCGCAAAATTTATAGCATTTTCTGATAGGAGGATTACTTTTGCGCCACCTTGTATGTTCATGACACTAATTACGAAAAGTACCCCATCAGTGAAATAGCCCATGCTCCAGGGAACACATATATTCAAATTTAGATTTTTAGCGATTTGAGCAGGCATTAAGTGAAATTTTTTTCCCTTTTAGGCCCCATTTTCATCACTCTCCTGGCGAAAATTTCAGTGAATTTTCAAATATTTCACCTTGTTGGATATATATGGCGGAGGTGGAACCTATATACCAAGTTTCGGTCAGTCAGCCGGATAATCAGTAAGTCACTTATACTGTCAGTGATTCAGTCAGTCACTCAGTCACTTAATCGGTCAGTCAGTTGGGCACTAAGGCAGTCACTCACTCTGTCAGTCACTCGATAACTCAGTCAGCCAGTCAGTCAGTCAGTTAATCAGTCTGTCGGTCGTTTGGCCGGTCGGTCGGTCTGACTGACTCCATCATTGAGTCAGCACGTCAGTCAGTCACGTTATATAACTTCTTGAAACGTATTAAAATATCGATTTACACGACGATTTTATTTTAAGAACATATCTATCTTGTAAACCGAGGCATAGGTGTTCTTACATAATGTCAATCATTATGATGAGATTTTTTTTGTCATTGTTGTTGAAAATCTGTTAAGTGTATTTGAAAAACATTAAAAAGCTTAAAATCTCCCTTTCATATCATTAACCTCCTACACTTTTAATGAAAACTTTTTAACAAAAACAATAAAGCTACACAACAAAAACTGATTTTTGTTAAGGCAGCAACATCAACATCAACATCATTATTAACATTGACTAAATAAATCTTTAAATAATGAACAGTGAGTCATGTTTATGGAAAAACACATAGATGTACCGGCTTATAGATGATTAATTATAAAATTGGTTTAAAAAAAATATATATATTTTTTTAATTTTTGCTTTTGAAAGTTTCCTGTGTACTCAAAAATTATTTAGGAAAAAGAAGAATGTATAAAATCGAAAATTTACTCATGATAGATTGTTTTCGAAGAGTTCATATTTTTCAAAAAAAAAACTAATTTCGAGCAATAGATACCTACCGGTGCATAGGTACCTACTGGTTTTTGTTCGTATACACGGTAGGTATCTAGGAACTGGAAGTTATCTGCGGCATTATATGGGCATTATAAATGGTGTCCCAAGAAGAACGCAATTTTTAAATCTGGCAACATTCGAAGTGTCATTGTTTGACATTTGAACAATTGTTATTGTTTGCTAGTAGAAGGTACGAGGTTAGTAAAAATGGAGCGCTACACGAATGAACAACGCATTCTCATTGTGAAATTGTTTTACCAAAATGGTGAAAGTTTTGCGGCTACAGTTCGCAAATTGTGATCAATTTGGGGTCACAATAATGCTCCAAAAGAGTCAACTGTAAAGAGATTAATGGATAAATTTGCCGAAACTGGGTCTGTTAGTGATGTAAAGACAACAACGCGCCATCGACCAGGTCGATCGACCGAAAATGTCGCAGCTGTACGTGATGATGTCGCTCAAACTCCATCCACCTCAATTCGACACCGAGCTCAGCAAATTGGTGTCTCCAAATCCACTTTGCAGCGAATTTTGACGAAAGATTTGCATCTTCCTGCATACAAAGTTCAATTGACTCAGGAACTGAAGCCAGCTGACCATGGACAGCGAAGGGAGTTCGTTAATTGGGTATTGGAGAGACAACATGAAAATGCTGATTTTGCCGATAAAATCATCTTCAGTGACGAGGCCCATTTTCATCTTGATGGCTTCGTCAATAGGCAGAATTGTCGCATTTGGGGTGAGGAAAATCCTCGAGTGATTCACGAGAAGCAAATGCATCCTCAACGTGCCACTGTGTGGTGTGGTTTTTGGGCTGGAGGAATCATTGGACCTTTTTTTTATGAAAATGTGGCAGGTCAAGCGCAAACAGTCAATGGTGTGCGGTATCGTGAAATGATAACCAGTTTTTTCTTGCCTAGAATTGAAGAAATGAATGTGGAGGGCATGTGGTTCCAACAAGACGGCGCCACATGTCATACAGCCAGAGAAACAATTCAATTGCTGCATCAGTCATTTAAAAAATGCGTTCGTATCGTATTAATTATCGCTTCATAATACATATTGATAACCACTGTGTGTGTTGAACAATAATACTATTACTAAATAACTCATTTCAATGTAATAAAATTAAAAAGTTTTATTTGTTTTGTTTTTTTTTTCAGTAATTCTTCAATGTGGAATTGCGCAAATTGATTTCAAGGAAGCTTTGATATTTTTCAGTTTTCACTATTTTCTTAAAATAATAATAATAAAAAAACAATAAAATCCACAAAACATCTTAATCATTTCTAATCATATAATATTAGGATTAATATAAATTATCTGATATTGAACACTTATTTGATATGCATAAAAAAATATTTTTTGTATTTTAAAATTTGAAATTGTTTTGGAAGGAAAATATAATAATTAAACAACTCGATTTCACACAGTATGGTGAAATAATGCCATATGGCTTTATTTCCATTGGAGAAGTGAAATAAAACCATTATGGCATTATTGCACCTTTGATAATTTTCTGTACAATATTTTTGTAGTATATTTGATTTCTTTTAATTACAAAAAAATACAATAAGTTCAATTAACAAATGGAAATGTGAATCGAATTTTTAAAAATTAACAATATATGAATGTGCGTGCCATCCTTGATAATGGGCGCGACAAATTGTGCCCAACGCTTGGAAAGAAAAACGTGCCCAAATAAACTAACGGTTCTTTATGGATAGCCAGTCGCCAGAAAACAAAAATGGTTCAATATGTTGAAGAGCAGCAATCAAAATTCAATACGGCGCCAACGCCTGTACGCCTTACCTTTTTAACAATTGACAATAACAACTCATTATTTTGGCAATACATATGTAACTAATACAATTAATTGCATTTTACACTGGTATGGCATTATTTCCACTTCAATTGACAAAGGCATATGAATTTTTTTTAACTCCTTCTGTGGCAATAAAGCCATAGGGTATTAATTCCCAATGCGGTGTGAAATAAGGTCCTATGGCTTTATTGCCTATGGCTTTATTACACGGCACTACTCGAACTTTCTGCTGCCTTTTTAATTTCTTTAAATGGAACAGCAAAGGGGAAAATACTTTGCATAAAATTTCGAATGTCTATTTAATATTTTTGGTTTCAGATTTGTCATAAGTGATTCAAAATTATTTATTAACAAAGTTTAAAATATAAACATTTTAAAATTTACGTCAGCTATTTTACAACCGCCATTTGAAATTTTATAATTCTTATCTCATATTCGTGACTAGAAACCTCCAAAAGGTGATCTTTTATTTTTCATATGAATCTTGATAAATCGTGCAGCTATTCATATTTCTTTTTCTATAAGCTCTATTCACTGTGCGACCTTATGACACCCAAATATAGTCATTATTGTCTACCCAGAAATGCGATCGCTTTTCTTTAATAATACTGAAAAATAGAAAAGTGGGTAAAAAAAACTAAATTGAATTATCGTTTTTAGGTTTTATGAATCTGTACGCACATTGAGTTTTTTAATAAATTTACCAAGCCTACATTGCTTTAATACATAAAAATTTAAAATACAGTAGATAAATTTTATTTTTAAATAAAATCTAATATCTCGAAATTTTAAAACCCTTTTGTCAATTTCTAAACACATATGGAAGATAATATTGATTTTGAAAGTTTTTATCACATATTTTTATTGTCTTACACTTAAAATAATTTGTAAGTAAAAATAACAGGAAGAACCATTAAAAAAATGATATTTCATTGTAGACCGGCAACTTACTTTTTTATTACAATGAAATGGTTTTATTATGTTTAATCAGTTAAATACAAATGTAAAAATTTTACCTATCAATTCCGTAAAATATAACTGACTTTTAATTTATTTGAAATTGATTCCGTTTTTCCTTTGTTTTTTATCTACAAAATGTATACTCACACAGTATGTAGACACATTTTGTGTAAGTGACCATAAGTGTGTGTGTGTTTTTTGAAGTTCTTGTAATTTGAATTGAAATATGAATATAAACATCCAATTTAAATAAAAAAACTTATTGGAATTTTTAAAATTTTTTTTTTTTGAGACAGCATACAAAATTTAAATTTCTAAAAACTATTACGGACACAAATAAAGCACAAATATCCGATTTGTGGATAAATTTTTATTAAATTTCAAAAAATTTAAAATAAATAAATTAAACTTAAAAAAATCGATAAATCACAGTAAAGAATTTTGATTAAATCTATAAAAAAGTTTAAATAAATATTTCTTTGAAAAATTAATAAATATATGTTACTTTATTTTAAACTGAACTGAAATTTTTTTTATTGAACTACAAGCAGTAACCTACATAATATTCTGAGTGTACAATTAAAATTATTAAAAAAAAAATAAAAATAATAATCAAAATTTATTTCCAATAGGATAGAAAATTAGTAAAAGTGCTTTAAATTTATAAAATTGATTTGATTTTGAGTGTAAAGTTTTGAAAGAGTATTTGGGTGCAGGACACTGGTTGGTTGAATACAAATTGAAAACCCACTTTAAAAGGATACGTATTAATTTTTCCACAACTATTTGTTTTATTTAGTAAAATCTTGATTATCTTTTCTATAGAAAATAATTGTGTATACAAAATAAAATTTTTCAAAAACCGCTTTTAAGCTCAAACCGGAAGATGGAAACGAAAATTAAACTCGCGTAATTTTTTTACAATTTCCACACACAAAGAATTTTTTGTAAAAAACTTGTTACTGTATATAATCAATTTTTATAGCAATAGCACAAAATAATAATAAATAAATTTTAATGCAATACAATGAAAATATTAATGAAAATATATGAAAAAAAAAACCATCGAAAATAATACATAAAAAACTTAAAACATTATTACCAGTGCTGCCAGATATATATACAAATTTTCCAAAAAAAAAAGTAAATAAAATTGTGTAGTTAAAATTCGCATTTAACGCTTATTATCCTAGCGTCGTCATATGACGATACAATATTTAGAAACGATATGTTCAGATCGGTAATTGATAACACAGTGGAAACCATAAGAGAGTATACAACACCAAATAAAAAAGTTATACATAATTATAGCTGGTTGGATACAAATCATTTAAAAAAATTTTAATGTCGGACTTTTTTAAATAAAAGCAAAAAAATATTAAAATATAGTTCTAAATTTTTTCCAAAAAAATTTTAATTATTCACGGAAATTATAATTCAGATAAAAAAACAAAAAAAAAAAATTGAAAAAATATGGATAAAGTCAACATTACGACTTTAATTGCAAATATTTTTGCTAGACTTCGTAGTATACATTTCATAAAAATCTTATTTAGATGCAAGCATTGACCAATTTTTGTTGTAGTTTTAGAATGATTATAAGTTAAAGATTGTCTTAGAAATTTTTGTACAAAAAAAGTTTTTGCTAAAGGTCTTTCCAGAACGCATAAATTCATTCAGTCTCGCCAACATACAGATTGAAATTCCTCTCATGGAAAATTATTCAATTAAATTACATTTTTTAATTTATTTTTTTGTTTAAACATTTTTAAATTTATTTCTAATGGCTCTGAATGATTTCTATTTGAAGTCAAAATAAAAACACTTCCAAACATGACTTTTATTTTAAAAACAAATTGACCAGTTATTAGAAGAATTTTTCTTCATTCACAAAAAAAGACGGATATAAAATAAAATCATGTATTCCAGAACTTAAAAATTTGTTGCTTTATGTATCCTATAAGTACGAACTTAAGTTGGACATTATACAACCACAAGCTAATTTTTACTTTGCAAATACTTAATTTTTACTTTGCAAATACTTCTAAACGGGTTTTAAAATTCATTCTTTTATTTTATTTTTTTTATATATTTTCCTTACACATAAGTTGGTATGATAAAATTACATAAATTTTTTTTTCACTGTATTGAGAGAATGTAATGGTTCAAAAACCGTAATCTAATTTTCTTTCGCTATAACTTTTTTTAAAGTGAAACTTCAGTTTGGTTTTTAACTGGTGACTTTTACTCGCATTTGTAAACAATGTTTCAATTAATTCTGGAAAATTATGTCCGACAAATGGGAAATAAAAAGTGATGATTTTGTATTTGTGACGTCAGGTTGTCAATTTCGACTATTTCAAATATCCCGAAAAGCAGAAGTTCCTGAGAATGATAAAACTGGCAAAGCCAAATCACCGAAACTCGAGATAACAGAACATTCAGTTTTACTTATTGACGTGGTCGCTGAGGAAAATTATGCATTTATTGTTATTTACTATAATTTTTGAACCTGTCTACTTCACGCTTGTCAAAACTAAACTGACATACGATGACATTTGCAGAAATGGCAGCACAAAGTTATATTTGTATGTATGTATACGTTTGTTGATTAGTGTTTTAAAATCAACGGCATCTATGGCATCTGAGTTTTTGTGAATAGTATACCAAAGCGAAACAAAACATACAAATCATTTCTATAAGTCGGTAGCTGATTGAGAGAATTTAGTAAAACTAAAGTTCGGACCTTTTCGGAAATGTATCACTGCTTTGAATCTTTTGTGCAGTGCATTAGTAAAAGCATCAGATGCAGTGCAGTGATGCATTTCCGAAAAAGCCCTTTGTTGTCATTTTTTATCTTAACTTAATAAATCAACTTGGATAAGTTCTCATTTAGTTGTGAGTTAAAAAAGAGATATTTGCCATCAAGTATCCTATTAAAGATCGTTACTGACCAGAAAATGCATTCGGGTAATGTCTAGTAACGTATTCTGTGTGTCCACCATGATAGCAAAAGTTATAATTTTTTTTATACATTTAGGAAAATTTGCAATATCTTGAACTGAACGAAGGGCATCTCTGTGTTTTTTAAGTGTACTTAAGTGAACAATTTCAAACAGGAAACACTTATAATCTCGGATTTTATTTAAAAAAAAATGACTACAAAATTTTTTTTTACCAATTACGCTAATAAATTTAAATTTATTAAATTTTGTTTCGCAAAACCGATATTATTATTAAAATAGGCATTTTAAGAATTATTAAAAGACTTTTAAGTCCTATGTGCCCACAGAATCGAAAAATATATTTTGGTTGAGACAATCAATAAGTTCGGTTAACACAATAATATATGAGATTTCTGAATATTTTGGGTTTTTCGTCTGTGGTAATCGAATTTTGTTGTGGAAAGCATTATTTAGTTGCGTCTACTGATATCAGTCGTAGAAACCGAATTTCAGTTGAAAACTAGCAAAATTTTAATCTGTGTGTGCAAAGTTTTTTGCTCAAAACATTTTTCAATTCAACGAATCAGACAGCATACATGTGACTAATGCATTGATTGGTCTAATTAATTGATAATTTCATGACCATTACATTGATAACAATGGTATTGAAAAACATTTCATTAACATCGTTTGAATTAATGATAATGATTTAAGGATCTGATTTCTATGATCAATGAAAATGTTTTTTAATTTTATTACCATTACTATGCACCAATTAAAAGAAACCATTAGCATTATTAACCGTCATTTTATGTGTTAATATTAATTTATGCGGGTTAACATTTGTATATTTTATATATTGTTTTATTATTTTCTGTATAAAGCTACTTTGATAATTTTCAAATCGTATAAACTTTTTTGTAAGCAAATGATTTTTCAATCAATTATAATTAGTTATTTTATGCATTTGTGGTATTTCATTACCATAAGTAATAAAATTTTTAATGTAAAAAAATTCATTACCATTAAATGGCAATGAAATTTCAATGTTAATGAAAAATTCCCTAGAATGTCCGACAGACAGTTTGATTCCCGAGGCATTTTGTTAATAAAAATTGTAAAAATAGAGCTTAACAAGTTCACCTTCATAATTCATTTTATAAATATCTTCTTAAAATTTTTGTAGATTTACTGAGTTTTACTTAAAATGTTTTCTAATTTAAACCAATTTTATTTAAAAAGAAAAATTTTAGCGGAAAAATTTAAAACTCTGGCAGCCTAAATCATGACTATTAAAAATTAAATAAGATTTACAAAAACATAAATTCATTATTTAAATAAAAAAAAAAATAATTAGTCAATGACAAAACCATTGATTTTTAAAACATATTTGTTTAGGAGAGAGAAATGTTTGAAAGAATGTCTGAAAATTAGTTTAAAAAAAATACTATAAAAACAAAAATAAACCAACAAATAGATGAAGTCATAAAATACAATAAACATAAAATAACTGTTAAACACATACAAACATGGAAAATAACAAGTTGAAAAAATAAATATGCCAACAACGACTCTAAGATACCCTAGAGGTTGAAATAGTTTAAATAATTTAAATACTGGCAACATTTTGGTAAAAACTAGTATTCTGTTCTTACCATTAAAAGACTCGTCAAAATTTAACAAATAAAATTGGTATGTGATCAGATTTTTTTTCAATTCTGGTGAATTTTGTTGAAATTTTAGCAATTTTGGCGCTTGGATAGAATTATATTTTCTATATCTCGAAAATCATTAATTTCTTGGCTAGAATTTAAGATCGCCTTTTCTAGAAAACTAAATCAGATAAATGAAATTCGAAAAAGGTTATGGGCTAAGGAAATCATATGTAAAAAACATTATACAAAAAATGGTCAATCAATTAATTTAAGCTATTTTTTTCTCTTTGTAGCTATATTTTTTTCTTAATTTTTGGGACTTTTAAAATTTTGACTATTTTTTAATTTTGGCGTTATTTTTCATTTGACGATTTTTTCAATATGAGCGATTTTTCGTTTTTTTTAATTTTAAGTTTTTTTTTTTTTATTTCGGCGGTTAGTTTTTTAATTTCGTTGTGAATTTTTTTTTTAATTTTATGGGTTTTTCGATTTGAAAATTTTTTTTCACTTTTGGCGTTTTATTTTTAGAAATAAGTGCATTGTTTTAACTGTGATTGCAAAAAAAAAATATTTTTGTTGTATTCTTCTTGTAACTATTAATTTTCTTATTTTTCAATCGAATAAAAATGTGGAATGTCATTTCCAAATTACTCAAAGAAATTAAAAACAAATTCGATTGAATTCCTAAATTGTAAATTGAATAAGTAAGAAATCAAATTTAATCCAAATTTATTAATAAAACTGAATTACTTAGAAGTGAATTTGATCAAATAAATTCCAAGGTATGAATTCCTTGAGACTGTTTAAACGGAATTTCATTGGATTTAAAATAAAATTTTTTTAAACTAGATTATTGGAATGCTTTTGTACTGATTCAATGTGTGTCAAACATTAGTTTTTTAACTATTGCAGAATGTAGGGTATTAAAAATAACAATAATGTTATTGACCAATATAAAGAATAACAACAACAATAATAAATATAAAAACAATATTAGACCCAAAGCAAGAAAATGTAATGAAATTGTTGAAATATGTATATGATAGGGAAGGGTGTAAAAAGGGATCACTGTAAAGTTATAGATTTATAGTATTTTTTAAAAAAGCAATAACCTAAAAGTAATAATATGCGTGTTTGAAATTTCAAAGATATTTTGGTTAACAATACTTTTAACTCTTTTCACATGTACGTACACATATGACAGATTCTTTTAAATTCTTCTAATGTGTTTTGAAGTTTGTCCGATTGAAATCAAACTCGAATCAAACTGTAAACAAATTTGGAAGAATAAAGTTGTTATAAAAATGGGCAAAGTATACGGAGTCACAATAGTCAAAATTTACCCATTTTTGGATACGAATTCCAAAGAGGTGCGAAATTCATCGGACAAAACATATGACACGACAACATAGCGGCGAGAATTTTTATTTTTTACTTTTAAATTATTTAATAGGCAGATGAATATCTGATTTCTTCGATGTCGTCTCATATGACTTGTCTGATGATCATTGCATCTAGTGTGTTTTCAAATGTTTTTTAACTAGCGCTGCCAAACGCTTAGTGAACGTAAAAAAATGGCACTGTAGTTATCAGTCTAAAGTATAATTTTGTCAAGGAGCGCAATTTGATAAAATTTGGTACTTAATAATGAAAAATTTTAGGCTTTTCTTTTTTGAAAGAATTATTTTAGAAAGAATTATTTTAGAGGTTATTTTTTGAATAATAATATTGATTTGCGAAATGTAATAATTTTCTAAAATACAACTGGCTTGTAAGTAAAATTACGTTTTATAAAAAAACCCTGGATTTTTGTTTAATAGCTAACAGACAATTTTTCCTGTTGGAGGCAGAGAAAAAACATGGTTGGAACATGACACTGATATGTACTATATTATGCTTGCTGCATTCAGGTATGGTTGTCACAATCAAGTTATTGGTTTATAAATAGGTTCTTACTATCAATATGGTCGGTACCATCATTATTATAGTAAATATTTTATTATTTCATGATTGCCATTTTCTATTTTATAACATAATTACCTGTAACAATACTGCGGTAGCAAAAAAACTGTCGAAATACTATCTTGTTTTCATAAAAATTTGAATCAGTTCAGTAACATACATTGTGTTTTAACTAATTTTGGTTTCCATTCTGAAAATAAATTTCTTATCGGTCAAGCGACTTTTAGATGAAGCATTGCGATTTTTATTTCTTTCATTACATAATCTTTATAAAAAAAATTATTTTTTTAACACGTAAATTTTGTACATTATCCATCATAGGTCCTTGCACATTCTCAATGTCATTATATAATTAAATCTTATCTAATTCAACTTTTGATTTTGTTAATAGAAGCATTTTAATTTTTTTTTTAAATTCATTTCAGAATCGTAAATAATTATAACTCTTGACAAACAAATTTTAGATTCTTAAACATTCCAAAATTTTAAAGTTTTGCTCTACAAAACCCATTAAAAGATTTTTAAACTTATATTTTTAACTGATTTAGATTTTTTTTAACATTTTTGACACAATATGTCATATGTTCAAAACAAAAATTTATATTAAATATATAATTTAAATTCAATTTTTTTAAATTAAAAAATTAGTATACAAACTTAATAAAAATAATACACAAAAACAAAAACTCAATAAAAATTAAGTCAATTCCATACAGAAAATTAAGTAAGCTAATCTTTAAATAAAAACAAGTAAAAAAGATTTAAATTCGGCTGTGCCCAATCTTTGAATACCCTCCACCAATATCCTAAAAAAAATGTTCTCTACTGTTTTTGATACAAATAATGTAAAAAACTTTTAAAGTAGAATTAGAGAGGTGAAAAAAATTTTTTGAGGTAAAAAAAAAAATTTTTTGTGGTGAAAAAAAATTTAAGTAGTGATAAAAATTTTTTGAGGTGAATACAAAATATTATTGATTTCTAAGCGACTGATGAAAAAATATGAGAAAATATATTTTGTACCTGTTGCTTCTAAGAAATTGTACTAAAATACACCAATTTGTATGGAAAATATAGAGGTATTTTCACATTTTTACTCATAACTTTTTAACCGCTGGACCGATTTTGCTCATTTTCAATACCAAACTGCTCGGCAGGATGTCCAACAATCCAGGTAAAAATAGGCACCCCCGCTTGCATCTTCGTGTCGTGATCGTCATTTCAACAGACAGGCAGACAGACAGACGGACAAACAGACGGACATCGCTAAATCGACTTAAAATTGCATAAGGATCACGGATATATATACTTTATGTGGTCTTAGACCTATATTTCGAGATGTTACAAACGGAATGACAAACTAATATATACCCTCACAATATATGGTGGAGGGTATAATAAAAAAACATATGTCTTTTAGTAAAAAAATAAAAATATGTTACATATCGATGGCTTAGTATAGAAAAGGCGTTTCTAGATTAACAAGACAAAGAAAAAACTAAATAAAATTAAAAACTTATGATACAAAAACCGTTTTAATGCAATTTTTATTCAAAACAAGAACCAAATTTATCATTTCTACTTGCAAAATTTGTTGAGGCAGATGTGTTTAAGAGTTGTCTACAAGAAAATTTAAAAACACGATATTTGCAGTCAAATATATTATTTATAGAAATCTTAAGGAATTTTTTTTAGTAGTTGCAAAATGTAAATTAAAAATATATGATACAAATGTAATAGAAATTCGATGCTTCAGTGTACACTCAGAAAAAAAAGTTAGTAGAAAAATTTGTAAACGGTTTTCAATCCCAATTTACTATTTTTGTACTGATTTTTAGTAAAAAAATTATTATTTAGCAAATCTTTTTGCTATTTACATTTTACAAATTACAGAGTATTTACTGAATATCTACAAATTTTCGTTGCTAATTTCAGAAATCATTTTACAAATTTTTGAAAACCGATTTGCTAAAATTAGCAAAAAAAATTACTAATTTTAAAAAAGTCGATATTGATGGAAATGTTATTTCTAATAATTTAAACTTATACATACAAACTTAAATTGCCCTAAAATGTTACATAGGATTAAAAAAGGGATCGGAAGTGAAGATACCGACACATGTCTAAAAATAGGACATCCACTTAAAATAGCGCTAAAAAGTTTTTTTATTTCTAAAAATCAGCCCTAACAACAATTTAAATTTCACCTTAAAAGTAAAAAAAAAATTGACTAAAATATTTTTCAAAACAGAAATTACCAAATTAAAACAAAATGAAAAATTCGTTTATGTTTTATCAATTTTTATGATTGTTAAGCCTTTGATTTTTTTTTTCATTTTGTATAAAACATCTTTTAAAAAATATAATTAAAATTTTTGATGCTCGATAAAAAAAATAAATCTAAAACTTTGTACTAATATTAATAGTATTTAGCAATTTTTTTTGCTGATTTTAGCAAACGGATTTTAAATTCCACTTTACAAAAAGTCTACTAAAATTTAGTAGCGGCTACTAATTTTTCTACTAATTTCATTGTACTACACGTCAGCAGACATGTGTTGCTAAGATTAGCAAAAAATACCGCTGGGCTCAAATTAGCAGAATTTCCCGTAATAAGAGCAAAATTTTCAGTTGCCATTACAGACTTTTTTTGGTGAGTGTATCCAATTTAAATGAACCCGCCAAACTATTATGTATTACTTAAAAATCTCTAATGATTTTAGTTTTAATATCCATTCAAAAATATCAAAAAAAAAAAATTAAAAGCCGTTGAAATGTAAAATAAAAAATCCGAAAAAGCGGTTAACCGTTTTTTGAAAAACCGAAAACCGATTTTTTAAAATAACCGGAATACTCTAGTGGCATCTCCAAAATTTAAATGCTCCTTGTCTAAATAACTTGTATAAATATGAGCTGAAGTTTCTTGATTGAATGATTTTTAGTTCGATTTTATATCATATAATCGAATTATTTCTAAATTGTTCATGTATAAAATTGAAAAAAAAAAATAATAATAGGAGCCACGCGGGACGGAATACATATTTTCGGTTTTCCCTACAAAGCCATGCTCCCATTTGGTTGATGTCTACTTACACTGAGTGTTTAAAATATATATATTTTTTTTGATAATATTTTCTTTCGCTCCACTTGAAAACAAAATAATTTTTGACAATTCTTTCATACTTTCTGAGCTCTCTTTTTTTTACTAGAAGTGCAAACAGACAATTTTTCTTATTTTGAGAAATGAGCTATATGTGGAACACTAAAAGTGATCGGATAAAACGGACAAATTTTTTAGTCAAGTGGAGAAATCGCGCCATGTCCGTTTGCAAATTCATAACCCAGATGATGTTAGTAATATTTTTATAAAACAACTACATCATATTTATGAAGTGTTATATTGGACGAACATCTATTAAGCATTTCATCATGTTTATAAAGTTTTCCTAAATATAATGAAGATTTTTCTGACAATGTAATACATAGTTTTTCTTTTGCTTTTTTGTTTCTAATTTTTTGTTAATTGTAAAAATTTAGAGAACAAGCACTAAATTTGTTATGATCAAATTTTCAGGCATTGTTTTTATTTATTTGTTTATGGATGAACATCAACTTCTGCACTATATAAAAAACCTCTAAATAAATTTTAAATGGAAAATGTTTTGAAGTTAAAGAATTTTTATAATTTTTTAATTTGAATTTATATTTATCGGGAAAAACACTAATTGCATTAAAGTAATTAAATGTGACAAAATCCCACAAAACTTATAACAAATTGTGATAAATAATTTGTATCCGGATTACAATCTTGCATTACGAAATCAATGATGTAAAAAATTTAAAACAAGTTATGAAAATTTTCCAAAATAGATTTTAGCAATCAGTAGTTTAGAAACACTTAAAATCAAGTGGATAAATTGAAAAAGAATCCATCATATGTACAATATTTTAGCTAAAGTCCAGTTAATTTTTATAGTATTTATCTTTCATTGATTTGAAAGTAACCTTTGGCTATGGCAAAATCATATACAAATACACCCCCGTACTTAAACAGTTACATCTTCTTCTTTGTATGGGAGTATAGTTACAGAAGAATAAACCTTTTTCTTTTGTTGTTACACAATATGACATTAAACATAACTTTGTGTGTGTTAACCCTTATCTTTAGCCATTGGTAAATTTTTTGGAATATTTATAGCAGCACGTGTAGTTTTATTTCGTTAGATAAGTGTAAAAGGGGGATAAGTGCACTTTTTTAAAAAGTTAACCACAGACACAAAAAAAAACTAGTTTGTTTTAAATATTTTCTTAAGTCTTTGATTTTTATTTAACTACATCATATAAGTATTTAAAAAACAATAGTTTGCTGACTTACAATCTGTTTTGTGAACACATTTTCACTTCATTGTTTCATATCGTAGGACTGTAAAAAGATTTCGTTGAAATTTCGATAGAATGATAGAAAAGACAAATTACATCGGCCAGTACTTTTTTTGGCCCAGTCTATAGGCAGAACCAGAATTAGCTTAAGTGACTTAACAAAAGTATGATACAGAAATTAAAAATTTTTTAAATAATAAATTCGTATTTCTAAAATTTTGTTTTATACCAAAATAAAGCTTAAGTCACCTAAACCAATTGCTGTTAGGTGAATTTACATTTTCTTATTAAATTTTTCGTAGTCTTACAGCAGAGTATAATTTTTATGAATAGAAAACATCTAGAAGTATTACGGGCCACAAGCATTTTCAAATTTTCATTTTCTGGCAATTTGTCGGTCTTTGAAAATTAACAAATCAGGCTCTGTGTCGGCTTTTAATTCAAAAAATAATCCATCTAAAAAAACTGTAGAACGAAAGTATTTTGTATTTAACAATTCTTTGATAATATGTATCAAATGAAATTTTATTTCAAGTCATATTCTTCTAAATTTTGAAATTGAGCGAATTTTTTATTAAAACTAAACAGAAAAAAATTATTTTTGATTTTTTGTTAATTTTCAATTTAAAGTTTAATGTATTTTTAAAGAAAGAGAACCTCACTCATTGTTTAAATTTACATAAACAACATATTCTAGCGTATACAAATCCGTGTCGCCAGATAAGGGGATTTGGCTTCAGATTTTAAAATTAATTGATAAAACAAATAAATTTGAATTGATTTTTAAGATCGATAATCGAAAGCTATTTCTGCTGAATTAATAATGTATTGGTTTTAAGGTACAGCTTGATAATTAATTTTATTTCATATTATTAATTTTAAAAATCTATGAATATATTATAATCACTTAATATCAATGATTCAATTTTGACTCGATTGAATAATTTTTTTTGTGATTCTGTTCGCAAACGATATTTGATTATATGATTTGTTACAATTTAATCAATTTGATTGATTCTATAAAAAAATCAACAAAGATCAAAATGATTCTCTGAATTTGGATATTAATTGAATAAAGTAGAAAATCATTCTATTTAAAAATTTAAAAATATTGGTAAAATTTGCATTTGTTAAAATTTGTTATAGGTGGGGGTGGATTTCGCTTTGTAACATATCACAGGACTAATGCGTCAAAAGACATGTAAAAAACATACACAGAACTGACGAAAAGAGCACACATAGGGATGGGTACAAAATAGATTTTCACTAATATTATAAAAAAGTAATAATTTGAAGAATCAACTGGGCGTCAATAGGGCTCGCTCACACAACTACCAATTCATTGATTCGCCCTTCGCTGACCGGTCACGGGATAGGTCCTTTAAGATCAATTGACTCATCATTCCTTGTTGGGTAAATAAAAATTAAAAATCAATACATAAATTGAAATGCAAAATTGTTTTAAAATAGGAAAATATTATTTAAAAAAGTTATTTTAAAATCGCATAATAGAAATTTAGATTAAAAAAACTCAATATAAATTAAGTGCTAGTGCTAGAACTTTAGCTATTCCCTTTCTATTGAGGCAGGTGTCATCATGGGACAACGGGGTAGCTGAATACGGGTTAGTTGTGTATGTCTCTTTGTTATCCTTCAAGAAAAATTTCGTTGTCTTGCATAAGTTACACATAATTATTTTTATTTTGGAAGTATTTTTAAACAAATACCCTGTTTTTAATGAATTCCCGTTGAATATTCGGTTTAGGTTTCGGCGATAAAACGACATTTTAACCGAATAACTGCCGAAAGCGAAACTGTTTTAAATTTAGTTTTTAGTAATCGAGAAATACATTATATTTTTTATATAGCAGCAACACTCAGGAAATTCTTCCTATCAAGGGCTTAAAATGTGGCTATAGTGTTGCCATATTGCGCGAGATGATAAATCTTAGAACAATTGTTGCCCGCCGTCTTCTAATGGAGAGTTGGAGAAATTGTTAAAGTGTTATTATTTCATAGCCCTGTTATGTTATTTTACTTCGGTTATGCTGATATGGCCGAATGTGAGTTACCGAATGTGACATGAATAAAGCAGTCTCTACACTCACCAAAAAAAGTCTGTAATGGCAACTGAAAATTTTGCTGATAATACGGGAAATTTTACTCAATTTAGCCCGGCGGTGTTTTTTGCTAATCTTAGTAACATGTCTGCTGACGTGTAGTACAATGAAATTAGTTGAAAGAATTAGTTTGCTAAAATCAGCAAAAAAGAAAAATTAAAAAAAAAAAATATTATTAAAACGCTTTGTCAATTATTTTTAGATACACTTGTTACCCTTTAAAGCTGCTAATTTCTTTTGAAATTACCTTACGAATTCGAATATACAAATTCATATTTTTTGTCATGAATAACATTTTCTTATTAATTTTATTTGCAAAAAATATTTTAGACAAATATAAAAAAGAAAATTCAAAGGCTTAAAAAATAGATAAAACATAAACGAATATATCATTTTGTTTTAATTTGCAATTTTTGTTTTAAAAAATATTTTTAGTAAATTTTTTGGATTTTAAGGTCAAATTTTAATTGTTTTAAGGATTAGTTTTTAGAACTAAAAAAGTTTTTCGTGCTATTTTAAGTGGATGTCCTATTGTTGGACATGAGTCGGTTGTGAAAAGCATTTTTTTTTATAATAAATATAGAATTTATTTTCTTCAAATTACATAACCAAAGCCCTAAGGCCATATATGATTAATAAAAGCTACTACATAATAAAAAATAAATATAACAATTTATATAATAAAAAAAAATAATTATAAAAAAATAAAGTAAAATAAAAATAAAATAAAATATATATAGCATAATAGCAGTACAATTATCAAGTTTCCCTAAGTGTAGCAATAGTTAATAAAATAAACAAAACAAGAAAAAACTTTAGCTAGACATTTAGTTTTAGTTTTTCTTAAAGAATTAAATGGAAAAAAAAAATTAATAAAAAATTAAATTTAAATTTTGAGAGATATGTATAAATAACAAAAAAAAAAAAAGGAAAGGTAGCACAAACCGCTATTAAACATGAAAGTAATCCTTCAGCTTCCGCATAAATACCTGGGTTGAAAAAGTGAAACCCCTCAGGTTCGTAGGTAGGGAATTCCATATCCCTGAAAGCCTAATCTGAAAGGATCGCTCAAACATTGTAGTGTGATGCACTGGGTATACTAATTGGGGATTCCTTTCCGAATTGGACAGGACAAAATTGTCAACTATGTAGTCCGGAAAACCATTCACCATTGCCTTGTAAAAGAATATCAGTTACCTCATACCTACATAATTATTAAAAGAGCACCCAAGAAATTTGACCACGTACGGTGTGACATGGGACCGAAGTCTTAGGGCAAAAACATACCTAATAATTCTATTAAAAATCTTAGAAAACTTATTAAATTCAGTATCTGTGGTACCAGAAAACACCTCAACACAATACAATATATGAGGCATTAACAAGGCATTAGCAACACGTATCCTAATCGAGAGAGGCAGATATAAATCAAGAGAGTATAACCTTCTCAACAAAAATGATATCTTCGAGGAAACGCTATTAATATGCGACGAGAAACTTAAATTATTGTCAATTAAAACTCCAAGACACTTCAATTTATCAACAAATTCGACTCTCATACCATTGAGAGTAACCATTATACTATCAGTTCCGAAACCGAACCCCATTAACTTCGTCTTTCTTGGATTGACAGCAAAACCGTTGCTAGAAGACCAAGACAAAACCTCACGTATGATGAAATTTACACCCTCTTCCAAAACATCTACAAACTGTGCATCCGCATAGCAAAGAAACTGAACATCGTCCGCATAAACGTAGGACTTACAGGATAGACCATTACCAATTGTAAGAAGATCATTCAGGTATATCATAAATAAAAGTGGACCAATTACAGAACCCTGAGGGACTCCACTGGTTATTGATTTCGTTGAAGAAAGAGATTCACCAATCGAAACAAACTGACTTCTGCCACTCAGGTAAGAGGTTATAAGTTTACAAGCATGTGATGAAAAATCAAAAAGGTTAAACAATTTGTCCACAAGCTTTGAGTGTATCACTCGGTCAAAAGCTTTAGATAAATCTAGTGACAGAAGAACTACATTTTTACCATTATCCAGAAACTTCCTAACTGAATCAGTTAGACCAAGAAAAAAGTGCACTTGTACTGTACCCATGCCTAAAACCTGACTGAGATGGGTGAATTAAAGAGTTTCCATCAAGGTGTAGAATCATTTGATCCTTAATAATATGCTCAACTATTTTTGACAGAATCGGAAGGACAGATATCGGACGCAAGTTTTCCAAAGAATCGGAAGGACCTTCCTTTTTTATAGGCACTACCCTAGCTCTCTTCCAATATTCAGGAAAGACAGAAGTAGTAATAATAGAATTAACTAAGCGAAGAATATGAGAAGAGACAAATGGAAAAATTATCTTAATAAATTTTAATGGTAAAAAATCATGACCCGCAGCATTAGATTTAATTTTTCCTAATGCTGCATATAATTCCCCCTGATCTATACAACGAAACGAAAAACCACCACCAAAAGCATTACGTGAAAAATCCAATGAATAAGGAATATCATCTATCTGACATGAAACAAAATAGTCATTTACCTCATCGGGGTTAGCAGACGTGAAACGATTATCAGTCTCCAAACAACCATTTCTCCTCAAATATCCCCACATTTGCCTAGGACTAAGATCTTGAAACATACTTGAGTAGGCACGCCTCTTAGCTACTCTTATAACTCTCTTTGCACGATTTCTGTGCTCACAATAAACATACCAATTATGTAAACTTCTATTTTGAAGATAATATTTGTAGTTTAAATCACGTAAAGAGATATGATAGATTATAGAAGGGGAGTTAAACCAGTCATTAGAAATAAAACCAATCTTACGCCGTATAATTGGTACCAAAGAGTGTAAAATATGGAGGTTAGACATAAAAATCTCCAACTGAATATTAACATCGCCCGTTGAGTACATTCCACTAAAATCAAGCCAATGAACAGTTCGTTCTAAAATAATCTATAAGGGAAGTACAATCCTTGTCCATATCATAATGGGTGGGGGCCAAGTTATGGTGGCATACTAAATCTAGCCTACCACACATTTGCCGAACTAAGTTAGATTTTCTACTACAAAACATATTCATATTAAAATCACCCATAATACAGACATTTGCATACTCCACAAGAATATCTCCCAGAGATTCCTCAAATACATTTAAATTACCATTAGGCAAATAACTGACACCAATTAAAATTTTAATGCCCCGAAGAACCACTTCAACGAATATAGATTCTGATTCACCATACCTATCAGACCTAAAAACTACCTTATATTTAATACTTTTCGAAATAAGTAAAGCTACTCCACCAGCCCTTGTAGGTCTTGGGCGATCACTCCTACAAATATCATATCCTGGAATATTAATCATATCGGACAACATATCTGGCTTAAGCCATGTCTCACTTAAGCCAACAATATCTAAAATATCTCCTTTAAGTATATTTCTAATTTCATTTAATTTAAATGTCGAAGAAGATGTACTAAAGCTGTTTATATTGTAATGACCAATCTTTAAATATCTCTCAAAATTTATAAAATTATAGAGTTATTGCTGCAAACAGGACCCAAATTTCCAAAGCTATTCATCTTATTTGAAGAGAAAGGAAACCCCTGACAATTGTACAAATGTAAACAAATTATAGGTTAAATAAATATAATAAAAAACAAAAAATAAAATTAAAATCTGACGCCAAAAAAAATAATTGCAAGAAATATTCATTAGATCAATTATTAAGAAAATTAATATAAAAAAATTATAAATGCAAAAATAATAATGTTAAAAAACTAAATTAAAACCTAACATATGCCAGCAAAAAAAAAACAGTCAATAGACTATACAAAAGCTACTCCAGGACCGGAAATATTAGCGGATGAGAACGAGCAGTCATTCAGGCCAAATTCACTATTAAGCAGATCCACACACATCTCAAAAGTAAACGTCTTCTCAGCATTATCTGTCATTATAATATTGACTTTAGGTACATCATAGTTCTTAAAAGTATATCTTGTTATTTTATTTTTTTCCTTCAACTTTCTGCATACATCTAATAGCTCCTTAGCGGAATCAGTTAAGTGATCATTTAAGAAAACTTCTGACTGAGAAGTACCACCAATTACATCTTTTAATTTAAAGGATCTTTTTCTATGATAATTTATCATTATCGCATCACGGGTTTGTACAGAATTAAATTTCACCAAAACCTTCTTTCCGCCAGCAAAATATGTACAGTGTTGAATGTCAGCATATGACACCCTAACATTACACAAGGAACAAATTTTTAAAATATGCTTCCGTAAATCTTTAATTTTTTTAGGCAGGCCCAAAATTACAATATTAGATCCGATCCCTTTTTTTCAATCTATGTAACATTTTAAGGCAATTTAAGTTTGTATGTATAAGTTTTAATTATAAGTTTTTTTGTGCAAATTTTAGCAAATCGGTTTTAAAAAAAATTTAAAATGATTTCTGAAGTAAGCAACAAAAATGTGTAAATATTCTGTAAAAGTTCTGTAACTTTAAAAATGTATATAGCCAAAAAATTTACTAAATAATAATTTTTTTACTAAAAGTCAGTACAAAAATAGTAAAGTGAGATTGAAAACCGCTTGCAAATTTTTCTACTAACTTTTTTTTGGGTATAGCACTTTCCTCTCTAGTATAGATGTGGCTTAACATTTTTCGGTTTTAGCCGTATAAAGCTTTCGGAACCGAATACTTAATTTTTTATGTTTTATAAAAAATCCGTTATTGTCTCACTCTATAAAAGAACTTTTTTCTAAATAAAATTGTATTTGTTTACTACAGCTCTCTCCTTCCCTTGCCACATGCATCTATCCTTTAGCAGAAACAAACCAAATTTTTCTAAAAAAAAATCCTTTATTGTTAGGGATAACAAAAGGTCTACAGACTGGTAGTGCTTGTTAACAAATTTATCCATAATCTGCGACAATTTGGTAACTTATGGTTCATCAATTTGGGTTAATATGTATTTGATTATACTATATAAACAAATGAAAACATGTTTATAAATCAATATTGGATATTTAAAAAAAGGAAATATGTATTATAAGAGGATTACTCAAATAAGGAAGAATAAGTATAAAAAAATATGCTTTTACCATAAATTTTTAGTGAAATCCTTTTAAAATTTTCGACTTTAAAGAAAAAGCTAGAGCCTTCAAACAAAGTTTGGTAACCGATACCTTTTATTATCATTATCTGGTTCAAAATCCTTTTAAATTGATAACCGGCACCAAGACCAAAAATACTGTTATTCTTGAACCTTTTCTCTTTATACCGGTATTGAATCGGTTATTAACAAAACAGTTTTTCGCTATTAGCAAACTTGAGTTTTGTGATCCAAAATTTCTAACCAAGCACTATTCCAATGTTGTTTGCAAAGATTTTCTAAGCCGTAGTCAAAAACGAAGTAAGTACGTCAAAATGACATACGAAAACCCAGGAAAACGTAAACCTAATTTTGGGTGGCGTAGCTCGTTTTGGAAAGTTAGGTCCTTTTAAAATGATATTTATATTTTAGATTTGTATTGACTCACACAGAAAACAGATTTGTTGTTGCGATCGAATTTTCGGCCAACCGAATTTTTGTAGTTCCATTACATTTATGAATTTTTAATACTATTGTAATTATCGAATTTTATTTACAAATCCCAAATTTTTATTGAAATATTTGATTTATTTTCTATTTATAGATTATAATATTCTATAAATAGATATTCTAGTAATAGAATTGCGTTCCACATAATTTGTTTTTGAAATAAAAATTTTTTATGCCGCGAACTGGGCTAAAAACTTAAATATTTTTCAGGTTTAAAATTTGAATTTTTTTGTTTAAAAATAACGATACAATTTTGCGATAGAATTCCAACGAATTAATTTTCTGTGTGCTCAAGCGATTTTTTGATTATATTTAAATGCAAAAATTTCGAAAGCTCTTTTGTAATGACTGTTTTTGTTTTTTTTTTTTTCTTAATTACATTCATTTATTTCTAAAATAATCTGAAGTTAAGAAGCTATCATTATTTCGCAACAAAAAAAAAAAGTAGCAAAAGAAGAGAAAAAGAAGCTGTGATTTTGATTCCGGTGTTATGAAAATTTGGATCGAAACCAACGATTTTTATATAGGGATGTCATAGGGCGAAAGTTTTCTTTATTATTCTTTTTCATTGCATCTGAACCCCATCTTATGGCCTAAGCGTTATTTTCACAATCTCCCATTAGCTTCTACCTGGGAAGTTAGATGACACATTTTTTTTTGTTTTCAATATAAAGCTTGAGTTTGACTGTTAGTTAAATTTTAACGGGACATTAATAATCGGACCTGTTTTTTATTAAATTACTTTATTTGAAATTCTTGCAATGTTTATTATAATAAATTTATAACTTTTTGTAGCAATAATAACTAAGAATTTAGAAATTTAAAATCAGGTAAATTGTAAGTTAAATATTGAAGCGAATCACTTAAACTTAAATCATAGTTAAATGTCAAATTTAAATATAAATATCCATGATTAATATCTAACTTTGGTTGTTTTTAAAATATAGTTTCGGAAGTTGTAAAAAAGAACTGCCTTAGAAGAGGAAATCAGAACTAAATGATACTTTTGAATCAATGAAAAATTAAGTCCCTAAGAATCACTGCTTTTTTTTTGCTGGGTTGTAGTAAAAAAAGGTATCCCAATATTAACTGGGAGATTTGTAATTCAAAATAAAGGTTACCAACACTTATACCTAATATTTGCGTTTATAATACAAATCACTCATAAAACTCTCAGTGGAACAGATTCTAATGACTTTTATGCTGTTTTGCTTTCTGATTACAAACGAAAAATAATATTAATAAGTAGTAAATGAGAAAAAAAAACAATATATAAAGTCAATTTTAAAGAGTTTTCAAAATCATTTCATTAAAATATACTCAAAAAGTCCCTAAAACCCAGATCCTAAGACCCAAAATTAAGTTTACCAGGAGGTTCAATAGGGCTATTCAAAGAAAGGCCATAGAATCTAAGTTTTTTTTAATAATATATGATTTTTGATCTTAGAAACAGTGCGCAGATTCTGAGAATTTTACTTTAATGAAAAGTCCATACACGCAGAGAAAACACATGGCTGGGACAATCATATTCGATTATAATATAGTTATCATATTATAATAATAAAGTAAAGTTATTTTACAATAATATATCAAAAAGTTCTTTAACTCTATGAATATTTCTTTAAGAAATGTTTTTCCTAAAGAAAAAAATTAATATTAAGCACTTCTTTGTTTCTATGGATTTTATTTTTATAGAAAAATACTTCAAAGAAAATGTCAGATTTCAAGGACTTTTTTAATAAAAAAAACATAGATTCTATGGACGTCTTCTTATAAAAAAAATTCTTTATGATCTAAGAATATTTCTACTAGAAAAAGTCCTTAGAAGGCCTTTCAAAGGAAGGACTTAGAATCTGAGTTTTTGTTTAGAATATATAAATTTTTGTCTAAGAAATATTTTGCAGAATCTGAGAAAAAAAATTCTAAACCTCTAGTATTTTGTATAAGAAAATTTTTCGTACAAAACAACTCTTGGGTTCTACAGGCTTTTTTACAAAAAAATTTCTTATTTATATTGTGAGTATTTTTTTCAACAAGAAAGTCGTTTTTTTACCTGAAATGAATTAATAAACATATTTTTTTTTAATTAAAATTATTATGTTTTTATTGAAAAGAGTTAAATAATAAAAAATCTCTATATAGAATCTTTTTGAAAATGATTTTTTTTCCAAAATCAATTGATTAGTGTAAATTATAATGTTATCAGTGTAAGGCATTTTCACCTCCAGGTGAAAACGAATATATATTACCAGTTTTACATGGGTAACTGAACTGATAATTTTTTTTTTTATGAAAACAAGACAATATTAGGTGTGTTCGACGTACGTTACAGCGGGTGCCCGCGGGAACCCAATTTTACCAGAAAGCGTTTCTTGTAACAAAAATTGTGTAAATGAGAGCGTTCATGAGAGAGTAATTGTGTTTCTCTTTTTACCAGAACTTACCCGTACTTTTTGTTTGGGTAAAATGGTAAAATTGTCAAATTATCAGCTGCTGCTAATAAATTAACCGTTTTGCATTTTTGAAAAAAAATTAAAGTTAAATAAAAGTTTACTATAAACAACTTTTTCTCCTTAATAATGAAAAATACATTTGAAAATGTAAATAGATATTTGCCATTTGAAATATATTTATTAATTAAGCTGGTTTTTAATATGAATAAATTTGACGTTTATTTTTGGGTATGAAATGTGGTTTTGTGCGTTCGCAGTATTTTGGGCATTTTTATGGTTTTGTGAGAGAATTTTTTGCTTACTCTCATTTTACCAGACTTTACCCAAAACTACCTCGTACAGACCTATTATGACTGCAAATATCATTAATTTTTAATTTGATAAATAATTATTCATTGATTATTGTCCGAGTTTTCTAGTTCCATAATTTTCATATTTTATTCAGTCAGATTTTAGTTACCATATTATGGTTACAGCCAATCATGTTATATAAAATAATAAAATATTTACTATAATAATAATGTTAGCGACAATACTGATGGTTAGAACACATTTAAAAACCAATAACTTTATTGTGACAACCATATGTGAATGCAGTATGCATAATATAGTAGCAATGATCATATTGCAACCATGTTTTTATCTGCGTGTATTAGAAACAGTAACTTTTCTTTGTTGGTTTTGTGTATTTACAAACATATTACAAAAGTATAACGTTTAAAGTTTTGTGATATTTTTCTTTTCTGTACTACTGATCTTTAAAATAAATAAATAAATTGCCTTAAATTATCTTATTACTCTTTTAAATTAAAAGTAATTTTTAACTTTTATCTGTTTTCCACTTTGTGGAAAACTCAAAAAGACCACCATTATATTGCACAATATATCATCAATATTTACTTAAGTAGAAATGCATAAAAATAACACAATGTCACAGCCACTTGACAAATTGTGGCCAAGAAATATTATCATGCTATGACAACGATAACATCAGCAACAATGTCAAAAGAAAACACCAACAATGGCAACAGAAAACACCAACAAAGAACAACGGCAGTGAAGCAACAATAACAATTCAGCCTTTAAAATTGCACGTGGTTGCAATAACAAAATTACGTTGACCAGCAAAGTAGGTATGCATGAAATGATATGGTTGTATGAATGCAAACATACATTTAAAGCAAAAACAAACCAACCAACCAACCACCCAACAAACATACGTTAAAGCAATATGAACAAGTAAACAGAGTATAAAAGCCACAAGCCAATATGCATTCCTTTAGATAAAGTGAATTCATACGAGAATAGTATACACATAAGTGAACTATCATCGTATGTATATTCATCCATACATATACTGTGAGGCACAAAGTCCTTACGTCGTTTTGTGCCCAACATTTATTATTTATTTATTTTTTTTTTTTTATTATTATTATTATTATTATCTATTAAATTATGTCTGTTTTGTTATTGAAAATGTTTCGTCTAAGTCTATTGTCCATTAATGCCAATAACATTAGAGCCATCTGTTGTTAACCGGATGCATATCGATACCAACCCTGTGTTGTTAACTACAACTCTGAAGTGACACAGCTGTTGATATTGACAACAGATGTTTCTAACAGGCAATAAATGTTATGTGTATGTTTGTGTTTTGTGCTTGTCAGTGATCGTTCATCAGGTATAAATAGCAAACGAGAACAGAAAATCAAGGAGTCAGGTTGGTGGTCTTGCCAAAGTAGGTCGTAGTGGTTAGAGTGGTTGTATGCCGCTAAAATTTGTTAGGTTGGTTGTATGCCAAATATAGAGAGTGGTCGTGTGCCCTAAAATTGTTAGAGTGGTTGTATGCCGCTAAAATTTGTTAGGTTGGTTGTATGCCAAATATAGAGAGTGGTCGTGTGCCCTAAAATTGTTAGAGTGGTTGTATGCCGCTAAAATTTGTTAGGTTGGTTGTATGCCAAATATAGAGAGTGGTCGTGTGCCCTAAAATTGTTAGAGTGGTTGTATGCCGCTAAAATTTGTTAGGTTGGTTGTATGCCAAATATAGAGAGTGGTCGTGTGCCCTAAAATTGTTAGAGTGGTTGTATGCCGCTAAAATTTGTTAGGATGGTTGTATGCCATATTTCGTGATTCGTCGATGTGTAAAGTATATTGTTAACGCCGTGTCGTATACTCGTGTAAAACAAAAAGGAAATCGTGTCATAATTAAATGATTTAATAAAGAATTATCAATTTTATAACGTTTAAAAGAACAAAACCTCGTTTTTTTTATCGATCCCGAACAAAAAAACAAATTTTCTGTTAACGAACCCTGGGCACGGTTGAGCATACCCCGGCCCAAGTGAAAACACGTCGTTACAGTGGCGCCCGAGCAGGGACATCGGAAAAAAAAACTACGGAATTAAATTAAAATTAATTTGAAAAAAAAACATTGGAAAAAAAAAACATTGAAAAAAAAACATTGAAAAAAAAACATTGAAAAAAATTTGTTAGTATCATACAAAATAACCCGGTATAAAAAAATTATATAAAATCGCAAAATCGTCAGAAACTACGGGAGAATAGAAACGGTAAACGCGAAAGAAAAAAATAAACAAAAAAAAAAACGAAACATTAAAAATCCAAAAAAAAAAGACAGTTGTGAAAAAAAAATTTACATATTACAAGCAAAATAAAATAATAATAAATTTAGTGAAAATGTTGAGAGTATCCTGGGCATATTCCCTTCGAAAAGAAGACTTGGTGGCCTGTCTCAGTGAATTCCAGGTTAAGCCCACAGGCGGTGTTGAAGAAATGAGGAAACAGATGGCCCAATTTCTAGATGGTGAACACACTCCAGAACGAACGAAACGCTTATTAGAGTTACAGGAAAAGTATGAATCAGCATCCACACTATCAATAGCAAAAGTTTCCAAGGTAAAAACCCACACCGGGGATAAAAGTCCAGTGAAAACTGAGACCAACGAAAACAATCCAGCTTCAAATACAGGGCATAGTGCAGAAATAGTCGTGCCTGTACCAGCTAGACAAGATACCACACTCATAAACGTAATTGACCTGGTACGGAAGTGGGGTATTCGGTATGATGGAGGAAAAGACCCACTACTTTTCATCGAACGTGTAGAAGAAATGTCAAAAATGTACAACGTAAATAAAGATTTGTTACCAAATACTATGCCAGAACTTTGTAAAGATCGAGCTCTCATCTGGTTCCGAAATAATAACCAACAGTGGAACTCGTGGGAAGTGTTTAAAGAAGACTTCATAAAATTTTTCTTACCAGCACGATATTTTGAAAAATTGGAAGATGATATAAGAAGACGATGTCAACGACCACGAGAAACTTTCAAGGATTACGTACTAGCATTACAAAGTTTGATGAGGCACTCCGATATGACAGAAGCCCAGAAGTTAGAAAGGATCTATCGGAATGCACACCCCAACTACTTATGGTATATTCATAGAAGGGACTTTACAAATTTATCAGAACTGCTAGCTTTAGCTGATGATTTGGAAAGTATTCCAAACATGAACAACCCACCATATATTCGTAATGAACAACATAGAATGATTGCCAACCGTTTTCCAGACTCCTTTAATATATGTAGTGAAAGTCAGCCCAATTATCAGTATGCCATGCAAGAAAACACAATACCATCACTACCGCAGCAAACGCCATTGGAGGTAACAAATCTATGGAGTGACGACAACAAACTTGGGTCCAACGTAAAATTTGGTGAGTCAACCTTCATATCGACTATTGATACGGGTGCCACAAGCAATTACATTAGCGAAGAATTGGCAAAAACGGCATTTTCAGCTTACCCACGGTTTCCGAAGAATCTAGAAGTAGTACTTGCAGATGGGTCAACTACCATAATACGTAGCGCCTTGAAGTGTCGAGTTAAAATTGGTCATGAGGTAAAGTGGACCGATTTTCTAATAATGCCAGCAGCCATCGAGGAAATTATCATCGGGCTAAATATGTTACGAGCGTTTAAAACTATTGTGTCTTTTGGAGGTTTATCATTACAATTAGATGCAATTCCACTCATTAGCAACCCCACGTGTCTGGTGATCCAGGAAAGAGTGCTTGGGACTGAAGACCTAACAACCACACCAACAGATGATGGAAAGGTAATCTCAACCCAAAATCCCACAGGATCTAACCCGGAAAGCAGCAACCCTGATTCGCATTTCCCGGTAAGTGTATCAAATTCTATTTCCAATATATTGACTATACCTAATCAAGATCTTGAGGAAACTATGAGTGGGCAACACAAGGCCTCGTCATCATCGTCTTCATCAATTGCATCAACTTCATCATCATCTTCATCATCGTCTTCATCAACTTCATCATCATCTTCGTCAGCAACTTCATCATCATCTTCATCATCGTCTTCATCAACTTCATCATCGTCTTCATCAACTTCATCATCATCTTCGTCAGCAACTTCATCATCATCTTCATCCTCGGCTTCATCAATTTCATCAACTTCATCATCATCAGCATCCTCGTCAAAGTCAATTGCACCTATACTGCCAGCAACTGCCATACCCATTGTCCCTTCAACGGAACCTGAATCTGTTGTTCCTTCGACAACATCTGTAATGGTTGCTCCTCCAACGGAAGCCGTATTAGTAAATGTGGTTGGTAACGAAGATAGAGCCCAAGATGAGAAAAGATGGGTGCTACAACAAAACCAACACCCTGCTACACCTATACCCAATGTCAGTAGAAATCGTCCTATATCCACACAAAATGTTCATCATCATCGTATGAATAATGACATTCGTCACCCTACTGCCGCAGCAAATGTTGATAATCACCACGCAATTGCAGATTATGCTGACACCTTCGGTTGCGCAACGTTTAATAATCTTCACTATGAAATAAAAGCCAATGGAATCTTACGTACAGAAATGGCCCAATTATTACCGCTGATGCACGAGGCCATTACACTAAGATCAGACGAGAGACGTAACGAGGTTATCTTACTGCCTGGCGCTGGTGTGTTCCGACTCCAAATTCGTCTTCGAAAGAAGATAATATTAAAAGCCATCAGACGGGAAGAGAGGGCAGTGTGAGGCACAAAGTCCTTACGTCGTTTTGTGCCCAACATTTATTATTTATTTATTTTTTTTTTTTTATTATTATTATTATTATTATCTATTAAATTATGTCTGTTTTGTTATTGAAAATGTTTCGTCTAAGTCTATTGTCCATTAATGCCAATAACATTAGAGCCATCTGTTGTTAACCGGATGCATATCGATACCAACCCTGTGTTGTTAACTACAACTCTGAAGTGACACAGCTGTTGATATTGACAACAGATGTTTCTAACAGGCAATAAATGTTATGTGTATGTTTGTGTTTTGTGCTTGTCAGTGATCGTTCATCAGGTATAAATAGCAAACGAGAACAGAAAATCAAGGAGTCAGGTTGGTGGTCTTGCCAAAGTAGGTCGTAGTGGTTAGAGTGGTTGTATGCCGCTAAAATTTGTTAGGTTGGTTGTATGCCAAATATAGAGAGTGGTCGTGTGCCCTAAAATTGTTAGAGTGGTTGTATGCCGCTAAAATTTGTTAGGTTGGTTGTATGCCAAATATAGAGAGTGGTCGTGTGCCCTAAAATTGTTAGAGTGGTTGTATGCCGCTAAAATTTGTTAGGTTGGTTGTATGCCAAATATAGAGAGTGGTCGTGTGCCCTAAAATTGTTAGAGTGGTTGTATGCCGCTAAAATTTGTTAGGTTGGTTGTATGCCCTGCTACACCTATACCCAATGTCAGTAGAAATCGTCCTATATCCACACAAAATGTTCATCATCATCGTATGAATAATGACATTCGTCACCCTACTGCCGCAGCAAATGTTGATAATCACCACGCAATTGCAGATTATGCTGACACCTTCGGTTGCGCAACGTTTAATAATCTTCACTATGAAATAAAAGCCAATGGAATCTTACGTACAGAAATGGCCCAATTATTACCGCTGATGCACGAGGCCATTACACTAAGATCAGACGAGAGACGTAACGAGGTTATCTTACTGCCTGGCGCTGGTGTGTTCCGACTCCAAATTCGTCTTCGAAAGAAGATAATATTAAAAGCCATCAGACGGGAAGAGAGGGCAGTGTGAGGCACAAAGTCCTTACGTCGTTTTGTGCCCAACATTTATTATTTATTTATTTTTTTTTTTTTATTATTATTATTATTATTATCTATTAAATTATGTCTGTTTTGTTATTGAAAATGTTTCGTCTAAGTCTATTGTCCATTAATGCCAATAACATTAGAGCCATCTGTTGTTAACCGGATGCATATCGATACCAACCCTGTGTTGTTAACTACAACTCTGAAGTGACACAGCTGTTGATATTGACAACAGATGTTTCTAACAGGCAATAAATGTTATGTGTATGTTTGTGTTTTGTGCTTGTCAGTGATCGTTCATCAGGTATAAATAGCAAACGAGAACAGAAAATCAAGGAGTCAGGTTGGTGGTCTTGCCAAAGTAGGTCGTAGTGGTTAGAGTGGTTGTATGCCGCTAAAATTTGTTAGGTTGGTTGTATGCCAAATATAGAGAGTGGTCGTGTGCCCTAAAATTGTTAGAGTGGTTGTATGCCGCTAAAATTTGTTAGGTTGGTTGTATGCCAAATATAGAGAGTGGTCGTGTGCCCTAAAATTGTTAGAGTGGTTGTATGCCGCTAAAATTTGTTAGGTTGGTTGTATGCCAAATATAGAGAGTGGTCGTGTGCCCTAAAATTGTTAGAGTGGTTGTATGCCGCTAAAATTTGTTAGGTTGGTTGTATGCCAAATATAGAGAGTGGTCGTGTGCCCTAAAATTGTTAGAGTGGTTGTATGCCGCTAAAATTTGTTAGGATGGTTGTATGCCATATTTCGTGATTCGTCGATGTGTAAAGTATATTGTTAACGCCGTGTCGTATACTCGTGTAAAACAAAAAGGAAATCGTGTCATAATTAAATGATTTAATAAAGAATTATCAATTTTATAACGTTTAAAAGAACAAAACCTCGTTTTTTTTATCGATCCCGAACAAAAAAACAAATTTTCTGTTAACGAACCCTGGGCACGGTTGAGCATACCCCGGCCCAAGTGAAAACACGTCGTTACAATACTTGTGCGTATTTGTGAGCATAAACGGGATTGTTTAATGGCGTAAGGAAAGTCAGTGACTGTGTAAGCAAGTGCTATGACACAAACATAGATGAAATATTAAAAAAAATATTAAAAATCATAAGGCTCGTTAACGCAATAAACGCATACTCTTAAAATTTGTTTAAAAAACAAAAAAAAAAAATGCTGACATAACTGTGCAAATAGTAAAACAGCTCAAAGAGGGTAAAAAAATCCAAGGAAACAATAATGTGCACATTAGCATTCTAACATAAATTACACTTTAATTTTCACAAATTAGCTATAGATTATAAATCAGTAAAATTTGTTTTTTTTTTACTACACTTAAAAATGTTTGTAAGTTAAAATTACTGAAAATATCATTTAAAAGAAATGATATTTCATTTAAAAACCGGTCTACTTAATTTTCATTTAAATTAAATGCCATTTGTTATTTATTTTTAAATGTTGATTAATCAACTGACACATCCGTAAGAAACAACTGATATAATCAGTTAAAATAAATGTCAAAATTTTACCCACCAATCCTTAAAAAATAAATGTTTTTTCATTTATTTGAAATTATTTCCGTTTTTGTATTTTTTGTTTTTTTTTTAATATACTCGTACAATACAAAATGTATGTATGCATATGAAGCTATGAACACTTTTTGTGTGAATGTATTTGTATATGTATGTATGTTTATGAAGTTCTTGTAATTTGTATTGAAAAATTTTGTATATATACAACCAATTTAAATAAAAAAGCAAATTGAAATTGTTTGAATATTTTTTTTTGAAACAGACAGCAAACAAAATTTAAATTTGTAATAACTGTTACGGATACAAATAAACCACAAGTTTCCGTTTTGTGGGTAAATTTTTATTAAATTTCAAACAAATGAAAAAAATAAATGAAACTGAAAAAAAATGGTAAATGATAGTAAATTATTTCGAATAAATGTATAAAAAAGTTAATATAGATATTTCTTTGAAAAATAAATGAATGTTCCTTTATTTTTAAATGGAACGGAAAACTTTTTTATTAAACTACAAACAGTTAACTACATAATATTCTGAGTGTATGTGTTTCAAATTCACCGTGAAATACTTTCAATTTCTTGCATGGAAAGAACATTAATTTGATGTTTTGATGAAACATGCAAACGCAGACTGAATGCGTTCCGTGCCTGTCTAATGCCAGCACGCATTCTTTTGGTCGTAGGATGGCAAACTTAGAAAATCACACTTTTTCTGCTGGGTATTTCTCTTTGAACTGATGGTATGCTTCGGATAGATTACATAATAATAATCTGCGCTGCTTGTGTACTTTTTCTCCGTCTTCACGTTTGATAACATAGTCACGTGTACCTGGGCAGGCGCGGCTGTTGTCATCATTGCAGTAAAAATCTTGAATCAATTTCACCGTTGCTTCGCTGAGGGTCCTTGAGCCAAAATTCTTGGTGGAAGTCGCCAATATGCCCTTCTGTCGAACTAATTCTTTGCTTCTTCTCGCGATGTAAAAAGATGTTTGAAACTGTTCAGAAATCTTGCGTATAGACCATGATTGAGGCAGCACAGATAAAATGAGATATTTCTCCGGAAAAGTGGTCGCTAAATTGAATTTTCTTTTCAACTGCTCAATCATTTGTTTGCCGTCATCAACGTCATCTGCTTGACTGCATTCGTTATCAGAGCCTTCATCAAATATTGTCGCGATTGCACTCATAACCTTGCCTTTTTTATCTTTCCTGTATTTTTCACTTCGCAACTTTCTTTTTCTAATAGGCGTTTCACCTAAAGTGGTAATAGCCTCATTCAAAGGACTCAAAGACATATTGACCATCGGAATGTCTGCCTCACTATCAGATAAAACATTTTGTTCAATTGTCATTTCACTCTCGGATTGTGGTTGCATTTGTTTCAATGCATTTGCTTGTTGAGACAAATCGATTTTACACTTGGGGCAAATGAATTGTGCTTCTTCACCGTATTGTATATTTAATTCATTCATGTATCGCTTCGAAACACCAGTTAATTTTAATACTTTTATCTTTTTCGAACGATGTCCACTCTTGTTAAACGGATTGGAGCAAAATTTATTCATTTTACTTTAAATTGTCTTTACAGCTTCACTCTTTACTTTACAAAAAAAAAAACACTTTAACACTTTCACGTTGAGTATTCAACTGAAATTTGACTCAGAGTGTGTGAAATATTTATATTTATTTTTTGGTAAAAAATAGGTAAAAAAATAAGCGATATTTGCTTTTCTTGAATAGGAAAATTTGCGTGAACTACTGGTCATAAAATGTTTTTTAAAGAGGGACTTAATTGGTTACTGCCAATAAGCCGACCACAGGTCATAAAATGTTTTGTAAATTTTTTAAATTACCAGGTAATAAATATTTCGCCATATTTATGGAAAATCCGTGTTTTATGACTTGTTTCTGCACGTGTCATTTTAGGCGAAATATTTATTACCTGGTAATTTAAAAAATTTACAAAACATTTTATGACCTGTAGCCTCAGTCGGGTTTGGTGTGCCATTACATGCCACTGCTGCTATTATCCATGGACTTATGGCCGATCTTGTGAAGGCAGGCAGACCATATTCACTACACACTCAACTTGGGGCTCTTAAAAAAAAATTGATTTTTTCTTCATAAATGTATTTTTAACTGTAAAATAATTTTTAAAATGTATTTTTAATAATAAAATAAAATAATGTTAAATAATTAAAAATAATTCAATTATAAAAAATATAAAAACAATGAGAACAAGGTGGTCTCTTAAATGCTCTTCTCCTGTCCAAACAAGGAGTCGGGGCCCATTTTTTTATTGCTGATTCTTAAAGCAAAAATTATGAGGAATCCAAAAAAAAATAAAATTAGGTGGAAAATTTAGGAGCTTCTGTGGAAAATCGGAAAATTTAATTTTCATGGGAAAATTTAATTTTCATGGGAAAAAAGGTAAATTTCTGAGAAAAATTAGGAAAATTTTATTTTTCAATTAAAGCCTGATTCAATACCTTTCCAACGAGTGATAGCTTTAGTAGTTTTTTTTTAAACAACTTTCAATGAGGTCCCTTATGAAGAATTCTTCAATTTTGTCTCTTGACAGTGGTGTACACCACCACCAAACCAGTCACTATAAAAAAAAAAAATATGTAGGTACATTATTTTTTGCTGGGCAATCGATTGAGACTATTTATTTTAAAATCGGAGAGGGGTCGTCCAAAAATTTGCCAATTTTGATCGTTTTCATATGGAATTGCTCTAAAAAAAAAAAATAGCTTAAATCCATTGCGTACCACTTTTGAGCAAACCTCGATTAAAAATTCATAAATGCGGCAATTATGGAATTTTTTGAAAATCTATACCAACCTACGCAACACTATTTCCGGGCGTCTATTATTTTTGTACCAGATGTAATGTATTTGCTTAGCGCAATGTAGGCACAGTCAAGTAATTTTGCCGAATAAAGTTTTATTTTTATTTGGTGAACACTGCATGCAATAAAAAAATGCAAAAAAACCTATCAAAAATTTCATGAATTTAAAAGGACCATTTAAGGATCTTTTTTTGGTAATTCTTGAAAAAAGAGAAAAGAAAAACATCTTTATAAAATTCCAAAGCACAGCTCTTATAAAGAAAGCACCCTAACCTTAACATTCCGACTTTGATCACATTTGGATATGTAGTAGAAAAAGGAAATTCTAGAAAAATCTGTCTCACTTTTTCGTCCACCTCGGAGAAGAAATTCACACATACATTATCGGACAAAATAAAGTACAAAACCTTTAAAAAGTGTTATTTTTAGCGAAACTTAAACTGTTCAAACTTGATTAAATTCATTTGAAAATGGGCGGCATTTAAGAAAAAAACTGCCAATAATGACCGTTTTGAAAATTCGTCTACATATTAGGAAATATTTATCGGATCTTTAAGTATTTTAAAAAGCTGATTAAATTTTATTTTGAATGGCATAAAAATCTTTTTCGCTGGGTCGCAAAATTCAAAACTATCTGTCTTATTTTTACCTTAAACCTGTTAAACTTTTAATTTTACATTTTTTACAATTTCGTAAGTTTAAAAAGTCCAAAATTAATCAAAGATACCAATATTTGTTTTATCATATATGTACATGTCTATTAATACTGACGATTTAGTCATTGTACGCAAAATTGTGAAATTTTAATGCTTAATTCAATTGTCGACAGTTGTGGTCCTACGACTCAATTTAAATATAGGGTGTCCGCCGGGAAGGTATACTACTTTATTTTCCTGCCATTTTGGTGAGCATTAGTCTTGACAGTTCATATTTGGCAATCGTGAAGTAGACACGTTGCAAATTAATTATGGAAAAATATTAGATAAACCAACGTGTTTTAATCCTTTAAACTCGCTCGCCCATGACAACTCCGATTTTCATGAAAAAATCATAATGAGTGACGAGGCACATTTTCATTTGAATGAATATGTGAATAAACAGAATGGTCGGTTCTGGGCAATGGAAAACCCTCAAATTATTCATCAGTCACCTTTGCATCCATCAAAAGTGACAGTCTGGTGTGCAATCATTGGACCTTACTTCTTTGAAAATGAAAACGACGTAACGGTAACTGTGAATGGGGAGCGATATCGTGATATGATTGAAAATTTTTTAACGCCACAACTGCACGCTTTGGGCTTGATTAACATGTGGTATCAACAAGACGGTGCGACATCGCATACAGTCAGGATTACAATGAAATTACTGCGAGACCTCTTTCCACAACAAGTTCAAGAAATGGTGATGTTGATTGGCCTTCACGGTCGCCTGACTTGACTGCTCTGGACTTATTTTTGTGGGGATATCTAAAAAGCAAGGTTTATGCAAACAAACCAGAAACGATTGAGCAACTCAAACAAAATATTCGTGATGAAATTAATGAAATACCGCGTGAAATGTGTGAGAATGTAATGAAAAATGTGCTCAAAAGGGTTCGCATTTGTGAGGCTAACAGAGGCGGACATTTATCTGATATTGTATTACATACATAATTGCCGACATTAAATAAAACATTTATCAATATAAGATCCATTCTCTTTCATTTAATCAAAAATTATAAACAAACAAAGTCGTATACCTTCCCGGCGGACACCCTGTATTATTTATATTGTGTGAAAGACAATTTTATAAGTTTTATCTCGTGTATACATCAATTTTAAATCTGATCAATATTTTCCTATTCTGTATACGAATTCCCATTTAAAGTCAATTTTGGCAGTTTCTATCTTAAATGTCACGCCCACTAGAAAAAAGGGATGAAATATGAAAACAATCATTAGTTTTTTAACCTGTGGGCTTCTATAATTAATTAATGGTGCCATCTACATACGTGTTTTCAGATAAATATGACAAATTTCGAACAGTTTAAATTATGCTACGATTTTTACTTTTTACAGTTTTATACTTCATTTTGTCTGAAAGTGTATTTGGGTTTTTTTTGTTCGGCAATATGTCTGAAATAAAGATTAGAAATTACTATATATATAAAAATTGCATTAAAATAGTATACATTGGCAAACTAATGCCCATGCGTCAGCATAGGGCTGTCAAGTTGTACCAATAACTTCAAGAACAATTTGTTTAAATCTCAAACTAGGATGAATTTGTAAGGAATAAAATATTTGAATTTTTACAACTGCAAATTCAAAAATGCAAAATAGTACCGACAAAAGCTACCAGTAAAACAATCATTAAAAGTCCCTTTCCAACGTTTCAAATATGTACATACATTAAAAAGCTTAAAAATTAAAAAATTTCAATTTATAAATCCCCTTTTCCCCCCTTAAAATTCCGAGATTTTTATTATCACATTTCAAATTACATCAAAAGCGAGTTGGTTAAATTGAGGTACATTCCTTGTTAACTGTTTTTTTTTTTTGGCGTGCTGTTTTGCTGTTGTCGGCCATAAATCACAACTGTTTTCAGACAGCGCAAGTTCTACACAATTAAACAGCGCGTTAAGATTGTTGAAGCCTTTTACGAAAATGGGGGTTCAAATTAAAATACATTTCGTGCACTTTGTGATATTTTTAGTCAGTGTAATCGATCAAATGTGTGCACAATCGGGAGAATTGTGCGCAAATTTCAGCAAACCGGGTCTGTAGGAAATGTGAAATCACCTGTGCATACTTGCCCAGTTCGTTCTGTGAAAAACATTGCCGCCACGATCTTGTGATTCGACACCGTCGGACTTCTTTTTTTGAGGATATTTAAAATAAAAAGTGTGCGTCAATAAGCCAAGAATAATGCAAGAGCTAAAGGATGAGATAATTCGGCACATTAACGACATTGAAGAGTCATTGAAAATATTAATCATCGGATAGAGGTATGCCACCGAAACCGTGGCGAGTATTTAACCGATATTTTGTTTCACACATAATCATAATAAAAAATATTTCGAAATTTTTTTTTTTTTTTTTTTTAATTTTGTATCTTTATTTCATTTTCATTTTAACAAAAAATTATATTTTTGCCTCAGCGCCAAATAAGGCTTTATAGAGGCCAGTAGGCAACATAAATATTTACATTTAATCTACAAATGAAAAATTAACTTATTTTACTTTATACAATTTTCTATAAAAAATAAAAAGTTTTTAAGCTTTCAAGATGCAAGAAGTACTTCAACATTTTGCAATAAGAATTCTTTTAAACTACTTTTAAAAGTTGATAAAACTGAGTTATCTTTTAAGCGGTTAGGTAAGCTGTTGTATTCATTAGGTCCAGCAAAAGAAATTCGCTGTTTAGTTAACTCAAGTCTACATCGTACTAAATTAAGGTCCATCGCCTGTCTTGTGACTCTTTGTGTGTATGATATATTACTACTGAATTGTATGGTGTGAGAGCCAATACCTCTAATACATTTATAAACATAAACTAATAGCTGTTGTTTATAAAGACCTTTCACCGGAAGTATCGTTTTTGCATAATTTTTAAACAATTCGGTTGTTCCAAATTGTAATGGAAGGTTAAACACAACTTTCAACGCCTTATTTTGTGCTGATTGCAGTGATCCCAGGACTGAGTTAGCTTTACTACCATAAATTACTGGAAGATAAGTCAAATGCGAGTGAATTAAGGATTGGTAAATCAACATTTTCGTATCAACATTGAGTTTATTTTTAAATTTATAAAGTATACCAATTCCAGATGATAATTTAGATTTGAGACGGCTAATGTGATTATCCCATAGAAGATTATGGTTTAAGTTTATGCCAAGGTATTTAACACTTTTGGATTCATTTATTAATTGACCATCAATATGGACACATGCAGGCTCTTAATTTTTTGAAACATATGGCTTAAATCTTATGAATTTTGTTTTGTTAGCATTCAAAATTAATTTGTTTATTCTCATAAATTCCGATAAAATTGCAGCATCATATTCTACTTGTGTTTGAAGAACTTTTTCGTATTTATAATTGTAAAACAGGCAAATATCGTCTGCAAACATAAAAAGTTTTCCATTAAACTGTATGTTTTTCAAATCATTAATAAAAATTTTAAATAACAAAGGACCAAGAACACTACCCTGTGGAACATCACGCTCACTACTTCTTGATTCTGCTATTTGAACAAATTGTTTCCTGTTACTTAAATAGTCTTTAAAAATCTTAAGAGATTTTTCATGGAAACCAATATAACTCAGTTTTTCTATAAGTATGTTGTGATCTACCAAGTCAAATGCTTTTGATAAGTCAAAAAACACGCCAGCAACTCCTTTGTATCCTGCATCAAGGCCGCTACAAATATTTTCAATTACATTTATGACAGCTTCCTCAGCTCCACTACCTTTCCTGAAACCATATTGACGATCAAATAGAATTTGGTTAACCTCAAGATAATTTGTTAGTTGTTCAAACATAACTTTCTCAAAAATTTTATCAATAATGGGGAGAATGAAAATTGGACGAAAATTTTCAATTTTATTTGAACCCACAGATTTAGGTATAGGGATGATTTTGTGTGTTTTTAAAACGTTTGGATACCTGGCATCATCAATCATTTTATTAAATATTATTGCTATTATTTCTGCTACAGCTGATTTACGGACCAACAGCATCTTAGGTGTGATGTCATCATAACCAGAACTTTTATTAGTTTGCAAGTTGTCCAAAATAACTCAACTTTTGTGTTATCAATAGTTTCCAATTTAAACCGGGTAGAAACGTGAACCAACGTACCAAACATATTAATATCATCATCAAAATCCTGCCGTATACTATCTCTCATATTTTGAACCGAACTGTAAAAAAAGTTATTGAACGCTAAAGCTTTTTCGGCATCCAAATATACAACGTCATTATTAGCAGTTATAATATCCTTAATTGATTTTTCTTTTTTTCCAAGTGTTTTGTTTAAAAATTGCCATGTTTTCCTTAAATCCCCGTTACATTTATTTAAATTATATATATAATAATCATTCATCAAGTTTTTGTTACAATTTTTTATAACTCAACTTATTCGTTTTAGACGCTCAGAAATATTTTTATCCCGTTTATTTTTTCTTCTTGCAGTTAACAATTTTTTTTTAAAGTTTATTCAAGAAACTAACTCCGTTGACATCCATGGACAAATTTCATGACGAATGTTTAAATCTTTTGTTGTTGATTTAGAGCTTTCTCTTGCTGCCAAAGTAAGAGTTGTAACCAGGTTGTCACATTGATCTGACACAAACAATTTTTCGTCTAAATAAGATCCAAATTTTCTGTAGTATATCCAATTTTTTCTTGTAGTAACAGTTTCTCGATGATTAAAATTAATATTAAAACCACAAAATATAATATTATGATCAGACAGTGTATTTTGAATTGAGTTTACTGAGACAAGATTAGAAATATTGCTAAACACACAGTCAATACATGATTCACTTTCAGGTCTTGTTACAAGGTTGTGACAAGAAATAAAATTAAACTCAGAAAAAATGTCCTTGAGCGATTGGCTGGAGTTGCTTTCGTACATTAAATCAATATTGTAATCACCAATAAAAACACATGGGGAATTATGAACTTCCAATAGTACATTTTGTACCATATCAAAAAACAAATTTAAAGCACATTTTTGTGACCGATACAGCGACGTGATTATTACGGGTTTGTTATTAATTTTAACATCTGGCAACGATATACCAATTAATTCCAAAAAATCTTTACTTTTAGAAACAACTACTTTGTATCTTATTTGTTGGGCAATATAAACTGTTGTTCCACCATAATTATCTTTTCTGCAACAATGCTCCTTTTCCTGAAAACTTTTTGTTTTATTTACAATTAACATCGTGCATTAAGGTTGGACCACTTTTGTATTTTTTCACCTAAACAGGGATATATTTACAATTGTAATTTTACCATTAATAAACTTGTATGATATAAACATAATAATGATAAATATTTATATGTTTGCAGGCAAATATATTTACGTTTGCCGGTTGACGCATTTCAAAGGATCCAAATATATATATATATATGTTTACTGGCAAACACGGCAAATATAATTGAAAGCATTTCTAAACATATGTTTATTACCAACAATATATAATACTTTCGTCTGACATAGACATCACTCAAGCCTGGAATTGGTGTTGAACAGTATTTTGTATTTTACATTGCTTTTATTTCTAACTATACTGATATGTAAAATTTATTAATATTATAGGGTCTCGGGACCATCTCCCGACCTTGTTCATATGCACTAAAAGATGTACGAACACTTTATAAGAGCAAACATTTTGTCCCTTTAGCTCCATCTCGGTTAGTTTTCCAAATATGGGCCATTTTATAATATAGAAGTTTTTTAAAACAAATTTTGAGGCTTCAATAAAGATAACAGAAATCTTTGTTTAAGTCAAAAAAATATATATGTATATATCTTCTATATATATATATATATATATATATATATATATATATATATATATATATATATATATATATATATATATATATATATATATATATATATATATATAAAAATTGTTTCAAATGTGTTGTGACTTTATAGCTCACGAACGGTCAAACCGAATTCGTATGGTCGTGTAGATGTTTCATCTAAAGTTTCCACGAAATCGGTCGACGCGTTTGTGAGTTATTACTTTTCATGACAACATGTGATTTTGTCCATATAAAAAAACAACAACAAATACTTAGATGGGAGCACCAACAAATTTATTTATTCATGCACCACATAATCAAACAAAATATATTGTTTACACTATTGTATTGAATTCATTTACTTTTTTTTCATTATTTCCAAATAAAAAATAAATAAAAAAACCAATGAATTTGATTCAATGTTAATATTCCGCTAGTGTATTTATAAAATTTAGTCCAATCGATTTGAAACACGTTTGACAGATTTCTTTGCTAACGTAGTATTTAAAGAGTACGTATCATTTTTACTGAATATTTGTGATGTACAATGTTTTTCCCAAATGAAGTGTGTAGAAGATTTATAAGTTATTAAAAAACATTTTAACGTTTTTTAGAAAAAAAAAAATTAATTTTTTGACGATGTTTAGATAAATTAATTTATCTATTACACAATAAATTCAGAATCGGTTTTCAGTTCTTAAATTATTATTTGAAATTTTAAAATACAAAACGATACACAGTAAAATTTCTAGCATTCCCCCACGCCTACTTCACCCACTTAAAAAGTAGTTCCATATTTTATTCCTATCACATTGTACAATTACAACTGTGAGTTTGATATTACTCTATAGCAGGGTAGTTGGTACGAAAGGCTTCCAATATGAACAAGGATATTAAGAGGTTAAAAATACATCCTGTTTTCAAAATCGCAAAAATCAATATGACATGTTAAAAGTTTTATATATCCATTCCATTTATTATTTTCAACTATTTTAACTCAAGTTCTATTTGTAATTAATTTTAATTTAATCTGTTTCCATTCAGTTGAACAGATGGCGTTTTAATGTAGAACAAATTCAAATATTTATTTACAATTCATAAAATTCTGTTCTTAATAACAATTTTTTTTAGGAAAAAAAAAAAACAGTTAACACTGTAAAAAAATACATTAACAAATTGTTTAAGCTTCACTAAATTTTTCATATACATTTATTTTTTTTTTGTTTGGCAATTATAAGACTTAACCTACAACAAAAGGAATGGAAAATGGTTTGCGTGGCGCTTCAAAACTTAAAAGCAGCAACAAAAAAAATCAGAGGGCAACTGTTGCAACGCAACGCTGACCAAACCAACGATCAAAACGAAACGTGGTCAGAAAGTTTAAACTAATTTTGTTAAAAGCTTTTAATGAAAAATTTTCCTAAGGAGACAACAAAATACAAAAACATACACTTTTACCAAAATACAGACATTTTTTTAGATTTAGATGTTAACAACAGACTACACCATTTACAAATTTAATTCCAAGTTTTAATTAGAAAGTTTAGTGAAATTTTTGATCAAATTTCAACAAAAATCGAAGTGACCCAATCCGCAGTTTTGACTTGTAGAAAAAACATCAATAATAGAAACTAAACAAGAATTTTCAAAAACTCAACGAAATTCTTCATTTTTTAAATGAAAAACGAAAATTTATTGTTTTCTGCAAAAAAAAAAAAAAAATACAAAGAAAATAGATTCATCGTGACAACCGAATTTCTTGCGAACTGATTATTTTGGTTGCAGCAACCGAATCACTTATTTGTCCCAACCAAATATTTTCCTGATACAAATGAAATACTTTGATTCAAGCGAAATTCTGTTGTATTAACCGAATTTCTTTTGTACTAACCAAATTGCTGTAAACACAAACAAATATATCGGTGGTCACAACCAACCATTCGGTTAGCAAAAATTTTGGTTGTCGCAATGAATGTGTTTTCTCTGTGTTTATATTAAATATTAGAAAAAACTGCTTTAACAAAATGTAGCGAAATACTGTACTCTTCGTTACTTACTGTAAATAGCTGCAATTATAGCTTAAATAGCTACTGGTATATATTGGGTAAAAATGGGCTTATATTTGATAATTTCGATCATACAGAGAAAACTAATGCATTTTATTCCGTATAAATGGTAAATATAAAATTTACATCTATTTGAAACAGTAAATGGTATGACATTATTTGCAAGTTGATGTAGAATACTAAAAAAACACTAAAAAAAGGAAATCATGGTATTCCCAGTTTTTTATCTTCTGCAACAGTTAAGAGTAATGGTTGGAGAAGTCAATGAAAAGGCATAAAAGCCTTTAAATTTAACAAAAAAAAATCAAGATATAACAAACGCTAGAGCAGGTAAATGTGAGAATAAAAACTTAACATACTAATTATGTGTGTCCCAAATTTAAATTTAAATGTAATGTCACTAGTGACATTTACCAAGGACGTCTTAATATCATATCGTCATCTTTTGCCTTTTTCCAAAATTAAATTGGCTAATTTCCGGTATTAAGAAATAATCTCCAATGAAATTAAATAACTCCCAAAAAACTAATATAAGTCACACCCAAAGGATGAAATTAAGTAACCCCCAACGAAATAATGAAAATCTTTTAGATTTTATTGTAAAAATTAAGCCAACATTCACATTATTTTGACTTTTGAAAATGTTTCTTAGTCCTTTGTCGCAGAGCCATTTCTTAATCTGAAATAAAAATTGCTTTGTTCAAATCCATGATATTTAAATTTAAAGATTAAAAAAATCGATTAATGCCTTCGTTTTTAATTATTATTTTAGCAAATAATATTTTACTATATCGATTTTAGTTATTAATTTTTAAAATTATAAACAAGTTAAAAAAATGCTATCTGCGAAAATTGCACGATCTTTCTAACCATGCCAAATTTATGCATGCGGCAATTTTTTTACTGGTTTCTTTCCTATAAAAAACACTGAATTAGAAATATGAAATCAAAAAGCACAGAAATCCCAACATTTTCAATGAGCGAGATTTCAATTTGTAAACCACAGTTTTTTTGTAAACCAACCGTCGTCATACGTACAAAATAACCTCAAATCAAAAAAATTTCTAAAAAGCAATTTATTCATTGGCGGAGTACAATTGTCATTATTTATATTAATATAAAGATCTAATGCTACTTACATTAATAAATGTATTTTTTTGTTCGAACTACAAGCTAAAATAAAGAATTTTCAATATATTAAGGGAAGAAAGACTTGATAAGCTTTCTTTAAAAAAATTCAAATTAAGTACGCAATACTTCTTTTAATTAGTAGCAAATTTTGTATAAGGTTTAATTTTTTTTTAATTATGTTTTTAATCATTATTTTTGTTTATTATTTTGTGGTATTTTTTTGGCTGCGCGGGTTCGCAGTCTGGCCACTTTTTCATGCAAAATATTTACAAAATTAGCGTAAGGCAGTGTTGTATTCTGCGGGATTTTGTTGATATTTCATTCACATCTTGTAAATTTGCGGGATTTCATTTATATGGGAAATCTTGAGATTTTATCAGAGATATTCACTGAAATCTCGAAATCTTATGACTTGAATGCAGATGTAAATGAAGCCATTAAAGATTTTATATGTTTAGTACAACCCTATCAAATATTCTATTTTAATAAGCAGGAGTTAACTAAAATATCATATTGGTGCAACAGAAAAAGAGAAAAATATTAAAACCACTTTCAATTGTAACCAGTGGCGTGCCCAGGGGAGGCCCAGGGGCCCGGGACCCAGAAATTTAGATAGTTTAGTTAGAGACATATAACTGTATTAATTCAAAATGAATTCAATGCGCATGATGAAGTGTCAATGACAGGCAAATCAAGCTGCCCACGACTGGCTAATAGGTATCATAACACTTATGGGCTTATTAAGAAACACTTGGGATGTTATCCCTAAAAATCCAAAATTTGTTATTGAAATTTTTAATCGACGCTTCTTTTCCCTTAACAGTGTTAAAATTTTATTGCAAAATTTATTAAATTAAAATATATAAAAATTATTTTTCACTTAACTCCATTATGGACACTATTTCATTTACACGGCTATTTACTTGAAAATGGCTGTTTATTGAATAAAGTGGGATATGATTTAAATTAATTTATATTAAATTACTTCTGTTTACACCAATTTTTGTTGAAATGATTTGTTAAAAATGATTTATCGATTAATATTAATTCAAAACTTCTAACGATCACAAAAATTGCAAAAGTGTCAAAAATTCGCTTATTTTAAAATAAATTAGAATTCAGCTTGTCTATGCGATAGTTGCGTGTGTGTAAAATTTTATATAAACCCGATGAACCACCAAATAATTTTCAATATGTCCCACTGTGTAGTTAGCGCGGTTTTGATACTATTCTAACCAATTTGTTAATGTTTGTTATCATAAAGATTAACATATCTTTATAGGCCCGTAAAATTATAGCGATTTTTTTTAAATATTAGATTTTTTAAATATTCAAATAACATTTTTTAAAAAGGGCCATCTAAATTTTTTGTATTTTATCAAAATGTGTTTGCGGAAGGTTAAACTAACATTTTCTGACGAGAATCCTCAATACGCCTCGAATGCGTTTATGGAATGATATTCGAGGCAAATTTAATTCATTTTAAAAAAGTGAAAAACAAAGCTAATTTTTGTCATCCTTATAATTAATAAAAAGTTAGCAGCCACTTATGTTTTTAGCCGTAGAAAACCTGATACTGACTTGAAAATCTTTTAAGTCTAAACATTTTTCTGAATCAAATGAATTTTCTGCAGGATAAGAACAACTAAAATTTCGAGAACTTCTACTTCTAATCTATTTTTATAAAAACATCTGCAATTTTTATTCGTACAATGAAAAAATTGTGAAAACTTTTGTAATAAACATTGCAGGTAAATTCAGTGACTGGACCTTATGGAATCTTTCAGAAACACATTCTTAATATGAAACACGCGGAAGAAATTTTGACAGGTTACATGCCTACTAATTTTCGTTTGCTCTGTATCGTGTGCACTTGCAACAGTGACGTAATTTATCACGAAGCTATTCATTCCCTACAAGTTCTGCAACATAACACATTGTGATTGATATGTAACCAGTTTTTTATTAATTACTTGTCCTCAGTCCTGTGGTATGTACATTTGAGCCGGTCATGAGACTAGTTATGTGTAAGATAATTCTAACCTGTTCTGTTGCGCATTCACATACACCAATGCAGTGATATGGTACCCTGCACAAGGTCAGCAATATGTCGCAAGTAGCTTAAAAGGTAGAAATTGCCACCTCCTATGACAAGCCCATGTTAAAGTTACCGGTTACTTTAATATAAGAGAACCAACTCGAGGACCAGTTTTTACCACAAAGTTCCGGTCACGTGACTAACTCTGTGACTGGTCCATTTCCCGTAGGGTTGTAATAGGTACAAAATTTTATTTCGCCGCTGCTTACGTAGTTTTTAAAGGTTGTTTTACACGTCGATTACCCTTATCTGCTGTTACTCAGTATTGGGTTTAAAAATTAGCAAAACAACAACATAATACAAACGTTAGAAAAAAATATATATTTAGTTTATTGCATATTGTACTTTGTGTAGGTGTGAGCTGGCTAAATAACATCTAAACTAAGCGCAGATTTCCAAAATTCAATGAAATTTTAAAAATTTTTCAAATAAATTTTAAAACCTTTGTCAATTTGTATTTAGTTTAGAATTTTTTTTAGCTACCTCGCACAGGTCCTAAATAAAATATTACATATGAATATTTTCTTTTAAAACAACGTGATTCCAATTGTATTATTTTTTTTTTTAATTAAAAATCAGAGATTCAAATACCACATAAATTTCAGAATTATGAGTTTTTTTATATCAAAACATATGTATTTAAAAGTGAAAATATTTAATAAAAAATTTAACTTATATTGAATTTCAATGTAGTTATAAAAAAAAGTAAGAATTAAAAAGTAAGAATTTTTTAAAATGCTGCCAAGTCCTGAAAATTGTGGTCGTTTCTCTTTTAAATGTAAATAAAAATATTTGTCATAAAAATATTTTATTTTTTTCCATTTTTAATCTGATCATTTATTAAAAAGCTCACAATTAAATTATGTGTTTGTTAGTAAAAGTACAGCAGAACATACAATATAATTGCTGTATTTTGTGTTTCGTAGAAGTTCATATATGAAAACAAGTTGTATAGTATAGAAGTATAAAAATTAAGCTTTTTTATAAAAAAAATCCCATAATGTAGGCAAAATTGATAATTGAAATTAAAAATAAAAAAATCGAAAACAAACAACGCAATTTAATTTCAAAAAATTACAAATAAAATCACAAAATTTGCAATTGATACTTAAAAAGATCAATTAGGGAATAACAAATGCATTAAAAAAATTATTAAAATTCAACAAATATTTAATTTATTTTAGTGTTTTTGAATTTAAATTTGGAGTCATTCCAAAAGTTTTGTAAACAATCTAATCGTTTTTGAAATGGTCTTTGAATTTGAGTAAAAATTCGCTCGTAGCTATTCAACGTTCCCATGATATCTGTGCTGTTTTTAAAAATTCGATGTAGTTCACGATGGCGTTGTGCAAAATGGCCCCAAGAAATATGACCCCAACATTAATTTGTAATTAAGCCCCATATTTTGGGGCAAAATTTCATAATAAAAATTAACACTAAAAATATAATGAAAAATTACTCCAACCAAATGAAAATTAGCCCCAAAAATAAGTTTGGGCATATTTTGGTTTATTAGATTGAGACATTTATTCATTATGTAGAATAACACTAATTTGAAGAAATAAAAAATGACCCCAAATATGATGAAATCAAAAATGACCCCAAAATAGTCAAAGCAAAGAAATGTTGCTTATGTACAGCATTATACGCATTTATATTGCATAACAATCGAATGTACTCCTTATAAACATTAAAGATACTTGGGCCAACTTAAATTGAAATATTTTAAAGAATTAGAATAAAAATTATTTTATATAAATCAGTGATGCGCAACCACTGCCTTTCAAAACAGTTAACAAATTAAGTTCTTTTGTGATTTCCGTCCATGAATGTGTCCTACCAGCCAGTTCTTATTAAATTTGCTGGTAACAATGGAAGAGGCATCAATTTCCGATAAGCTGTTTTTGCAGCATTCGACGATCTTATAAAATTTTAGAGCGAATGGTTTTCTATCACATTGCGTCTTAGAGCTTATCAATTTTGAAATCTGCTAAGAATTATATTTGTTTTTAATGTATAATAACCAAATTTTCGCCTGTGGTGCCAACTTCTACAGCTATTAATATATGAAAAACAAAAGGAAAATTTTTTAACAAAAATCGCGCGATTTTTAGTAAAAATTTTCGCCTGACAAATAGATTTTCCAGTCACGATAATGTGGTAAAGAATTTATAATATATAGCACCAAGCCGAGTCTTTGACGTTTCGTCAAAAGAATTTTGTAGCATAATAGATTTTTATCAAAATGATTTAAAAGCGGATGAAGTAATAAATAAATTTTAAATAAAAATTGTTTATGAATTTAAAAGCTGTAAATTTTTAATTAAAAATGTCAACAAATTTAGGTTTAGAAATTGCCAGCTTTTAAAAAAAATTTAGAAAATATACATTTGGGCCCCCCACAAAACAAAATCCTGTCACGCCACTGATTGTAACAAATATTACAAAAAATTTTCATTCAACAAAATGAAGTAGCCACAAAAAAATTAAATAACTCCTAAAATGAAGGAACCATTTTAGTATTGGAAATAAACATTTGATGTTTTTTCATAATGAAATAATCTCTAAATTTTTTGATGAAATAAGCCCCACAAAAATAACTCCCAAATATTGTTACGTAATTTTAATTTTTCCTTTTGTAGCTAATTTAGTAGCGCCCTATTTGGCTTTTTGCCAGCAACAGTTTTTCAGTTTTTCAAAACTGACGCTGACAAACTGCCTCTATGTCAGAATCACTAGATTGTCAGTATAAGCTACCACATGTTAGTATATCATTAATTTGCCAAATAAAACTATAAAAAATTTGAATTCGAACCTCAAATTTGAAACAAAAATTCTTTCCAAATATATTATTTAAAATTTTCTAGCACGTACAATTTACAAAGGCGATTGATGAACTAATTTGTATTCTTTGTATATTAACTAATCATAAGCAAAAACCCGCTAATTTATAAATTCCTTTAAAAATATACAAAAAAAAAAACTATACATTGAACTTAACTTGTTCAAGTATAATTTTTATTTTCAAAGCAGTACAAGTCCGTTCAATACTTATTAACCGACAGTTTTCGTAATAAAAATGTATTGTGGCATTTTTTGCAGCATAAAGTAATCGGAATTTAAGAATTTTTGGTGTAAAAGTTCATAAAATGTGAAGTTTTTTTTAACGTTCTTCTATAGAAAAAGGGTTTCAAATTCTTAATCTATTGATAAATCCCTTAAAATCTGATGGATTTTATTCACTAAGAAATACTAACAAGTTATTGGAAACACAAAATTATTCTATAGAAAAATTCTTCAGAATCTCAGAATTTTTTTATAAGACATATACATAAAAGTCTTAGAAATGAAAATGTCCTTAGAACTTAAGGTGTTTTCTGTAACAAAACGTCCATTATATCTGAGATTCTTTCGATAGGAAACATCTTAAGAATACAAAACAAAAAAGTCTTTGGAATGTGATTGTTTTTCTGTAAGAAAATGTCCAAGAATCCTAAGATTTTTCTATAGAAAAAAGTCACTAGAAGTGCAGGGTTTTATATGGATAAAGTTCCTAGAATCTGAAAGCTTTTCATAGCAAAAATTCCACAGCAACTAAGTGTTTTGAATATGGAGAACTACTTTAATTAATAGGAAAAAGTACTCAAAATGAAGGATTTTGACATGAAAAGAAGTCAACCCGAACTTTTTCTTGTACAAAAACAATCATCAGATTCTAAGGACTTTTTCAAACAGAAAAACCATTAGATTTTTAGAACGTGGAAGAAGGAACTCACTTTTTTGAAAACTATTTTCTGTTTCTAAGGACTTTAACTAATATAAATCCCTCAATATTTAGAAATTTAGCTTATATAAAACAACTGAAATTCTAAGAACTTATTTATGTAGAAAACGCCACAGATGCTCCAGATTTTGATCAATAAAAACTTCTTACTACTGAGGACTTTCTTACAAAAATCTCGGATGCTGATAAATTTTTTCTATATTACTTTATTTCTTATTATATCAAAATATATTTTATTTTCAAATTCAATCCAGTATAAAAATTTGATCCTGTACTAAAATTGTAAGTCTCGGTGTTCTAGTGCAGGAAATCAGTAAATCTTAAATTCTAAAGAAATTTTTCTTTATACTTCAAGTATTTTTCCTAAAAAAACCTCATTTTGTAAAGACTTTTTCGTCAGATTCTACTGACCTTTTATTACAAAAATGGATTTTTTATGGTAAAACCTTCAGAATCCGAGTTCGAAAACCTTTTATACTTTGAGAACTTTTCTTATATGAAAATTCTTAAATTCTGATGATTTTTTCTAGAAAGAACTACCAGAAAAAATACATTAGATTCTGAGTAGTGAAAATTCTTCAGTAGTGAAGACACTCTCCCAAATAAAAACGCTCAGATTCTGTGCACCTTTTCTTTTTTTTAATGATTTGTGCTTTTTACAACTGAAAATCATTCATAAAACTTATGTCGTATATTATTATTTTGATAAACACAACCAACATTTATAGAAAATACTTACTTATGCATAAAAAACATCTCTATTTGTTTGCTTGGATAAAGTGTTCAATTTTCGGGTTTTTCAAACATTGAATAAATTTAAAGAAATTTCCCTTTCTCTGCATTGATTGTGAACAGGGACTGTAATAATTATTCCGTTTTATAAAAGTCAGATGTTAAAAGGTATTTTTTCGAGCAAAAATAACAGTAATTTTTTAATTTTTATTTTTTGGAGCAGTAATTTTGATAATAATTTTTTTTTTATTTTTAAAAATAAAAGTTTTTTTCTTAAGAAATATACATGATATAATATATTAGTTAATAGCCTGTTCCTCGATCTCGAACGAAAAACTAGTCGAACGAAAGCAAGTCACTCGAATTCGAATCAATTTGGGTTTCTCTATTTCGAAAGCCTTCGATCGACTTGACTTACGTGTGTCAATTTTTGTTTCTTACGCATTTACAAATCACAGAGATGCCAGATCATATATTTTGAGCATTTGTTACATTTTTCTTTAAAAGTAGCAAAAATACTATTAAACTGCTTAAAGACAAAAACAACCCTGTTTAACAGTGATCAGCTGTATATGACAAATGAAATAAAAAAATAACAATAAACAAATCAATTTTTATTTGGAAAGTGTGTTTATTTGTGAAAATTTTTGTTATCGATTGGTTGAAATTGTTGTTTGGAGAGCTTTTCTGTTGCCTGTTGTCTGTTCGGTGCGGTCACTGCTAAAGTCCTTGTAAAATAAAAGATGTAAAATAAAAAATGTAAATATGAGCTTCTTGGGCAAACGTAAGCCGCAAACAACACACACATACCTTTTACCACTCAGCAACAGCGTAATAGGGGGTGAAACGGAGTTTAGTTTTCTGGTCAAATTTTCCTCCTCTGCGGAAAATTTGTTTGCTCCGAACACTAGAGTCCTTCTGGCAAAGTCAGGCCTTTTTTCCATATAAAATACAAGCGTCTTCGGATGGTCCATTGTTGATTTTTTTTTAACTAAAATTTAAAATTCTTAATAAACTATAAATATTTTTAGTATTTTGTACTTACTTTTGTTATCCATTGCTTTTTTTATTTCATTTTGCTTTTAAAAATATCAAATATATATTTACTCGACAAAAAAATACCAAGTGACTGATTTTGACATTTGCGTTCGAGCTGTTCGAAATAGAGAAACCAAATTTTGTATGAAAACAGTTACGTTTTCATTCGACTTGTCGTTCGAGTCATCGTTCGCATATAAATAGATTTAGTGAAACCCAAATCAGTTTTCTTTCGACTAGAAAGCGAACGAACGTGTTCTTTCGAAATAGAGGAACATGCTATAACTTTAAATATTTATTTTAATGTACATAAGACATCCACATGATCACAATTTTTTGTGATTTCTCACATTTTTATATACAATTCTGAATACTCCTGATAACACTTTCTCTTTTTCTTAATTTTTTGCCGCTGCTTAGCTTGCTAAGATTTTTATCAACTATTTTCTTTAATACCCAGGAAAAAAGTAGCAAAAAGTGGAGAAAGAGAAGCAGTGAAAGCGGTGTTGTGAAAATTTAGATCGGAACAAAAGATTTTTACATAGGATTGTCAAAGGGTGAAAGTTTTTTATGATCCTTTTGCATATAAAGCCCTTCTTATGGCTTAGTGAAAAATGAAATCTTTTGATGTTCCCAAATAAGTTTTGAATTTTTAATTTAGATTTTAACAGGACATTAGTAATCAAACTTCCGTTAGCTTCTTCCTGGGAATATAACTGCCACATATGTTGTTGTTTTCCATAAAAAGTTTGAGTTTGACTATTGGTTAAATTATAACAAGACATTCAGTAACCGGGCCTTATTTATTAAATTACTTTATTTGAAATTCTTGCAATTTTTACTACAAGGGCGGATCAATAAGTTCGTGACTTTTCGAACTTCCCTCGTAGTTATATGAAATGCAACACTGCTCCCATCAAGTACCACCTTTAAATAGACAACTGTCAAATTTTGAGCAAGTTCCGTCATTTACTTTGCGTTTAACAGCTGTTCAAAACATACAACCTCATGGCTTTTTTAAAAATGGAATAAAGTGAATTTCGTCAATCAAACCAAAGAAAAGCTTGATACATACTATGGGGACTCTGCACCATCGATTTCAATGGTAAAAAAGTGGTTTACTGACTTTCGTTGTGGCCATAGAAGCACGGAAGATGCCGAACGTTCTGAACGTCCAGTTAAGGTCTCTACACCCAAAACAATTAAAAAAATTCACGATATGGTGTTGGCCGATCGGAGATTAAATGTGCGATAGATTGTGGAAGACATAGGCATCTCACATGACTCAGTGGTTTCAATTTTGAACTATCACTTTGGTTAAGAAAGCTTTCCGCAAGAAGGCTGCCGCGCTTGCTCAAAATCAACCACCAACGGAATCGTGTGACAGCTTAGTTTCCATGGCTAAAATCTATGATTTAGCCCCAATCACTATTTCCTGTTTCCAAACCTAAAAAAAATGGGTCGGTGGAAAGAGATTTAGCTCCAACGATGAAATTATTGATCAAACAAAAGCATATTTTATCGACCTCGAAAAATCCTGCTGTTAAACGCAAAGTAAATGACGGTACTTGCTCAAAATTTGACAGTAGTCTATTAAGAGGTGGTACTTGATGGGAGCAGTGTTGCTTTCATATAACTACAAGGGAAGTTCGAAAAGTTACGGACTTATTGATACGCCCTCGTACATTAAATTTTTTACTTTTTGTAGCAATGATACACTCAACAAAAAAAGTCTGTAATGGCAACTGAAAATTTTGCTGTTACTACGGGAAATTCTGCTAATTTGAGCCCAGCGGTATTTTTTGCTAATCTTAGCAACACATGTCTGCTGACGTGTAGTACAATGAAATTAGTAAAAAAATTAGTAGCCGCTACTAAATTTTAGTAGACTTTTTGTAAAGTGGAATTTAAAATCTATTTGTAAATACCAGCAAAAAAAATTACTAAATACTAATAATATTAGTACAAAGGTTTAGATTTATTTTTTTAATCGAGCATCCAAAATTTTGATTATATTTTTTAAAAAATATTTTATACAAAATGAAAAAAAAATCAAAGGCTTTAAAATCTTAAAAATTGTTAAAACATAAACGAATTTATTATTTTGTTTTAATTTGGTAATTTCCTTTTTGAAAAATATTTAAGTCAATTTTTTTTTTTACTTTTAAGGTTAAATTTAATTGTTTTTAAGGTTAAATTTAATTGTTTTGCTGTTTTAAGTGGATGTCCTATTTTCAGACATGAGTGGGTATCTTCACTTTCGATCCTTTTTTAATCCTATGTAACATTTTAGGGCAATTTAAGTTTGTATGTATAAGTTTTAATTATTAGAAATAACATTTCCTTCAATAAAATTAGTAACTTTTTTTGCTAATTTTAGCAAATCGGTTTTCAAAAATTTGTAAAATGATTTCAAAAATTAGCAACAAAATTTGTAAATATTCTGTAAAAATGATGTAATTTGTAAAATGTAAATAGCAAAAAAATTTGCTAAATAATATTTTTTTTACTAAAAATCAGTGCGGAAATAGTAAAGTGGGATTGAAAACCGTTTACAAATTTTTCTACTAACTTTTTTTTCTGAGTGTAGCTACGATTTTAAGAATATAAAATCTGTTAAATGGTAAGTTAAAAATTGAAATAAATTACTTAAACTTAAACCATAGTTATAAGTGTCAAATTTATATAGAAATATTTATAATTAATGTTTAACTTTGTTTTTTTTAATAAGTATTCCTTCATAGATTTAAAAAGTGTTAAATTTCAATAAAAATCACATTTTTGAGAGTTGTGAAAAAAAAACTTCCTTAGAAGAGGAAAATTAGAACTAAGCGGTACTTTGGAATCAATGAAAAATTAATTCCTTAAGAACTACTTCCATTTATTTCTGCTGGGTTATTGATTATACTGTGCTAGTTGAAAATCTTAACAAGCTAAGCAACAGCAAATAAATTAAAAAAAAAGACTTATTAGGAGTATTTACAAAAGTATATAAATATGTGAGAAATCTCAAAAAATGTGATCATCAGGGGGATTTCTCAGTTGCATATTAAGCCCAAAATAACATATATTGACATTGGCTATTTTCCGCTTAATTAATAATAATTACAACAATTTTCAAACTGATATTTCTCTGTGTGTAATGTTAGCAACTAAAGTGAGGACCAGAAATTAAATTGAATAGAAATTGGTTCAATACTTTTACCAGATTCAAAGATTTTTGTTGCTTTCACAAAAATAAAACAAATAAAATTCTTGCCTATGTATACTATGTTCTTAGTCGTTTGTAATTATAATAGTGGTGATATGTTTTACTGTTTAATTTTGTTTGTTTCTCTTGGCACACATTCAATCGTTACTAATTAGATATCAACCTAATTGTTGTTGATTATTTACAGTTTTGTAATGTATTTTGTTTTGGTGTTGGTGTTTTAGAGATAACGTTTCCAATGTTAGTATTTATAAGTTGTTTGTGGCAACTACATAATAGCAAATATCCATTTGTTTTTGTGATCGACTTACAACATGAGATTCATTAAATTGTACATGTTCCAATTATGTTTGATAGCAAATTTATCCAAAGTATTTAAATTAAAACTTAGCTACTATAAATAAATGCATTTCAAAATTTATTAAAGCTGAGTCTTATATCTAAAACGATTTTTGTTTTTTGTATGAATATTTTACTGAATTTACTTTTAAACGTTTTGAATAAACTTTTATGTAGGCCTTAATTATTTAGAAAGAAACTGGTTGATGAACTATTTTCTTAGAGATGAAGTGATAGTTAATATTCAGACGTGAATTTTTGATTATTTTATAACTTTTGAATTGGTATGTGAAATGTGAATATGAAAAACTTTTCGGATTAGTCTAAATAAAATTTATTTTAACGAGTTTTCAAAAACAAATTTTTAGATTTGAATTAATAAAGAATTTAAATTGTATACACATTTTCCTAAATAATATTCGTAAATATAATAATATCGCTCATTTACTTCAAGAATTTCATAACTACAAAAAAATCGATTTTACTTTTGGTCAAGACTTGAAGAGAGAAAGAGATATCAATAGAATTTTTTAATATGTTTTATTTATTTATTTATTTATTTATTTCTTTATTTATTTATTTATTTATTTATTTCTTTATTTATTTATTTATTTATTTATTTATTTATTTATTTCTTTATTTATTTCTTTATTTATTAATTAATTATTTATTTATTTATTTATTTATTTATTTATTTATTTATTTATTTATTTATTTATTTATTTATTTATTTATTTATTTCTTTATTTCTTTATTTCTTTATTTCTTTATTTCTTTATTTCTTTATTTCTTTATTTATTTATTTATTTATTTATTTATTTATTTATTTATTTATTTATTTATTTATTTATTTATTTATTTATTTATATTTATTTTTTTATATTATTCATATAATTACAAATTATATCCCAATACAATAACCGAGCATTAGCAACAAAGGCCATCGGCTCGTTGTAGCGAAAACAGACCAGAGCCTCTGCTGGGAATCGATCCCACGACCCCCGCACTGATAAGCTAGCACGCTACCGATATGTTCTAGATTATGGTGTGACCCATATTTCATTAACTCAAAAATCAAATTTTGTAACTTAAAACAGTCTTGAAGGATATGAGAGATATTATTTTTAAATCCAATAACTAATATCGCAAACAATAATCACAAGAGTAAGAAAAAACACTGTAATCACAGCATAATTTAGTAAATCATAAAAATAATTGCGATTGCCTTAGAAAATTATGCAAACTTAGCATAAACTTATAAACAAAAAGCTTTTACAAAGCTTTTTAAGAGTTTCGTTTATATTGTCGCTAATCGTTTGCAAAACACTTTCAGAAATGAATAAAATTAAGCGATCTTAAGTTTTTTAGAAATTCTCATTTAGTTGTTACAATATAATGTACTTACATATATTTCAAGCTTCGAAGAACGAATTTCTTCAAACATATTGCTATCCTTGTATATTATTTTGTTTATTGTAACTTAAGCAATAGACAAGGGAAAATAAATAGAAGGGAACGTGGAACGATTCAAATGAAAACTGTTAACCCAGGGAAAGAACGGGAGGGGCCAGAGACCGGAAATTTAAAATGGGATAGAGTAGTTCACTGATTTAGTAGTTTATGGAATTATCGTCAGGAACGTGCTAAAAAGGAGGTTCAAAATGAAAAAAGTCTACTCCTTAGCGGCCTGCTCAAACTTATTTGGCCTTAAATTGACTTTATTAGATTAGTTCTGATAAGGTAATTTTAAATTTTCGTTTGGAACGTGGCATTATTGGAAAAATGTGTTTTTTTTTTAATTTTTAAAAATCCTTCAAAAATAAGTGCTTATTTAGTTGTCAGCGTATGATTAAACTGGCATCAGCTTTTAGGAGGTAATTTTACTTAAATTTTTTTATCTAAACAGACGCTGTTTTGAAATTGTTTCTTTAAAGGGAGTGGTGTCCTCTAATGGGAGTGTCCGTTTGTTGGTGTGTTTCACGGTATTTAATGATTTTTAACTAAAATCGCGACATTCTTCCTATAAAATTATTCAGCCATTTTTAAGGTTTTCGATATATTTAGAAATTTTTGCAAAGCTCTGTCAACACTGCGGATTCTGTTGAAATTTCAGCTAACTTAATAAATTTTACAACAAAATATTTAATCAATTCAAATTTTTGGACTCCTTTTTGTAAAGCGTGATTATTTTGTAGCCGCAGTGTTATTTTTAACTTTACAGATATTACAGAGAGAGAGAGAGAGACGTAAATGTATATTAATATAATATTAGAAATTACTTTTTCATTTATCTAAATATTAATAATATATATATATTTAAAAAAAAACAAGTAACAATAGAAAATTATAATTTAACGTGCAATTCATACAGAAAACATTATAATAACAAAATCTACACCAGATGTACAAACATATATACAAAATACTATGGGGGGTTCATGAAAAGCGGCATTCAATTATGACCCCAAAATACGTATTTTCGTTTATTTCAAGTTTTCGATTTAAAAGTTAAAAGTCGAAAATTTAAACAAAACAAAACGATAATAAGTATTTTGGTGCTGTGTATTAATATGGATTAAGTCTTTGTATATTGTGTATATCAGGGATGGAAAATATGATTTCTGTTATTGTACCAACCAGACAAACAAATTGTACTTTTTCGATCCTCACGGTACCAAAGTTTTTTCCGCCTTTTTTTTAACAATTTTATCGTATTGAGTCAGATTTGCTTAGACACTAAAAAGACATAAAAAAAATTTAAATTAACGGGGCGAAACAAAATTTATCGTTAATTTTATGTAGTCGTATAATTACCACAAAACTTTGTAAAATTTTACTCTAATTTTTATAAATGTTATGTTTCAGGATTTGCTATTAAAAAATTTAAAGGCATTTAATAGCTTATTAACAATAATACACTTTTTTTATTATTTTTTGTTTTGAGAGGTAATTTAAAAACAGCTGTTCAATGTTGCAACTTCCGAATATTTTAGTACAATATGTATGCAAACATTTAAGCTTAAAACTGACTTTATTTTTCACTATAGTAGCTGAATAAATAAAAACAGGTTTTTAATTTAAAGTTGCTTTTAAAAAGAGTCGACTTTATGTTATGTTGTTTTATCAAGTTATAAATTGAAAATTTGAAAAAATTTCAAATTGTACTTTATGAGCCGCGGTAGTACCTAGGTACCAACCAAGGTAAAAATGTACCAAAAAAAGTACAATTGTACCATGTCTTCCATCCCTGGTGTATATTATGCATTTATGCTTACGAGTTTTATGGTAAACTACAAATATACTTTATACATTATACGAATTTCTCATAAGTCCTCCTATTTTGTGTCTTCAATATAACCAATCAACCCAAAAAGGAAGAAGAACCATAAATGTATACAACACGCAAAGCAACACAATATAATAATTTGAAACAAATATATAAGTTTATAAAAACACTGTGATCCGAAAGAATGGCAAATTGCAGAAATTTATTTTTATTTTGTATTTTTTAAAAATAAGGTCAAAGCATTCTTTGCCGCTGTAGTAAGTTGAGAAATGGAATAAAAGTTTAATAAAAAGTGGGCTACTTTTTGGATTTGGTGTATGTGTGAGTTAGTAGCTGAGCATATAGATATTTATGTGCGTACATGTATTTGTGTGTGAGCATGTTTAAGAGTTGTGTCAAGATTTTTACTTGTTTTTATTTACTTTAATTAAAGCTCAAAATGTTTATATGCAAAATTTATGTATTCATATTTGCATGTATGATGTGGAGCCCCTTTAAAGAATTTCAATCCTTAGATAAATATTCAGATCTTGTTTATTGTAGTGTTTGTAATTGTGGTTATTGCTGTAGGCACTTCTTTTTGTAAAATTCTTAAGTTATAATGCTATTTATATACATGTAATTTGTTTGTTATAAATAGTTTTTAGAAATTTATTTAATAGTTCTGTCTTTAAATAATATACGGTGCCAACCGACAAAAGACATTACAGATCTAAATTTTATAAAATCGATTGAGATCTTCTCATAGAATTTTTGCTTCAAAGTTTCTAACTTATGCCAAAAATGGTCAAATTAATTCAAAACTTTCCATGTACAAAATATAAACTCTCTAGGACAACATTAAAGGGGTTATTCCGTAACTTTATGAAAATTTTTCACATCGAAATGTGCATGTTTACCATATTTAGGATAGGGAGAGTCGCATAATGTTAAATTTTCCTAAAGGTATATACAAAAGTTTACCTAAATATAATTTTGATATCAGTGACTCAACATGTGCTAAATATATTAGAGTTACGTATTTGAACATGACAAATTTTCACGTAGTTACGGAATAACTTCATAACTAAAGAAACCAAAGAATAAATAATTATTAAATATAACTAAAATTTAAAAAACTTAAATATTTTGGAAATAGGTTGAAAAAGAGAAAACGGACGTGAAGATACTCTTCACAAACGACTGATGCCCCAAGAATCGGACATACACTTAATCCCAATAGTTGGTTTGTTAAGCCCTCTCCTTTTTTAATGGTTCCGTCCCTACCTATTCTAGAAAGTCCTTCCTTTTGCCAAAATTCCTCACTCTTCTCATGTCTCGATTGTTTCCGTCCCTATCTATCTATTCTAGGAACTTTTTCCTTTTGCCGAAATTCCTCAGTCTTCGCCACTCCATTCCACTAAGGTGACCCAAAGTTAAAATTATGTCGCCAGATATGTGTTGAACCGTAATCCTTGCTTTCGAAAGTCTCGTCAACCTCCACATAGACCAAGAATAGCCTCTGGCTCCCCTGAATGAGTATCGTAGCATCTTCCGTCGACAGTTCCGGGGATAAAAGAATGTTCAAGTTTTTGTAACATAGAATACAGGTTTTTGGTCGAATACCCAACCAAGCATGGGAAAGTTGGTAATTCAGGTATTTTAATGCAGATACTTTTCTTTTAAAAGTTCAAGGTTCCGGGATAAAAACAATGTTCCACTCACCCTTTAGAAATTGTTTTTATCATACACTCACCAAATAAAGTCTGTAATGGCAACTGAAAATTTTGCTGTTATTAGGGGAAATTCTGCTAATTTGAGCCCAGCAACACATGTCTGCTGACGTGTAGTACAATGAAATTAGTTGAAAAATTAGTAACCGCTACTAAATTTTAGTAGACTTTTTGTAAAGTGAAATTTAAAATCTGTTTGCTAAAATCAGCAAAAAAAAAATTACTAAATATTATCTATATTAGTACAAAATTTTAAATTATTTTTTTTTATCGAGCATCAAAAATTTTTAATATATTTTTCAAAAAATATTTTATACAAAATTAAAAAAAAAAAAATCAAAGGCTTAACAATCATAAAAATTGATAAAACATAAACGAATTTTTCATTTTGTCTTAATTTGGTAATTTCTGTTTTAATAAATATTTTAGTAATTTTTTTTTACTTTTAGGGTAAAATTTTAATTGTTTTTAGGGCTGATTTTTAGAACTAAAAAAACTTTTTAGTGCTTTTTTAAGTGGATGTCCTCTTTTTAGACATGAGTCGGTATCTTCACTTACGATCCTTTTTTTAAACCTATGTAACATTTTAGGGCAATTTAAGTTTGTGTGTATAAGTTTTAATTATTAGAAATAACATTTCTTTCAATATCTACTTATTTAAAATTAGTAATTTTTTTTTGCTAATTTTAGCAAATCGGTTGTCAAAAATTTGTAAAATGATTTTCGAAATTACCAACAAAAATTTGTAAATATTCTGTAAAAATTCTGTAATATGTAAATTATAAATAGCAAAAAGATTTGCTAAATAATATTTTTTTTACTATAAATCAGTACAAAAATAGTAATGTGGAATTGAAAACTGTTTACAAATTTTTCTACAAACTTTTTTTTCTGAGTGTAGTTTGTGTTGCGAATTTACTTCGTTAGAGGTTAATCTCCATTAGCAACTATATTGGTCGCCAATAACATTAACCTCATATAATGAGTTGGAAACTTCAAAGTTCCATCCTGCCATATGATGTAGCGCTCTCTTCAAGCTTTCTTTTCGATCTGAATCTTCAATATCCTGTTCTGCTATAGGCATATTTAGCATATTTATTGCAACGTGTGGCCATGGAGGCCAAGTTACCCACCTTTCGGCCCGCTTGCTTACAACACTTAGTTGACGGTAATGATGTATTTAGGCTCTGCACCGCTATTTCTACATGATTTTTAAAATTTTCCACTTTTTTTCCTTCGGACCGCAAGCATAACCAGTGATTTTTGGTTAATGACAATTTATTAGCCTGGGTATAAATTTACCACCACTTTACAAAGAGTGTTTCCCAATAATTTCTAGGAAACCATCTGACCCCCCTATACGAGGAAGTTCCCGATGGGAGACTGCCAACTACCGCAATTAATTTTGCAAATAAATCAATATTTTGTAAAGTTAAATGCGAGGACGTCCATTATAGTGACAGCTTTAGTAACCTCGATTACAAAAGTACGGAAATAAATAAGTTGTTATTCCCTGGAAATGCAGAACATCACCGATATTTAGACTTTTTTGTTTGCTTTTATTGACAACATTTCAATATTGTTTTTGTCAAATAAAAAATTGTAGAACAAATTCGAAAAAAAAACTTGATGAAAACAAAAATGTTTAGTTAAATATTTTGAATTTTTTTTAGCAAAATTTTGTGTTTTCATTATTCTAAATACATATACTACAACGATTTCAACTAATAAACATGTTATTTGTTTTTTTTTCGACATATGCCATTTACGGTTTCCGCCTAAAAACACTTCAAGGTCTTTGTTCATTTTGATATTACAATATTATTTTTTTCTTTTTCCGCATGACCGATATTCAACATGTTGTTTTATTTGTCTTTCTATGCTACACATTTCCAGAAAGAACTTTTTGTTAATTTTTTATTATTTACCACAGCATGTTAGACTTTTGTTTTATGTTAAACATATTTGATTTAAATACATAGTTTTCTTTTTCTACATATCGTACATAAATATATTTACGTAAATGTAACCTTTTTATTTGCAAATGATGTGTAGTATATTAATAATGCTTGGAATATATATCAAGTTATAGTTATATATTTTTGTGTCACTAGGTGACCTTTATGCTATAAATAGTTTCCTTCGATACGCAACATATCCTTGAGGATGAAAATTAATATTGTTTCTAGATATTTGAGGTTTTCATGATTATAAAGATTTTAGTGTTTTATTTTGACATTTCTCGCTTTGTTGGCTCTATTTCCGTATTTAATGACTCTTAACATTATGGGTATTTGAATCACATACATAAACATTAAAATGTCCCTTAAATTAGGAATTGTATTAAGGTGTCCCTTAAATTACGATATTCGATGTTAACTTCCCTCAGTGTACAAATTCGAACAAAATATATTTTTTTTTAACTTTATCCCGTATAGAATCGCATCTAAAGTTCCCGAGTTTTTGAAAATTTTAATAATATAATTGAAAGATTTTTAATTGGCCTTGTTCCAATTGGTGTTATTTTTATTCCATTTAATATCATATTATCACAAATTCCCAATATATAAATTTAAAAATAATTATTAATTTGTATTTGAAATTTGTGATTTGTGACAAAAATAAAACTCATTGTAACAATCTTTAGATCAATTTTTTACCTGCAAATCAAATTCTTAACAGACAGGGTATAGTCCATAGTGAAAACGCTTGGTCTCAAATGTAGAATAAAGCTAGGGGGTTTTATAATTGAAATTCGATAACCCATAATTTAAGGGACACCTTAATTTACAAACATATATTTCCATCCACTTATTAAAATGTGTTCTGCTAGACAATCTAAACTTAATTTACACAAAACTCCATTTTTTTTTAAATGTACACAAAGAGCAATTTTTAAAATAATATTTTTTTTTTTTAAATGAATGCAAAGTTATTTTAAACTTCTTAAATTTATTTCAATGAATGTAAAGTTATTTTTAACTTCTGATCTTCTTAAATTTATTTTTATGCTTAAGGTTGTTTTTCTTTTTTATTAAAAAATGTTTTATTTATTTATCAATATTTCGCTACTCCATTGTGTATAATTTTATTTATAACAAGTGAAAAAGTCTTAAATTCGGCTGTGCTAAATATTTTAATACATTTCACCAATATCCTAAACAAATGCTTTCTACTGTTTTTGATACAAATAATGAAAAAAAATTTTGAAGTAAAATCATGGTGGAAAACTAGGTGAAAAACTATTTTAGATGCGAAAATAAATTTTTTGTTAAAAAAATTGTGAGGTGAAAAAAATTTTTTGTGGTGAAAAAAATTTTAGTGCTGGAAAAATTTTTTGAGGTGAAAAATATTTTAGGTGAATACAAAATATTATTCATTTCTAAGCGACTGGTTAAAAAAATATAAGAAACTGTATCATGAACCAATCGCTACTATGAAATTGTACTAAAATACACCAATTTATATTTAAAATTTCGAGGTATCTTTACATTTTCATTCACAACTTTTTAACCGCTGGACCGATTTTGCTCATTTTCAATACCAAACTGCTCTGGAGGATGTTTAATTATCTGGGTAAAAATAGGCAACCCCGCTTGCGTCTTCGCGTCGTGATTGCTATTTCAACAGACAGACGGACGGACGGACGGACAGACAGACAGATGTCGCTAAATCGACTTAAAGTTGCATAAGGATCACGAATATGTATACTTTATGGGGACTTAGACCTATATTTCGACATGTTATAAACGGAATGACAAACTGATATATACCCTCACCATATATGATGAAGGGTATAAAAGCACCAACCTTAAGCTCACACAAAATATTAATAAGTTAAAAATAAAAGAAAAATGTTACATTAAAGTTACACATAATGAGTATAAAGTTTTAATACCATTATAATTCCTTATTATTTTAAAAGGATAAATAAATTTTTAAAAAATTTTAGTATTTTAAAAAATATAAAAATAGTGGGCTTTAAATTCGGCCCACAACTGTTTTTATACCCTCCACCATATATGGTGAGGGTATATATCAGCTTGTCATTCCGTTTGTAATATGTCGAAATATAGGTTTAAGACCCCATAAAGTATATATATTCGTGATCCTTATGCAATTTTAAGTCGATTTAGCGATGTCCGTCTGTCTGTCTGTTGAAATAGCGATCACGACGCGAAGACGCAAGCAGGGGTGCCTATTTTTTCCCAGATTATTGAACATCCTCCCGAGCAGTTTGGTATTTAAAATGAGCAAAATCGGTTTAGCGGTTCAAAAGTTATGAGTGAAAATGTGAAGGTACCTCTAAATTTTCCATACAAATTTGTACAATTTTTCTGTATTTATTTTTGTTTTCTGTTAAGTAAGTAAAAATGTTATTAAGTCTTCTTCTTGTTCGATTACATTTACTGTCTTACATACTATGAGAATAATATCATTTTAGAGCTATATGTGTGTTACTCTTAATAACTAAGTGAACGTTAAAAGCAACAATGTTAAAGTCGCTAACAGAGCAGACCTCTGTAAATAACATTACTAAAACTAAATAACAAAAGTTCGTTACATAAATTGACAAAACATATTCATATTACAGTTCATGCAAAATTTAGTATATACGTATATCATTTTCAGCCCCTATGGTGGAGGGTATTCAAAGATTCGGCACAGCCGAATTTAGCCCTTTTTACTTGTTATTAGTATGTGTTTCTTTGCATATTTTTCCTTAGTGTCGGCCAAGAATAACAACGTGATCTCCTTTTCCATACAAATTGACAATTAAAACGCGCCAAGCGTTGCAGTTGTAACATATAATCTATTTTATTTTCAAAACGTTTTTTCTTATTCTCTTGTTTTCTATTTCCTAACAGTTTCCGCATTTTAAAAATATTGTGTAAACAAAAAACATAATTTGAGTAAAATTATAATACGATATTCTATGGCTCTAATGTCACATTTGTATACTCTCGAATTAACAACGTTCTATAAACCATCTTAGTATGTCGTTTCTAAATGTATATTTAAATAATGATTACTTTTTATTGTTTTTATAAAGTTAAAATGTAAAAACCAAAAAACAAAAATGGGCGTTAATAAGGATAGGAGACGCTTGAGAGTAATGAATGTCTACGGTACTCTTTACACTAAAATAAATATGACAGTTTGTGTAGTACGTCGTCATTTTGGGCGCGTTTTCTCTCCTAGCAACAATCATTGAATGTCACGTTTTTTATTATACATTGTGAACAATTCATTAAAAAGAGGATTTTCAAAGGCAGTTATTAAGATTAACATAACATATTTATATATATTCTAATTCCATGTTTGGACATACATAACTTTAATTTTAAATAAAACAATTAATAACAATGAGGTACATACAAATTATTATAAAAAAGATAAAAAATATTTTGTAAAAAATCAAATTGGATAGAATAATAAGATAAAATAATAGTTTTTTATTTTCTAAATTTCACCGATACTTCATCTATTATATACTTGAATTTGTTAATACCATTAAAACTTTCTCTGGCAATAATATTTTGAATTTCGCTATCATTGATCATTATTGATTTTATACATCAAATTGTTTTTGTCATGATTTTATAGGTATAAAATCCACAATCCTAAGCATTTATTGTTAAAGTTTACATGGGATTTCCACAAGAAATGTATTTTTGTTATTACATATTGTATCTTAATAACAATGCTCTTTTTAAATTTAGTGCTATTTTTTACAATTGGCAACTCTGAAACTTGGCAGATGTCACATATGTTTATTCCAATTATTAAGAATGGAGCGCTTTACGAAAGAACTTCGCATACTTCGAAGTATTTCCATTCAAGAAAGTGCACCTAATGTGTCAACGATCTGGGTCGGATATTTTATTCCATACTTAATGGAAACATGTCTTTTTTACAATCAAACAAAACACAATCACAATTTAAATGAACAAGTGCATTCTTACTGAGACACTGTATATTTTCGTTCGTCTGATGCAAAACGTGATCTAAAAACACCACATGTTCAAATTTACTTCTATCATAAGAATTTCGTCTAATTGTAGGTTGTATGTCTTTTTAAGTTATGTTTGTATTTCTGCACAAATTTCATTTACTATTTTATTTACATCTTGTGTTGAAATTATTATTTTTTTTTCATGAAATTTCTAATGAAATATTTATTTTTCGTTAAAACAATTTGCAAGTTTAAGATTTTGTGGTAAATTTCATAATTGCAACAAATATTTGGTATTTAACGTAAATATTTTCTTATAAATTTAGTTTTGTAAGTAAAAAGTTTGGTATTAGAAACAAAATCTAAGATTTTATTTTTAGTTAGAATAAGTTTTTCATAAAGTTTTATTTTATTATTTATATACTGTAAAGACTTAACGTATGTATGCATCTACCCTCTAGCATTTAACATATACATCAATCACAAGGCCCGCTCAACGGAAACTGCACTTTACGAAGTTGTAAAGATAGTGAGAAGATCTTGTAAGTTTGGACAATACACCTAAGCTACTTTCTCATATATAGAAGAAGCTTTCAACAATGTCAGAACTGATACAATAATAAACAACATTTTAAGACTTTTATCAGCGACTGCATAGTGAGTATGCTGAATTCTGCAAAATCAGTCGTTTCTTAACATATATGCGGTGATACTAGTGTCAGGGATGTGTCTGAATGTGAAAAGTTACATCATGCAAAATCCCAAGAACTGGTCTGGGAGAGAATACAAGTGCAACAGAAATAAAATAGTGCTTTTTATCACTAGATCCTAATCGAGCTTCAGATTGTCACAGCTTCAAGACTATGAACTCACCCTTTTTGAACATGCTAAATCACTTGGTATTGTCTTAGACTTGAAATCATCCTAGAATCTTAACACCAAACACATTTTAAAGCAGACTACGGTTACTTTCTACTACTGCAGGAAGATGTTTGGTTAAAGATGGGATTTAAGTCTAAAAATGCTGTTGCGGATGTACACGGCCAATTGTGTGGTGAACGCTGACTACCAAGAAGGTATTTACGAAGCAATGGTACAGAGTTCAGCGCCCGGAGTTACTGGTGCTATGCTTCATATTATTCCTATTATTTTATATGCAATGGCAGCTTCTGCTAACAGTGCGGCATGACTTGCTGCTAGAGGTTCCTTAAAGGTCAGAAATTAAGGACACTTACCCAGCTGTCTCTGCAGTTTAGAATACAATCGGACTACTCTACTGCTAGGAGTTACTTCGATATACCTTTTCTGATCAGCTTTCCTTCTGTAAAGGAATGGGACAAGAAGGATGCAACAGCTGGATTAAACACTCTAATGATACACCGATGGCTTAAAGATGAGTTGTAGGGTAGGCTTTGGAGTCTTCTCTGGTGATTGCGACATACTAGGCTACTTCACATTACCTGATCATACTAATTTCTTTCAGGCAAAAATTATGAATACAGAGAAACTTGCAAACTTTTATGTTCAGTATAAGGTCATTAAGCCAAAATGCGACAAGCATGCGACTATTTTGCTTATGTATTAGGGTCTCCTAAAGCCGAAAATTGCATTAAAAAAATTTTCTGGGCTAGTTTTGACATTTTTTTAATTTTTTATTTTAAATTATTAGTGAATTTACTATTTTGACTATATCTCGAGTTCGGCTTATAATTTTTTATCAGTCAAATTGCAAACGAAAAACCAGTTAAGGCACAACATGTTGTGTGAATATGGTTTTTAAATCCCTTAAGTAGTTTAGAAGATATGGGTCAAAATTTTTGAAATTTCAAAAAAATAAAAAAAGATATTCGTCTTACGTGGTTAAATAGGAAATAGTTTTTGTCTTAAATTTTGTACTTTTACAAAGAAAATAAGCAATTTAAAAAAAAAAAATCTATGGATAAATACCAAAGTTATGATCATTTATGTAAAGGTACCCAAATTTAAAATTTTTCGGTTTTTTTTATATTACTATTTTTTACAGAATTACTGCACAAAAATCATTTTTTTTTTAAAGAAAACTTATATTGGACAGTTAAAAAATCTATTTTGGGAGGAAAAATTGTGAAATTGCTGTACTTCTAAGCAAGTACTGAGAACCCGTTTTTTTTATTTGCAAAGTAATTGCCCTCATAAATATAAATGACAAAAATGCCAAAAACAGAAGTCTTTAAATGAGAATATATTAGTTATGTTCCACAAAAAATGAGAATGTGTTGGTGGTACGCAATTTACTCAAAGATATCTATTAGAAATACTTTGAAATGCCTGTCACAAATTTGCAAGAAAGATGGACACCAAGTATCATATGTCTTCCGTGCTATACAAATCTTACAGGCAATTGAATGGCGACTGTTTTTTGATAGTAGTAAAGAAAGTTTCAAAACAGTTCTTTTACAAAACGGAAACAAAAAACCATCTATAACCATCGCACATACTGTAAACACTAAAGAATCGTACGAAAAAATTGTTAAATTGCTAAAATGTATTAACTATAAAAAAGTGGTGGGCATGCTATGTGGAATGCAAGGTGGATACATTGGCCGAAAAGATTAGCCATTACAGTGGGTCAAGACAACATAAACCATTGTTGAAGATTTGATTAAGAATTATGAAAAACGGATATTTTACTACTTTTTTCTAATTTAACAAATAATATTTCCTAACTTGTCTCTTTTACTTTTTCAACAGGTGTTAATATGCCACTTAAGATTAATTTTTTACATTCGCACTTGAGCTTTTTCCCAGAGAATCTCATTGATGTAAGTGATGAGCAGGGAGGGAGGTTCCTCCAAGAAATGAAATCCATCGAGAGGCGATATCAGGGATATTGGGATGAGAGAATGATGGGAGATTACATTTCTCTGAAGAGAAACGGACCCCAACGAAAACAAATGTAAAGAAGCTCCAACAACTAGTTTTAATACTAAAATACAAATAAATTTAAAGAAAATCAGTAAACAACATTAATTGATAAAGAGTTAATTTTATTTTGTTTAATACTGTTGATCTTAACTCTACAATATTATTGGACATGCTTTCATAATAATATAAAACAAAAAAAGGAGAAATTCTCAAATTAGATACTTTTACATAAATGGTCGTAGCTTTGGTATTTACCATAGATGTTCTTTGAAAATTTCTTATTTTTTTATATAGAAGTACTGACCCATAGGTCCAAAACTACTGAACCAAATTAAAACCCGTGCTCTAGAAAAAATGTTGAACATTAACAATTCTTTTGCAATCTGATTGATCAAAATATCTTGGTCCTAGCTTGAGATATAGTCAAAATAGTAAAATTACTCAAAAATTTATATATAAAAACAAAACATTAAAAATTTTTCTAAAAACTACTCCAGAAACAAAATTTTTAAATTCGATTTTTGGATTCAGAAGACCTAGATCAATAACAAAAAAATAGTCGTACGCTTTTCGCCCAAAAATTTTTAAAATTTATTAACTAGTGTTATCAGAACCTGATACCGTTAATATTGGTTCCGGGTCGCATTGAATTTTACCGTAAGTAGCGGGCAGATGAGTTACGAGACGATCCCAGAATTAGCCGACCTGATGTATATGTAGGTGGCGGCAGTAGTTTGAAAAAAATTCTTTGGTGAAAGGTGGCAACCTTATAAAACATACGACTTAATTTTCAAGATGTCTACGCCACATTGTTCAGTATTTTTTTTTTTTGAGTCATAAAAAAATTGGTCATATGAAAAAAATTTGCTTCATCACGCACCTAATTCGCCAATTTTAGCGCTCTCAGATTATTTTCTATTTCCAAAGTTTGAAAAAGGGCTCGGTGGAAAAAGATTTGCGGTTGATGGCTATTTCAAGAATCTAGACAGTTCTTAATATAAACAGGGTATCAAAGCCATTAAATATCGCTGAAAGGGTATCCAGCTAAAGGGCCATATACATGACATGTTTTTATCATCTGACTTATCAAATTTGTCACGCAATAATCAAACATATCGTGTAGTCCAGCTGAAACATTATCAGATGCAAAATACATATGTATGTCAAACGACATTTTTTATAATTAGTACTGTTTCTATTTCTGCATGGCGGCATTGACAATAGCTGCAGACTGCAGAAATAAACAAATGCAGTTTCGGCTGCCCTCGTAGCAAGGGAAATGTCTGCCTCTGATGTTTAAGCACTACCTACAAAAGAAAGGGTCAGATGGCATGGACAATAGATTTGGACCATACTAACTGTGTAGGAGTAGGATAAATGTTTCGAGACTGTCGGCCGTGCTGAGTGGTCACTGGTTGATAGGCAGATACGGCATCAGACTTGGGCTTTAATCTTTTAAAATACAGTCACTTTTTGGCTCAATTTGATACTGACACTTGGTTCAACCAACCAACGAACCAAACCATCTCAACAAAATTTTTCACTACCAAATAAATGGTTATATAATGAAGCTAATATTTTTACTGTTTGTCGAAGTCTGTACTTGTTATTTTTTGTTATATGAATACTTTTTTATAAGCAATCAAGCTTTTGCGCGACTACTTATTTAATTACAAAATCATTTTGATATTGGTAATTACTTATTTTTTAATTACTAACATGTAACCACTTATTTTTTAAACTGCTTATCAGCAAACGAATAAATATTTATTTTTTTAATCACTTAGTTACAACTGTAACCTTTTCGAATAACAATAATGAATTGCAATACCTAATTATATGTAACATAGTAGACCCTATTCTGTAGTTTATTTCCTAAAAATCATTACTTTTTACGGATTTTGTAGTTAATCATTTGCCGGCAGTTAGAATAATTTAAAAACCATGTATTATTTAGGAATATTGTAAGTTTTATGAAAAGTTGTTAGGCCGGTTTTTAAGTTGTTTTTCATATATTTTAATTTAATTTTCGGTTAATTTAACTGAAAACTATTTTTAGTATAGAGCAATTCCATATGAAAACGATCAAAATTGGCAAATTTTTGGACGACCCCTCTCCGATTTTAAAATAAATAGTCTCAATCGATTGCCCAGCAAAAAATAATGTACCTACATATTTTTTTTTTTTTATAGTGACTGGTTTAGTGGTGGTGTACACCACTGTCATGTGACAAAATTGAAGAATTCTTCATAAGGGACCTCATTGAAAGTTGTTTTAAAAAAAAAAACTACTAAAGCGATCGCAACGAGTGATAGCTCGTTGGAAAGGTATTGAATCAGGCTTTAATTGAAAAATAAAATTTTCCTAATTTTTCTCAGAAATTTACCTTTTTTCCCATGAAAATTAAATTTTCCCATGAAAATTAAATTTTCCGATTTTCCACAGAAGCTCCTAAATTTTCCGGCTAATTTTATTTTTTTTGAATTCCTCATAATTTTTGCTTTAAGAATCAGCAATAAAAAAATGGGCCCCGACTCCTTGTTTGGACAGGAGAAGAGCATTTAAGAGACCACCTTGTTCTCATTGTTTTTATATTTTTTATAATTGAATTACTTTTAATTATTTAACATTATTTTATTTTATTATTAAAAATACATTTTAAAAATTATTTTACAGTTAAAAATACATTTATGAAGAAAAAATCAATTTTTTTTTAAGAGCCCCAAGTTGAGTATGTAGTGAATATGGTCTGCCTGCCTTCACAAGATCGGCCATAAATCCATGGATAATAGCAGCAGTGGCATGTAATGGCACACCAAACCCGACTGAGGCTACAGGTCATAAAATGTTTTGTAAATTTTTTAAATTACCAGGTAATAAATATTTCGCCTAAAATGACACGTGCAGAAACAAGTAATAAAACACGGATTTTCCAAAAATATGGCGAAATATTTATTACCTGGTAATTTAAAAATTTTACAAAACATTTTATGACCTGTGGTCGGCTTATTGGCAGTAACCAATTAAGTCCCTCTTTAAAAAACATTTTATTACCAGTAGTTCACGCAAATTTTCCTATTAAAGAAAAGCAAATATCGCTTATTTTTTTTACCTATTTTTTACCAAAAAATAAATATAAATACTTCACACACTCTGAGTCAAATTTCAGTTGAATACTAAACGTGAAAGTGTTAAAGTGTTTTTTTGTAAAGTAAAGAGTGAAGCTGTAAATACAATTTAAAGTAAAATGAAAAAATTTTGCTGCAATCCGTTTAACAAGAGTGGACATCGTTCGAAAAAGATAAAAGTATTAAAATTAACTGGTGTTTCGAAGCGATACATGAATGAATTAAATATACAATACGGTGAAGAAGCACAATTCATTTGCCCCAAGTGTAAAATCGATTTGTCTCAACAAGCAAATGCATTGAAACAAATGCAACCACAATCCGAGAGTGAAATGACAATTGAACAAAATGTTTCATCTGATAGTGAGGCAGACATTCCGATGGTCAATATGTCTTTGAGTCCTTTGAATGAGGCTATTACCACTTTAGGTGAAACGCCTATTAGAAAAAGAAAGTTGCGAAGTGAAAAATACAGGAAAGATAAAAAAGGCAAGGTTATGAGTGCAATCGTGACAATATTTGATTAAGGCTCTGATAACGAATGTAGTCAAGCAGATGACGTTGATGACGGCAAACAAATGATTGAGCAGTTGAAAAGAAAATTCAATTTAGCGACCACTTTTCCGGAGAAATATCTCATTTTATCTGTGCTGCCTCAATCATGGTCTATACGCAAGGTTTCTGAACAGTTTCAAACATCTTTTTACATCGCGAGAAGAAGCAAAGAATTAGTTCGACAGAAGGGCATATTGGCGACTCCCACCAAGAAATTTGGCTCAAGGACCCTCAGCGAAGCAACGGTGAAATTGATTCAAGATTTTTACTGCAATGATGACAACAGCCGCGCCTGCCCAGGTACACGTGACTATGTTATCACACGTGAAGATGGAGAAAAAGTACACAAGCAGCGCAGATTATTATTATGTAATCTATCCGAAGCATACCACCAGTTCAAAGAGAAATACCCAGCAGAAAAAGTGGGATTTTCTAAGTTTGCCATCCTACGACCAAAAGAATGCGTGCTGGCATTAGACAGGCACGGAACGCATTCAGTCTGCGTTTGCATGTTTCATCAAAACATCAAATTAATGTTCTTTCCATGCAAGAAATTGAAAGTATTTCACGGTGAAATTGAAACATATAGGGACCTCCTGTCGAAGTCGTTGTGCGCATACCCCACGGAAAATTGTCATCTGTCCAAATGCGACAATTGTCCGAAGATTGACGAACTAGAGCAATATTTGGCGGAAAAGTTTGAACAGCTGTTAATTCAGGAGGTGCATTTCAAACAGTGGATAATTAGCAGCGGCAGATGTTCCCTTGAGACCGTGGTAAAGCAGATTCCGGAATTCATCGAGGAATTCGGATTCAAGTTGAATGAACTGAAGGCGCACCATTTCATATCCGAGATGCAATCGAAATTTCTAAAGGAAAGTAAGGAGAAATTAGCCCAAAATGAATTCATTGTGATAAGCGACTTTGCCGAGAATTACACTTTTCTCGTTCAGGATGAAATTCAGGCTTATCACTGGGCAAACGACCAGTGCACGGTGCATCCTTTTTGCATTTATTTCAAAAACGAAGATAACGAACTACAGACCGTAAGCCTTGTTGTTGTCGCGGAGAGTTTAGCTCATAATTATGTGTCCGTTTATTTATTTCAAATGAAACTGTTTGAATTCTTAAGATCAAAATTCGATGCAATCGACAAAGTAACGTTTTTCTCAGACGGCGCGGCTTCTCAGTACAAGAATAAAAAAAATTTTTACAATCTTTGCATAATTGAAGAAGAACAAAACTGCAAGGTCGAGTGGCACTTTTTTGCGACGTCCCACGGTAAGGGCCCATGCGATGCGTTAGGGGGAACGCTAAAACGCATGGCGACTAAGGCAAGTTTGCAAAGGCCATATACTGACCAGATCTTAAATGTAAAACATTTGTTTTCGTGGATTCAAAGCAAGGAAATTGCCATTAACACAGTTTTATGCACTCAAAAAGAACACGATGCCATGGAGCGACGACTTCAAAACAGATATAATAATGTCAAAACTATAACTGGAACGCAAAAGTTTCATTGCTTCATACCAAATATTTCTGATATGTCAATTAATGTAAAGCGGTACTCTTCGTCTGCCGACGTGCTAAATTTAAAGTAATTTAAATTTATAATGATGCCAAGACAATTGAAATTTTTAATAAATATTGTAATTAAGTATAAGCAGCAAAATAAGAAACATTTTTTCTTCATAAATGTATTTTTAACTGAAAAATAATTTTTAAAATGTATTTTAATAATAAAATAAAATAATGTTAAATAATTAAAAATAATTCAATTATAAAAAATATAAAAACAATGAGAACAAGGTGGTCTCTTAAATGCTCTTCTCCTGTCCAAACAAGGAGTCGGGGCCCATTTTTTTATTGCTGATTCTTAAAGCAAAAATTATGAGGAATCCAAAAAAAATAAAATTAGCCGGAAAATTTAGGAGCTTCTGTGGAAAAAAGGTAAATTTCTGAGAAAAATTAGGAAAATTTTATTTTTCAATTAAAGCCTGATTCAATACCTTTCCAACGAGCTATCACTCGTTGCGATCGCTTTAGTAGTTTTTTTTTAAAACAACTTTCAATGAGGTCCCTTATGAAGAATTCTTCAATTTTGTCACATGACAGTGGTGTACACCACCACTAAACCAGTCACTATAAAAAAAAAAAAATATGTAGGTACATTATTTTTTGCTGGGCAATCGATTGAGACTATTTATTTTAAAATCGGAGAGGGGTCGTCCAAAAGGTGATCGCTTTCATATGGAATTGCTCTATACTTAAATTTTAAAGATAAGTAAATTAAATAATTTCTTAATTAGATGAAATCATTTGGTGTTATTAACTCAAATTTGAAAACAAAATGTCAATTAGTCCGTGGATAATTATGACCATCAATATGTAAAATAACTTTGACAATGTGTCCATAATTATATACATGAAGATCCTTTACACATCACTCAGATTCATTAAATATTTATAGCAATTAACACTTGACCAAGGAGCAACAAAACATACACATAAACAGGCGTTTGCTCATTAAAAAGGCGTTAGCAAAAAGAGAAGCAAAAAAAAATAATGCTTTAACAGCGAATAACAAATATTTAATTAAATTAAAAACTGACATTGTATCAGTCAGTCATTTATGTGCCTTGTATTTATTAAATCACGAACAAGGCATGACATTGTTTAAATAAAATGCACTTTTAAACTACAACAATGACAACAACTTGATAAACATTAAATTAAAATTACATTTAATGCAGTACAGTAAAAAAAATATATATTTATAAACTTTTAAACCACTAGACATATGTGTGTACATAAAAAAAAACTACAACAAAACATCATACATTAATATATGAGACATTTCACAAGAACATTTTTCTTAAAGTACACCCACACATAGAACAAAACAAAATTTGTTTAAATTGAATATTTTTTTGACTTATTTATTAAATGTAAAAACAAAATCTTATATGTTGACATGTTAATTTATATACAAAATTGGTTATTTTAACTAGAATCACATTTACTTAATTTAATGCTTAATTTAAAAATGTTTGTAAAACAATAAAAGTAAAATCCATACGGGAAATTGACCAGTCACAGTCACTTTGTGGCAGAAACCGGTCCCCGAGTTGGTTCCCTTATATGAAAGTAACCAGTAACTTTAACATGGGCTTGTCATTGGAGGTGGCAATTTCTACTTTTTAAGCTACTTGCGACATATCGCTGACCTTGTGTAGGGTACCATATCACTGCATTGGTGTAAGTGAATGCGCAACAGAACATGTGGGAATTGATTTCAACCCTATTGTCCAATAGAAGTTCTCGAATTTTTAGTTGTTCTTATCCTGCAGACAATTCATTTCATTCAGAAAAATTTTTAGACTTAAAACTAACTTTTTATTATTTATAAGGATGATAAAGAATTAGTTTTGTTTTTTACTTTTTTAAAATGAATAAGATTTGACTCGAATATCATTCCATAAAAGCATTCAAGGCGTATTGAGGATTCTCGTCAGAAAATGTTAGATTAACCAATACAAAAAATTTAGATGTCCCTTTAAAAATTTCTATTTAAAAAAAACCCTATAATTTAACATATTAGCATATTGGTTAGAAAAGTATTAAAACCGCGCTAACTACTCATTGGGACATATTGAAAATTATTTGGTGGTTCATCGGGTTTATATAAAATTTTACACACACGCATCTATCGCATAGACAAGTTGAATTCTAATTTATTTTAAAATAAGATGAGCTAGGGTGGTGTTTGAGAGACTTTCAGTTAAAAATTTCGCGAATTTTTGACACTTATTTTAAAAACAACCAAAGCTAAACATTGATCATAGATATTTCTATATAAATTTGACACTTATATCGTTACCATGGTTTAAGTATAAGTGATTTGTTTCAATCTTTAACTCACAATTTACCAGATTTTAAATTCTTAAGATATCGAAGTAGTTATTATTGCTACAAAAAGAAAAAAAAATTCAAGAATTATGAATAAAGTAATTTAATAAATAATGCCCGATCACGGAATGTCCCATTATAATCTAACCAACAGTCTCAAACTTTATGTGTAAAAAACCAAAATATGTGCCAGTTAAATTTCCATGTAGATGCTAACGGAAGATTGTTAAAATGAGGCTAAGGCTCGATTACTGATGTCAAATTAAAATATAAATTAAAAATTTATTTGGAAACATCAAAAGATCTTGATTTTCACTAAACCATAAGAAGGGCTTTAGATGCAATGAAAAAGAATCATAAAAGAAAACTTCCACCCTATGAAAACCCTATGTAAAAATCATTGGTTCCGATCCAAATTTTCACAACACTGGAATCAAAATCACTGCTTCTTTTTCTCTTCTTTTGCTACTTTTTGTTTTGCTACTTTTTTTAGTTGGTGAATCATTTTTAACAAATCATTTCAACAAAAATTGGTGTAACTGATATATATTTCACGAATTAATTTATAAAACAAATTATTCTATCGAAACAAAAGTAATTTAATATAAATTAAATCATTTCCCAATTTATTTAAAAAAAAGCCATTTCCAATTATATAGCCCTGTAAATGAAACAGTGTCCATAATAGAGTTAAGTGAAAAATAATTTTTACATATTTTAATTTGATGAATTTTGCAATAAAATTTTAACAATGTTAAGGGAAAAGAGTCGTCGATCGAAAATTTCAATAACAAATTTTGTATTTTTAGGGATAACATCCCCCCTAGGTGTTTCTTAATAAACCCATAAGTGTTGTGATACCTATTAGCCAGTTGCGGGCAGCTTGATTTGCCTGTCATTGACACTTCATCATGCACATTGAATTCATTTTGAATTAATGTAGTTATATGTCACAGTTGCGTAATCACTTCTTTTTCAACTAGATTAGTGTTATGTCATCATTTCTGTAGTCAGAAAGTCGGTTCTGTTTAAATCAGTTCAGTATTTTGTCAGCTTTGCAACAGTCGGTTGATTGGGGTTTTCGCCACCGATTGACATTTTTTTATACACTGCGAAATTTGTTGAACCAGTTCCGTGTTCTGTCATTATTTCAACTATAACAGTCCTAATTTCCTTAGTCCACATTTATGTTATGATAATTTCTCTGTAGTTACATGATATATCCAAAAAGATCCAGTCAATGTTCTGCCACCATTTCAATACTTGGGACACTGGTTATTTTACAACAATTACCACTTTTTCAGACACTGAATTATATTTTACACCAGCTTTGTGACATGTCCCTCATTTATCTATCACAGATTTATCACCTTGGATCAATTGACCCTTCATTTCCCATAGGGATGTTAAATCAGCTTTAATACATAATATATCTATGTTTTCTTCCCTGTACAGGAAAAATGATTTAAATAAATTTTTCCACACACTTTCTGTCGTATTAATATAATGACATTCCCAAAAAAAAAAAAATATACTCGATATACTATTTTCCACTATTACCAAAAATTATATTTTATTCATACGTGCTATTGTTAAAGTGAAATGCCTCATATGTATATAAAACCCAGCAATAAATAAGTAATAGACTTGCCAGTTAATTAAAAAATGTTATAGAAACAAAACATCTAAAACTACAAAAACAACAAGTTGAGTTTTTATTATGAATGAAATCCTTTCATAAATAAAAAGCGTACACAATATATGAACATAATTTTCTTGTTGTTGTGTTTTGCCACAACAAAACGCTAAAGTACTGCTTGTCAAGTTATCAAGAGGGTTAAACTGTAAAAAAGGGGAATAACAAATGTGCGCACCGTTAATGTGTCGAGTGCCATATTTAGAAAAATTAAATTACCCAGCAAAATCTCAGAACATGCTGAGAAAAACATGGTTGTATTATTGATCACTGCTAATATATTTTATATGCTATATTCGAATATGGTTGTCATAATCAAGTTATATATATATATATATATATATGCCTTAACCAATAACATGATCGCTACAATCATTATTCAAGTATATATTTTATTATTTCATTATTGTCACTTTCCATTTTATAACATGATTGGCTGTAGCCATACTGTGGTATGGTTATGAAAAAATATGATAATTATTCAACTATAAAATTCTGTCAACATCCAATGAATAATTATAAATCAAATAAAACATGACTTTGACATTTACAGTCATAAAATATTGTACCAGTTCAGTCACCCATGTGCAAATGATAAAATATGATCAGTTTTACACGGGGGGTTTGATTTTCGAAAATGCCTTAAGCATATAACATTATAATTCATTGCCGAAAAAATGCATTGTCAAAGACGTTCCATATAAAGATTTTAATTCTTTTTAATAAAGGCAATAAAAAGTTATTTTAAAAAATATGTTCTATTCATATCTTGTGAAATAACGACTTTCTTGTGGAAAATTATGAGAATCTAAGGACTATGCAAAAAAAAAACTTAAAAATTAGCTTAGATTCTAAGAATTTTTTTATTAGAAAATGTCCATTGAATCTGTGTTTTATTATTAAAAAATATCTTAAGGAAATTCCAGGTAATAAGTATTCAATCTCAAGGCCTATTTTATACAAAATTATTTATTTTTCATCAAATATTTCGCTATCTCAATGGGTAGCTTCTTCAGGGATTTTTTTGTAATAGCGAAATATTGGATGAAAAATAAATAATTTGTATAAAAAATGCCTTGAGCTTGAATACTTATTACCTGGAATTTGTATTAAAAAGGTCGAAGAAATTGAACTAAAAAATATCTTAAGGACTTAAAATTTTTTTTTGAAGTATTTTTCTTTAAAACAGTCCACAGAATCAAAGAAGTTTTCTAGGAGAAGTACTTAATATCATCTTTCTTTAGGAAAAACATTTCTTAAAGAAGAGTTCTTAAATTTAAAGAAAATTTTCATAGTTTCGAATCATAATATAACTGTTGGGACTATATTATGGTAAAGTTATGGTTATTAACCATGTTTTTTCTCTGCGTATATTTAGAAACACTAAACTATATATATCGGGTTGGACTAAATATGAGATGCGAAAGTTATTTGCCATCATACCATACCATATTTGGACGTACTCCTCATAAAAACCAACTTGCTGATATTTGATAAAATTCACTACTTTGCAATAAATTTTTTTCGCCACATTTCTGGGCCTAAATGTTAATTTTTTCTGATATTTTTCAGTCCACATCTCAATTATTAGTTGTTTATAAAAATCTTCCCTTAACCCGCTTGAATTTGTAAAAGAAAAATCTGTTAATGTAACAGAAAAGTTTATTAATAATAGGTCAGCATGTCGTTCAGCAAAAAGAGTCTGTAAAACGAAATTAGTTAAGAAAAATTAGTAAACGTTACAAAATTTTAGTAAAATTTCAGTAAACCGTTAATGGAAATTGATAGGCTAAAATCAGATAATTTTGTTACTAACTATTTAGTACATAAATTTTTTAAAAATCATATTTAATACCTTTTGAGTTTAAGGTTATAATTTTTTAATAAAATTGAATCTCAATTTATAAGAAAAAAATTAATTAATTTATTGATATTTTTTTTGTTAATTTAACAATTTACTTTAAAAAGATTGGTAAGATATTCTCCTTAAATCAGCAAAAAATTTTGTAATTGGCAAATTGGGAATAAAAAGAATTTTTACTTAAACTTTTATTCTTTTTTATTCTTTTTTACTAAAATTAGTACAAAAACTGTAAAGTGGAATATAATTTTAAGAGAAATTTTCTACTAAATTTTTCATTTGATTTTAGGGCTCAAAACCACATTAATAAGGGTTTCGACAAAACGTACTACCTCGTGAAATGAATGAGTGTTACTGTATTTTGGTTCGTATGAAGCAAAATATCATCAGGAACACCGCCTAAATACGATTTTAAGGCAATTTATTTAATTTAAATAATCCCAGCAAAATTTTTTAGAAGAGGTTACCTTTGAATCTATTTTAGAATAGGTTCTTCTATCAATGGTTCCATGAAACAGGTTCTAGAACTAATCCCCGGTTCAATAACTGGTTCTAGAACCGGTTCTTAAGAAACATGTTCTAGTTTGGATGCAACGAACCTATTCCCAATGGGTCAAACTCTATACAAAAATAACATGTCGAAGAACAGAAATTAGATCCTGTACTAAGGCCATATAAATTGTTTTGCAAACTGTTGTTTGGATTCTTACATTTTTACTGGAATGTATTATTTCCTTTGTATTTTTAAATGTTAAAATTAGGTAATATAAAAAATTAATTTTTCTACTATTGCTAGCAATCAAATTTGTTCCACATCGAATTTGTCAATTGCATCAACCGAATTTTTCAGTTATGACTACCGAATTATAAATGAGGCAACCGAAATTCTATTGTCGCAGTTAAATAATCTTTTATAAATTAATTTTCTTTTGTCATAACCTAAAAATTAGATTACCACTCACGACAAATATTTGTGTTGTTATCAAATCATATCAGAAATTAGGTTCACTGCTGATCATACTTAATATCATTATTTTGGATCCTGTTGGACTTTAATGTAAAATCCTATGACTCAAAATTTTTACTATTTGGTGCAAACATGTCTTTAGAAGCATTGACCACCCTGGAATAAAAACGATTCATACATATAACTATATGTATTAGTAATGAACTATAAACCAAAGTTTATAGAAAAAAAAAAGACTTCTATATTAAAAGAGCAAAAGAATGGATTAAGTTTAATCAGACAATAAAGTCACTGTATTAATGTTAATATGCCATTTTAACTCATGCAACGTTTACTTATAGCATGACATGGCGGCATTTAAAAGACCATTTAAAAATCAATTTTCGCTTAAGTTTTTTGCTTCACAACATTTTTAATTAAAAAATTGCCAACACGCGTTGAAATTAAAAAGAATTTATATACTTTTATTAAAAAGTGGCCACAGAAATGTAAAAAGACAACAGCCGCCTTTGGAGAATTATACACAAATAGTTGAAATATTAATTCATATGGGTATAGAAAGAAGCATAAACTATAAATCATTGCTTTATGTATATTTTTTATATATAGGTAATAATATATGTATGTGTTTGACATTTCTATTGAAAACTGCCATTGAAATTTTAATGATCCTTTAGAGATTTCAGTATTTTTTATTGCTCTTATTTGAATCATAAAGGTCTTAAATTTAATATTAGATAAATTTTAAATTTAATATTATATAAATTGGTATTTATTTACATAGGCGATGCAATGATATTTTGATGTAGACCACCATGCAAATATTATCTCGAGATAAGTATTAAACAAAACACGTGTCATAAAATATATTTTCCCTTTTGGCTTTCCTCTTAAATCCCTCATTCAATGTTCTTAAGATTGTAGTATGTATATTATTAGTTGCATATTTGCACGAGTAAAATTGTGTGTTAGTCATATTTAATTGTAGGAAATTCAAGTTCTCAAAATTCAATCAGTTTGCATGGTGTAATATAAGTGTAGATTTTAAAAGTAATTCTTAATGGGGATTTTATGTGAAATTCCGATAGCGGCTTTATAAGAGGAGAATATTTTCACCCAGTGATATGTAAAAACACAGCCCGGTACCATATTCTAGGATGTGTCATAGAACTAATCTAGAAAATGTTGGCCCACTCAAAAAAAAAAAAGACATGAACTAAAAATTACTCAAATATTCCTTTAAAATAGTTTAAAAACTTACTTCAACTTAAATAAAATTTTATTTAAACTTAGAAAAATTTTCTTAAAAAGAATAAGAATTCCTATGTTTGAGTAAAAATTAAATAGTTTATATTTTCAGAAATAGTTCATATCTATCCAATATAATATTTCATGATTTTAGGATGAAATAAGTATTATTTTTTTTATTTAATTTAGCAATATTTAAGAAAAACTTCCTACTATTTTTAAGAATTTTGAACACTATAAAATATAATAAAACTAAGTTTAGTTAAAAAAAAATAGAACATAATTTACTCCGATTAAATTCAAAATATACGTCCAACTTTAAATAGGAAAGTACTTGATCTTAATGTGCTCGCGAGTAGTAAAATTAACTAAATTTAAGTCTAAAACTTTCTAATTTTTAAGAATTGTTTACTAAAAATTAGTTCAGGCAATTATTAGAAACTGATGAACTATTTCTAGGGAAAATTTCCATGCAATTTAGCTCAGATAAATTTCAAAAGTAAAAGTTTTTAATTTTTGGGAAATAATAAACTTAGGTATAGAATTTTTTTTCTAAAAATTTCTTCAGATAAATTAAAAAACTTGAATAAGTCTTTCAGAAAAAGAGGAAAATTTTAGTTTTTGTGGGAAAAAAACATAATAAATTAAAAACAAACTAGTTAATTTTTCTAATTTTAAAGAAAACAATATTATTTCCGAAAAGAAATTTAAGAATACATTAACAAAAATTATCGTACATGATGAAAATTTTTGGTACGCGATAGTAACTCAATAATCGCCACGTTCAACAGTCTTAAATATTGGACTTAAAGTAGCTTAAAATATATTTTAAAATTTTGTTAGCAAAAGGTAAAACTATTTGAATTTGTATTTTTATGTAATAATTTTATTTATTTATTTATTTATTTATTTATTTATTTATTTATTTATTTATTTATTATTTATTTATTTATTTATTTTTTTATTTATTTATTTATTTATTTATTTATTTATATAATTATTTATTTAATTATTTATTTATTTATTTATTTATTTATTTATTTATTTATTTGTTTATTTATAATTTATTTATTTATTTATTTCTTTATTTATTTATTTATTTATTTATTTATTTATTTATTTATTTATTTATTTATTTATTTATTTATTTATATATTTATTTTATTTTTATTAAACATATAATTACAAATTATATTTTAATACCCTAACCGAGCACCAGCAACGAAGTGCTTCAGCTCGTTGTAGCGAAAACAGACCAGAGCCTCTGGTGGGAATCGAACCCACGACCCCCGCACTGGTAAGCTAGCACGCTACCAACTAGCCTACCGGGGCGCTCATGTAATAATTTTGTTTGCTGACTACAATACAAAATATCGCGGTTACATATTATACATTACAGCATAATGGCGTTCCTATAATTAACGTTGCGCCTATTAAATTCTAAATTTTTCGATGTACTAAAACTTTTTTTTAAGTTAATAATAAAAAAAGTCATAATTAAAGTTTAATCTAACTTTGCCATTAAATAAACTTTTGATCTTTTTCAATATTCCAATAATAACAAAAAATGTAACTGTGATATTTTGTATTTTTGCAACAATTTCCTTAAATTAGTTAATTTAAGAAGACAAAGGACCCCATAGATGCCGTGTGTCACTTTGGGTTCTCTATTAATTAACTACGAAAAGGCTCTGAATTTGTTACAATTTATTACATTTCAGGATATCCTGCTGTACATTTTTTAATTTGTTTACCTTTTAACTAATGGAATTTATATTTTAAATATATGATTTTAATATAATTCAATTTAATTTAAAGACAAAAATGTATAGGAAAAAACCTTGTTGAAAGCAGTGTCCTCACAAAGCGGAAGTCCTTCGAAAGTGGAAAATACTTACACAATGTCTGTAAAGTACTTTAAAATAATTATATGACCTTTACCATAGAAACAGTTTCTTATTTATTAGAAAATTTTTTATAAAATTTATGGATAATTTTCACTTACAAGGAGAAGTGCTATTTAACTTGCTGTTAGAAAATATTTTCATGTTTTTAGGGAGTTAAGTTCTAGTTTTTAGTAAAATAAATTATATAATTAACTAAAATAAAATAAAATTTTTCTTAAATCCAAGGAAACATTGCCTAACTAACAGTACATTTTAAGGTGATATATGAACTAATTAGGAAGAAATATTGCAGTTTTTTAATAAAAATTTAGGTCTCAATGGTAAAAATTTTCTATAATTTACAAATTTTGTACAAATTTTAAGTAAAATTTGTTTCTTAACTTCAAGAAAAATTTTATTAAATTTTGTTAAAAGTGTCTTTGGTGCCGTTCCAATTTTTTTCTCCAAAAAAGTTAGTTTTTCTAAATTCAAGTTCATTTTTTTAAGATTATCAATTTTCGTTGGGTAATTTTGTTTTACTGGTAGAATTATTTACTTATAGCAAAAATCTAAACTATTTGATTGCTGGGTTTCTTGATTGGTCTTAAACCTTTATTCTGCTATATTGCCTAAATAAAGCAATATATCAAAATTGTAATACCTTTGACATAGTAAGTTGTCAATGCCATCAGAGAGATCATTAGAGGGTTAAGCATAAGAGGGTTAAGCATTGCGAGTTAGGTTGCATGTTGTTTGGGTTACTCCTGAGATATGTCAAAAGGTTTCTATACTGCGTCAATAAGTCCCCTGCAATTTAAACAGTATGTTATGGTGAACAATCTATTTAATAGAAAAAGACCCATCAACCTTTGGACCTATCCTGTAGGACCACTCACCTTTGTGTCATTATACCCTGAGAATCTGGTAGTGCACATTGAAAATAAATCGGCTGGAATTCTATCGGAACCACTAACATTTTATAGTTATTCAATAATTTTAATTAGAGTAGTCATCAGAGTAGTTAAATATTATTATGAACAGGAAATTTGTAAAAATAAACAAGGCACTGTCTCATTATCCAAAATATTGTCTTTATAAACATTTTTTATAAATTTTTTTATATAAAGTTTTTTTTTAATGCATTAAAATTAAAGACATAATTTTTTTCTATTGCAGCTGCAATTTAATTTTTAAACAAAAATATTCAAATTTTAAAGCTGATAAAGTTCAAAATGTTAAACTCTTGCTTAAATTTGACCATGTAAACTACACGAAATTTTTTAAACTATGTGATAATTTTCAATGCAATTTAAAGACATCTGTTCCAAATATGACCAAAATCGTTTCAAACAATATTATTTTTAACAAAGAATGACTAAAACTAATTTTTTATATCATAATTAATTTTTACTCGGGCCACACTAAAACTTTTGTATTAACTATAATTGTGTCTACTGGTATTATGGGTGGCTTAGTCCCTTGAGGGATTTCTCTATCATCAAAGACATCATTTTCTTAGTTATATAACAAATTATTGTACACATAGTCAAGTAATAGCTTTGACATTACATGAACATGTGTAATATGTATTATGTGTACTCTCTGAAGCTTTGTGGTTGACTATGTGTTGGGTACTATGTAAGGTAAAAAGTCCATGGCCTCACATATGAATAGCGGGTTTAGTTACATGATTTCTTGTTTTGTTTTTAGTACTTTAAATTAATTAAATATTTCATGAAAAATTAGACAATTTTAAAGGTTGTTATTAGAAGGTAAATTAAAAATTTTCCTGTTTTGATTAAACATAGTTCTCAGTCCAAACCGCAGAATAGATTGTTAAAAATTAAGGTAAAACTTCCCTTTTATATTTAATGATAAAAATGTACCTACCGGTATTGATATAAGGCTGTTACTGAATAAAAGATACAAAAAGTGAAGAAAGAAATTTTTATAGGAATGCGGAAGTACTATCGGAAATTGAGAACTTTTTTTTCAAGAGTTTGACAAATCGTACTATTCTAAGTGTATCGACAACTTAGACGACCATTGGAAGATGTGTATTCCATTGCAGGTAGATTATGAAGAATAATAAAAATGGTTTTAAATTCATTGCCAGGCCACGAACTTTTCAGTCCATGTAGTATATAATTAAAAACGTAATTTTGCTGCAGTTTGCTAAAGACTGACAGCATAAATATACATACATATATAGAAAATATGCAATGTCATTAAACGTTTGTAAAGTTAAAGCTATTAATAACCGACGATTATTTTTCGACACGTAATTGCTTAGAATTTTAATTGTGACATTTAAAAGTGTCATTGTTTAAAAATCCAAATATGTTATTTTATTATAATAACAAAAAATTTTAATTGATTAAAAAAAAATATTCTTGTTATTTATATTTTTTTTACTCAAAGTTTAGTCTTATTTTTTTGCCCCGACACATGTCCCCTGAAATAGAATTTAATACCATGATATTTTGATGGAAACAGTTTTATAAATATCCATGAATAAAATCTATTAATTTTATTTTTGTTTATGCGATAAAGGTCGACAATGCAAAGATTATTCATTATATTTAGTTTCCTATATAGTACATATATAAATTAGAATAATTTATGAAAGTTTTTAAAAAGTGGGCGAAGTAGAGCGGTTTAATATTAAAAGCGCTAAGCATTTAATGTATATTTTAATTTAATGGAATTTGGAAACTGCCTGAAATTTTATTACGTCAAAAGTGTTTTTTTTTGAGCAATTTGAATTTTATAAATTCAGAACCAGTTCTGAAATTCTTAGTATACTAGATTAAATTTATTTTAAGAAAAATTTCTTTTTATTATTGTTTTTTTAATCATTTTTTTACAAAAAAAAATAGTTTAGATACACAAAGAAAACAGATTCATTGTAACAATCGAACTTCTTGCCAACCGAATGGTTTGATTGGAGCCACCGATATATTAGATTGTCGCAACCGAAATTCGGTTGAAACCAAATATTTCAATTAGTAGATGTTGGCGGCCTATGACCGCCATGTTGTATTGGTGGCGTCTGTATAATCTGTTTTTTATTATTCAGGTACTAATGCCAAACCACCATGATAGCACAACGAAATAAAGAAAGACAAAAAGAAATGAAAAATTATCTTTAGAGACCAGGCGCATTTTCAGATAAATGGCTATGTCAACAAGCAAAATTGCAGAATAAGGGAGGACGCCAACCGATAGGAGATTTACCAGATGCCAATGCATCCACAAAAAGTTACTATTTCGCTGCATTTCGTTGCGACAAAAAAAATTAAATGTGTATGCATTCACATCATAATCAATGTACTTGGGCTAGCACCATAACTAAAAGTTCAGTGTTTCTGTAAATCAGCTAAAAATTTCATGGTGCCGGTTAAGAATTTTATGTGATGGATAAGTGGCAACGTAACAGAAAAGCAGCGAGGCTAAGGTTGAAGCTAAAAATTTGGCATTTTGTACATCCTGAGTACCTACCGCGTGAACGGTTTAAAAGTAATGACATGTTCTTTTAGACCGGTCCTGTGACATGTCGCAGTGCGCAATTGACCCCCTTCTAGGTTCCTATCACAATGAATCGGTCAAGTGACGTGTCCTGGGATAGGTACTTTTCCCGCGGGGTAGCAACATAAACTAGTTAACCATAACTGTACAAAAAAAAATTCAAAAAACCGAGGGGAATGGGATACCGTTATTAGCAAAGAGACACACTTAAAGATCATATAACCCAGTGTAGCTTTTGTTGCTCACAACTGTATATAGAATATATATTTATTTTTAAATTCGTTAAAAGCAGCCGTAGTCATGTCCGATCATGTAATTTTTTTACAGAGCCTGAAAACTTCTGGCCATATAACCTTCTAAATTTCGAGTCGGTATCTAGACATTTAGGATTTTGGGTAGAAAATTACCCAGTGGTTCGGTTGGTATGCAAAGCCACAGATGCGTCTTAACAATTAATTTCAACATTTTTGCATGTAGTACAAAAACGATGCAAACAGTAAACCGGTTAAGTATAAAGAACATGACATACATACATACAAATTTGAAATTCATAACTGTTGTTGTACTAAACTCTATGGTTGTTTTTCCATAAGTTACCCTGCCTTAATTACACTTATTTATGCTAAAAAATTTAACAAAAATATTTTTATTTTAATTTTATTTAATGTCATCATTAATACAAGCTAATTACTGCAGCATGAAATAATTTAGTATGTTAAATAAAAAGAAAAAATATTCTTTACTAATGTTTCATATAACAACCCAGACGACACACAACTAAATTTGTATACAACAAATTGTACACAAGTTGACTCATGTGTAGTTCGTACCGTGAATATGTACACTCAAAAAACTATTCCGAATAAAAATTTTAAAACATCTTATTATTCAATAAAACATTTTTTAGTTACTTTAGAAACTTTGGAAACTATGGCTAAGAAGACAGCTGAACCATTGGAAAAATTTCCGTAAATATTTTTTTTGAATTCACTAAAATTTTTCGCGTCAAAATTTTTCGTTTCCATGATATCTTTACTGTTTGTGGTTTTAAAGAATTCGGTGTGGTTCATTGTACATCAACGTTGTAATATTGTACTTTAAGCAAAAAGTGAGATTAATATAATTGTTGCTTACTGAAATGATACGGTTATCTGCAGGGGTAATGTTATTTTAGAATATTTCGATAATGGTATTTTGAGGGCAAAACAATTTCACTTAATTCGGTATCGGTATATTAAAGATAACGAAAGGGTAGTTAGGCATCTTAAGGTTAATAATATTTCATTTAGTAATATCGGTAATGATATTTTAAGCGTAACGGTAGTCAGTTATTTCTGCGCAAACCAAAAATTTTTCTTACAAAAACCAATGTAGAATAAAAACAAAGTCAATTAATCAACTTAACGCATGAAAAATACTCAAAATCCGAACAGAAGCAGAGATTTAAAAACAACAATAATGGTATTTTAAGGATAACGACATTTCATTTATTTCGGTAACTATATCTTAAGAGTATTGATATTTAATTTTATCGGTATCGATATTTTAAGAATAACTTTATTTCAGTAGCGTTATTTTAAGTACAACGATATATTTGTTATTAAGGCAACGGTATTTTAAGGGTAACGGTAGTCAGTTTAAAGGGCTTTTAATCAATAACAGTATTTTAGTGGTATTGTCTGCCAACTGCTCTAATCTCTTAAGCAATTATCAAATCATATGTCATATCAAAGCTTAGATCAACTAAACGGTAATTTTTTAACCGTTTAGGGTTTGAAATTTAAAAAAACACAGAAAATTTGAAAAAGTGAATGAATTTTAATTGTGGGCGATAATTGAATTCCTGCTATTTACTTTTTAAAAATTATTTCATACAAATGTTGTAGGTTGTCCATCCGTGAGCTCCAATTTCGGCATACTTTTTCCAGCAATGTCTTTCTGGGCTGGAATTGTGGGTGGTTTGTCGCTGTACATGATAGACTTCACGTATCTCCACAAAAAATAGTCTAGTGGGGTCAAATCACATAATCTTGGCGGCCAATGGACTGCTTCAAAATTTAAAATTAATTGCTCACCAAACTCGCCTCTCAATAGGTTCAGGGTATCGCACGCCGTGTGCTATGTGGCATCGTCTTGTTGAAACCACATCTCAACTAAGTCCAATTCTTACATTTTGGGTTAAACAGACGGTACCTTGCACGGTACCTTGCTCCATTGACTGTAACGTTGCGAATTTGGTCCAATGATGCCGCACCAAACAATGCATTTTTCAGCGTGCATTGGCAGGACTTGAACTCCCTCTGGCTGCTCTTCACACAAAATTTGGCAATTCTGTTTGGTGACGTACCTATTGAACTTTTCTCACACAGCAAGAATCTTGATAATAAAATTAAATAATTTGCAAGCATTGTTCGTTTGTTAGTCTATTCATGGTGATTGGTATAGCCTTTTTACACTAAAAAATTTACACAGAAATACCAAATAGTAAAAAATCACCTTTCACTTAAATTACTGTAAAAATTCATAAACATTGTTATTTAAAACAAATTTCGATGGCAAAAATATTCATATTTTTGTATAAAGTTCTCATATTCTTTTCTATAAAATGTATTGTTTTGTTTTCTCATAAAGAGCTTTCTACCTCCATATAATTTGTAATTTTGTTCAATACACAGAAATTTGAAATTCGAAAAAAACTTACGATCACAAGTCCATATTCGGCACTTTACTACACCACGGCATTTGAAAATATGCAAATTTTCGGCCTAAAAATGTTGGCCATCAATTTTGATGATGTCAACAAAGAAATTTTTAATCTTACAAATTTGTCATTTTATACGGTGTATTACTCATATCGTCTATATACATAGATGTGATGGTAAAGAAAAGAGATACGGTTTGTCTCCGGTTGTGTCGATTATTCTAGAATACACGAGGCTAGGTCTCTGTTTCAGTGCTTTTCCGAACGTCACAGAACCTGTACGGTACGGATATCTAAGAATGCAATCTTCGACGGCACAATATTTGTAGATGGAAAACACGTTGAAGGAGCTACACATTCGAAAATATTCTCAGGATTTGAAAGGCAAACTTCCTTGTCAGGTAAAGTCCCCAAGAGCTTTATAGAGGGATCATGTTATCGGCTGTAGGCAACTGATCCACATTCCTGTATTGATGCGCTTTAAATACCTTCAAGGGCAGCTGATTGTTTTGGTAATAGTAGCAGTGACCGTAACTGTTATGACTTTTATCGAAAAAGTCAAGAAAAAAAGGTTATTTTTTAACTTTTATTTTTTAAGGCAGAAATAAAAGTTATTTCTTAACTTTTATTTTTAAGGCAAAAATTAAAAGTTATTTTTGACTTTTATTATTTTGCTCAAAAATTAAAAGTTATATTTTAACTTTTAATTTTTTAAGGCAAAAATAAAAGTCTTGAATTAAATATTGCATTGTAATACGGTAGTTTTATTGCCTCCAATTTATATGTAATAATAATTGATGTATATTACAGAAGTCTATAAAAATTATTGTAATTATTATTATTATATTTGTTCAGCTGTTTAATTTTATCATCAAAATTGATTCTAAGTTTTCTTCAGATAAATTGTATCTCAAATTCCCCAAAATAAATTTGGGTGCTGAAAATGACCTTTCTACACTGACTTCAGTTGCAGGTTCAGAATTTACAATAAGTGCTAGTTTGTGCCAAAGACATTAATTTATTAAAGAAAGAACATTAGTTGAAACTATTTCTCAATAGATGGCGCATCTGAAAATAAATTCTCCCTATTAGGCATATTTTGCTACAATATGCAACAGGGTATTATTGATTTTCTATTTCGTTCGTAACATAAAAGAATATTTGCCAAAAACTATACAAAAATATATGTTTTATGTGTATACTAAACTTTCATTTTCTAAATTAATAGTCATTTAGATGTTTAAGAACACAGTATTAAAATTTTGCGTATGTGTATTTATTTTTTTTTAAAGAAAGAATTAACATAAATATGCAGTTTGCAATGGCTCAATACTTGAAAATTATAAGAATTTACCGAAAAAATACCATTTTGATCTATGAAAATTTGTTTTTAACATAAAAATTAGAGTATTCAAAAAACCGGCCTTTTGAAAAAACCGGTTTCGGTTTTCTTCGAAAAATCGAATTTTTAAAAAACCGGTTTCGGTTTTTACAGAAAAAACCGGTCAACCGGTTTTTTCGGTTTTTTTTAATTTTAATAAAAAGCTTATATAATTTGTTAATTGTTTTTATAACAAACAAAAAAAAAAGAAATTTAATATGTAAAGTAATATAAAGAAAAAAAAATACATTATTTGAAATATATATTAAATTTAATTTTAATTTTTTTATTGTATTTCATTTCAAGATTTTATTTATTTAATATTTTTTAAAATAATATCTCAAAAATTCATTAAGTTTGTAAATTTAACGTTTAAAACGATTGTTATTAAATAAGTTTTTTTAATATTACATTTTAAATATGTAAAAAGAAAATCTATTTTTCAGTTCTAAAATAATATTATAGAAATAATATGCAATTTAAATGTTTTGTTTTAAGACGATTTCTTTGTTTGCTTTTGATAAAGTTAGAAGTGGAAAATACTCTTTCACTAATACTAGATGTTGGACAAATAGTCAAAAGACAATTTTATAAATTTTCCAACTTTTCAGTTATTTTGTCGCATTTATCAAGATATATGAAATCATCATATGTGACCTTCTCCGAGAAAAGGGACCTAGTGTGTCATAAAACATGTTTGGACTTAAGAGTGGATTCTGGTACCTAAAAGGGTGTAGAATAAGATGAAATGAGTTAGATTTCTGATAAAAACTTATTTACCCCATAAAAACGTACAATACGAACTTGGGAAAATCGATAAAAATGAGAAAAACATTAAAATTTTACTTTTTTAGTTTCAAATTGTCACTCTAAAAGCGAAAAAAAGACGTCACCACATAGGCATGACGTCACCAAAGTCGGCATCCAATCATAACTAACCATACCAAATCGCATCTCCCAACGTAAATTGTGTTCACAGTGATAAACTTTAAATGCGTTTTTCTCAAAACTTAATTTTCAAACACTAGGTCCCTTTTCTCGGAGAAGGTCACATATAATGATGAATGATTTTGTACAGTCTCTTTTTTAGGATTTTGAATACTGTTTATTGTGTTATTTAGAGCAGAAATTAAACTATTTGAATTTGGAATATCCAAAGTTAAGTTTTCATCGGAATCTATCAGACTTACGTCTAAATCTTCATAACCAAACAAACGATTATAAAAGTGTTCGGAAAAAATAAAAGAGACCAGTTGGTGATGTAATTAAAAAAACCGGTTAACCGAACAAAAAAGACCGGTTTTCGGTTTTCTTCGAATTTACAAAATATTCGAAACCGATCGGTTTTTAAAAATAAAGAAACCGGTTGACCGGTTTAATGTACAAGAATTTGAAATATGTATTAAATGTCATATTTGTAGTTGCTTAGATAGTTAAACGTCGAATCCAAGGCCATGCCGACCTAAGCATGGCGCAGGGTATTGTTTTTTATTACTTGAGCGCCATCTACTTTTAAGTATAGACACTAAAGCAATTATGCATTTTGCTCCATCTTTATATATACATTTCTTTGGTTTGTGCAGCCATGGTAGAGTAAATTTTTTACTATCTCAATATTCTAGAATAGAACCTCTACGTCATCTAACGGGAAAACATGCGCATGACGCAATCTGTATTTTATCATTCTTGATTTATAGCATTGAGAGCAATGAAACTAGCGTATTAAGAGCTAACTATATTATACTTTTGATAGCTTAAGCAAATGTGTGTGTATGACTATATTGTACTTAACAAACTTTTCGTTAAGTTTCGTCAAGTTTCATTTGCTTAAGCAAACAGCGAAACTGACCGCACTTTACTTAAGGAATCATGTGTTTTTAGAAAAATTGTTTATGAAAAAAAAAAACAAATTGCAATGTACGCGGAAAATATTTTTATAGAAAATGTTAAAAAACAAACGTACATGTATAACGAAAGGGGTGGGTTTTGTATTTGTTTTTCGATTGAGATGCAACCACTGTTGCATTTCTTAGTACTTTTTTATTTCAGTTTTCATTTGTTAATATAGATTTACTTGTTAATTGTAAAATATTTATAAATTGAACACATTAAATAATATTTTTCGAAAAGATACATATATTTTGGAAATATAAGAAGAAAACAGTTTTTACAAAAGTACATATATTTGCAACTATGTGTAGTAAGTATTTTAGTTTAAAAAGTACATTGTAGCCACCCAAAAGTCTTCAATAAGTTGATTAAGCATTTGACAGACTTTTCGTTAATTTTTGACAGTAGCTTAAGTTAGCAAAAGTATAATATAGTTAGCCCTTTACTATGCAATATTTAATTCATGAGTTTTATTTTTGCCTTAAAATATTAAAAGTCAAAAAATAACTTTTAATTTTTGCCTTAAAAAATTAAAGTCAAAATTAAAAGTTATTTTTTGACTTTTATCAAAAAAGGCACAAATTTAAAAGTCATAAAAAAATTTTCATGTACATCACCTATGTATCATAATGATAATAACCAAAATTTTCTATGATAATTTTTTATGTGTGCTTTTTTGATGTAAATTTTTAAAAATAACAGTTATTTTCTGTCCCTGAATAGTAGTTGTAGCTGGTTTAAACCACAACTTGCGTAAACAGGAACCAGTGGCGCGGCTTCTATCGGTACAGTGTTTAGCAGACTGTGAGACTCAAATTTAACAAATATTTTCCCTGGCGTATTAAAGATACATACTCTTCTGAACATTGGAGAATTTTTAGCTATTTGTACGAACTTTTTAGTAATGAGTGTAGCATCAGTACAAAGCAAATGAATGTTTGTATGAAAACGGTACGTACATATAAAAGTGTTAAGTGTGTGACACTTTCGTTTTGCATCACGTGCTATATAACACTACCACCACCACCACTCATTGCGGCATATGGATGGATGCAGTGAAAAAACCATACAAAACACAACATAATCTTCATAAACCACACTATTAAAACACATGTGGTAACAGTATTTTATTTTTGATTTTACAATTTTTTTTTATTCTGTTGTAAAAAGGATCATCATATTCTTCACACTTTCTTGTATTTGTTGCCGTTTTTCCTCATCTGCTATTACTGCTGCTGTAAGTTCTTCTCATGTTGAATGTACAATATTATTAGTGTTATACGAAAAATAAAAAAAAAGAATGAAAAAACACCGAAGGGCACTAGAATCATTAAGTTGTTCCAAAAATAAGTAATATCAACGTCATCATTATTAACATCATCATCATCCAAAAGAAGTTTCACTGCAATGAATTGTATGATGGCATGGCTGAGTACATATATTTGTATGACTGCATTCTATACAACCAAGTCAAAAATGTCAAGTGAAGAGTGACTGATATGGCGAATAACGAGCTCTAGAGTGTCATTATATGCCAAGTGTGGCACTAAGTACTAACAATCACAGCCTCCATGCGTTAAAAGTTGGGTTGACTTGACTTTCTTTTCTTTTTGTTGGCTTCATCTTCTTTTATATTTTTTTTAATTGTGAAGGGGCGTTTTATTTTTAGTTTATTTTAATTCTAATGAAAAATCTTTTTGTCACTCTTTTTTGTAACAAAATCTAAAAATATTTCATGAAATGAACTGTTTGCAAATTGTTAACCTAAGGTGATAATAGTATTTTCTAAGGACAACAACTTATTCATAATGACCTCAATTTTCAAGCCTATTTTTAGAATTTTTTGAAAGTAGAAAAACAGGAATTTTCATTAAAATTAAGTAGCAACAATTTAGAGTTGAACGATATCAAAACTTTTAATAAAGTGATTGCTAAAGAATTTTCTAAAGTGATCATTATTTGCAGCAAGAAGAAAACATTTTTATTGAAAATTTTACTCGCCACAAGAGAATAACCGAAGTGCCACTGCTTCATCCTATCCAAGGACTAGTTTGTATGCAAATTGAAGTATTTTTATTGTTAAATTGTCTCTGTATAATTTCTATAAAATGTATTCCACGACCGGAAATCGAACCGGCAACCTTCTACGGGCTTTGACTCGTAACATCACAGTGATGACTTTATCTAATGGATTGACAAAATGTTTATTATTTTTAAATGTTAGTACATTAACTATTAATAGCCGTAAAAAATATATGATTTTTTCTTTATTTTAACGGTTAACAATCTAACCAAAAATCCATAAAAATATATTACATTTCCTATTTTTATTTCCTTTACTGACAACTAATCAAGTATAGTTATATATAAAATCCGTAAAAAGTAATAATTTTTTTAACTGTCATCAAATTAACTACTAAGTCTGTTTATATTAACTATCAACCAATTAACTAAAAAAAAATAATTAATTTTTTTAACAAAACATCTTTTTTTTTTTTTATTCCATTTATTGTTCAATATATTATAGATAGTTTACAATAATTTTAAAAATAAGGTATAAAGAGTTTAGCCAATTTTGACTTTTCAACTTAAACATTTGACAATATGAATTAAGATAAATTACTTAAATTTTAACTTAAACTATTAAGGAAAAAGTTTACAAAAACCTTCGATATTTGAAAAAAAAAAAGTTTTGATAAAAGAAATTAGGTAGTTAAAAGTGCACTGGTTCAAGAACAGAGAGACTTGATATGTTCATAAGAAGAATTTGCATATCTATTATAGAATTTTTCAGAGATAACATTTATTCTATCCCTTACTAGTTGGATATTGGATAATGAGTGAAGACGTGAAGTTGAGAAGAAAGGTGGCAAATTATAAAACATCTTCAGTAACTTATTCTGATAGACTTGCAAACGCTTTAGGTGACAGTCGGAAGTGTTATGCCATACAGGGACAGCATAGAATAATATCGCATGAAATATGACCTTTAAAATTAAGAGTTTATTCTCAATACTAAGGTCAGATTTCCTGTTTATAAATGGATACAATATACGAGTCGTTGTATTTATTTTTTTCACAATGTTGCTAATGTGTTCATTAAATAACAATTTCCTGTCCAGTATGACACCTAGATATTTCACGTTGTCCCCCCATGGAGCTTCTACATAATTAACCCTAATGTTACACTGTGGTAGAAAACATACTTTTTTCTTCCTGGTGAAGAAAATTGCCTGGGTTTTAGATGCGTTTACCAAGATTTTCCATTTCCTAAAATAATCAGTTACTAAGCCAACAGAACATTGAAGGTCTCTTAATAAATCGACCGCAAAAACATTTGAGCTCAAAATAGCTGTGTCATCAGCGAAAATTGAAGACTCACAGCCAATTAGTTCTAGAAAATCAGACGTAAAAATATTGTAAAGTATAGGGGAAAGACATGATCCCTGTGGACAACCAGCTAAAATTTCAAATTCCATCGAAGAATGTTCACCGACAAATACACTAAAAGTCCTATTCGTCAAGTAGCTTTTAAGAATTTTAATAGTTAGAATGTCTAACCCAATAGTAATTAATTTATAAATAAGTGCGTCGTGCCATACCGAATCAAAGGCAGACTTTATGTCGAGCAAGACCATTGCCGTAGACTTAAAATTGTTCTTAACTATATTCCTTATTTTAACCAAGGGTTGTGTGGTGTTATGTTCAGCGCGGAAGCCAAATTGCTTAATAGGTAGAATATTATTATCCTCAATATAATTTACAACTCTCTCCTTTATAGCCTTTTCCAATACTTTGCTCAAGGAATTTAGAAGGCTTATTGGTCTATATGAGTCGGGACTTGAATGATCGGTACCTGGTTTAGGAATGGCAATTATCTTCGATTTCTTCCAGATTGTAGGGAAATGACTAAGTTTGAAACATGCATTATAGAGACGTGTAAGAACCTCTACGCCTACAGTGGGCAGGGCCTTCAGACATTTATTGGAAATTCCATCTATACCTGGAGATTTCCGATTCTTCAAATTCCTAATAATGTCCTTGACATTGCCGATATTTACAAAATCCTGATTACCTATTGTCGGGCTTTGGGAGCTTAATATTGACAAGGAATTAGAAACAAATTGTTCCGTATCAAAATCGCTCAGGTTTGAAGAGATGGAGTGATTTAAAAGAAACTTTTGAGCAAGTATTTCAGACTTCTAAGCGTTTGTGGTGTATACATTCCCGTTCATCTTAAGACTTGGAATACATTTCTTCCTCTTTCGCACAATTTTGGACAAGTTCCAAAACTTTCGAGAGGATTTATTCAGGCCTCTAAGGAGATTGTTCCAATTAGAAACAAAACATCTTAAATTAAAATATTATCCGTAACACAAAATCTGTATTTATATGTAATTTATTTTTTAAATAAATCCCATAAAAGGTAAAAAATATCAGACCCAAAATAACTGCAATTTAATACAAACTTGTTCAAATATAACGTTTAATTCACTCAAAACTACACAGCTCGCAAACATTATATTTTTTTTATTTCACTCTTTAAATTTCTGTTTTATTTTTGTTGTTTGAAAACTATTTAAACAAGTTTCTGATTGATTTTTTTTTAAATATCAAATAATAACATTTTTACTTGAAAATAAAAAAAAATGTTTGCCATAAGTTAATTTTATGCACCCCAACAAAAACATGGTAATGACAGGTCATTACTGTGTAGATTACTATGTAATAATAGGTCGTTACCTTTTGCGTTACTTCAAAATACAAAAAATAACATACTTACTGATAATGGATGGTAGAAGTACTTATGAATTACTGGTATCTACTGAATTAAGTACGATTTCGTATTTCTGTTTATTTTTAATATTTATTGATTAATTTGTTTTGAAAAACTATATAACAAAATAGAAAATTATCTGCTGTAAAAAGTGATTTTGCAAAAAAATTTAAGATTTTAAAGGGGTTCTAATGTGAAATAGCATTGCACCTATATAAACTTAAATTTCTGAATGCAAATGGTAGATATTTTAAATATTTTTTTTTTTAATAAATTTAAATCAAAATTATTCTTATCGATTTCTTTAAGCAAGAAAATTTTTTTTGAACAATGTCTACTTTTATTTTACTAAGAGTAACTACCTACTTTTCTTTCTAAGTATGTGAGTAATCATGCTGGTAACTCATTATTCTCACATTTTTTGCAAGCGAGAGGGTAATGACTACACATGAATTTGGGACATCGTAACCAAAAGTAATTAAGCCAGTAAATATCCCGGTAACTAGATTAATTACCTTTAAATCACTGTAAAAATATTTTGAGTGTAATATTGATTGTTCCGACCAGAACATACGCACGGTACCAAGCAGGGTTTTTACCCAGCGGTAAAGATTTATAAATGAAAATGTTAATTATCTAAATATTTGAGTACATTTCAGAACAATTTCATACTCGTAATATCGTCTGGGGAAGGAAATATTTAGTCATATTTCTTTTTAACAGACGGGTTAAAAATATTTTATATTCACCTCAAATATTTTTTCACCGCAAATATTTTTTTTTTTTTTTTTACCTCAAGCTAATTTTATTTACCAACCAAATCTCTTTATGGACTTAAAAAAAGTCCCTGGCGCTGGAACGAAAAATTTGATTGTTTCCTGATTCAATTTGGGATTTAATCGTTCTAAGAGTGGTGCCTGTCTGTATACAAAGTTCGATGATGGTACTTTACTATATTTGTTGCTGTATGTTCATGACGTCTTAATCGAAGGGGACAATTTGAATAAAATGGAAAACATTAAAAAATGTCTGATTGTGGCCTCCTACAATACTATTTGGGAACAAAAATTGAATATGATCCTTCAAATAGAATAGAATAGCGGATACTTAAAAAGTTCTCATTGAAAGATTGTAATGCCTAAAAAACCCCAACAGAAAAGGGTCTGTGTCTAACGCACAATAATAATGTAACGACAAAGAATCTCTATCGTGAAATGCTGGGTAGTTTGATGTATCTGATGTTAAGCGTTCGATCTGATATATGTTATCAGATTGGGTATATGGGAAGATTTCAGAATAATCCCAGTGATATTCATTGAACCGCCTTAATAAAAGGATCTAAGATTTTGAAACTTATTTATTCGGATAGCATAGATGATAATAAAATTGTTGGTTTTGTCGATGCCGATTGGGCTTGATTCTGGGGACCGGAAATCTGTTAGTGGTTTCGTATACAAAGTTTTTTACTTGTTCAATATTCTATAGCAGTAGGAAACAAACTGTAGTTGCTACTTCCTCTAGCGATGCCGAATATATTATTAGTTTTGCGGTTTCAGAAAGCATTTGGATTAGAGGACTATTAATTGATCTGCATATAATTTCTGAAGATACAGTTGTGGTTATATATGAAGACAATAGAAGATGCATTGGCATTGCAAAGAATTCTGACAGCAAAAGGGTCTCAGTTTCATTTTATACGCGATTATATCTCTAAAGAAATCGATAAAGTCGAATCAATTTCAATGGAAATACAACTTGCCGTTATGTTCAGCAAAGCATTGGATGCAACAAATTTACTCAATTTCTGAAAGTGCTACAACTAGGTGATTGAGAGGGTGTGTTACTGTTAATACTTGTTATAAATCTAAAAATACTTTCTAATAATAGATCATGTATGTTGGTTGTAGTTTTGTCAAATTTAATTTCACTGTGTACATTTTATTTTTCAAATAAATGTTTTATTGATAATTTTCACAATTTTTAATCTGCCTACTCTCAAAAGGCAATGTAAATACATAAAATAATCAAATTTAAAACAACAACAAATAAAATTACAACTACAACCCTGTTGCATTTTTTATGTGATTATTTTTCGAACAAAACCATAAAATTTCCCATAAAAAAATTTCAGTGTTAATTTATAAACACATTTAATACATTAAATAAATTTAATATTTATAATTTGTATTAAACTATTTGAAATATTTATAATGTTAAGAAATTTATGTAGGTACATAATTTATAACGTGTGAAATTTTTAAGTCTCATTGGGGTGTAATGAATTCAAAATGTAGTATACACTCACAAAATTATTTCGTTAAAAATAATCTATAATACAAATTAAATTAATCGAAAATACAATCAAAAAGAGGACTACTGATTTTTCATTATACTCAGCCAATTTTGTTGTTTATTTTTAATCATTGTTTAATAATCGACAAAAGTAGTAAAAGCAATCGAAAGTCGTTCAAAATAACCATCAATATTTAACTGACAAAACGTAGAACAAAACGTTTTTTGTGGTTTGTTTTTCAAATAGAATTTTTTTTTATTTGTATGTAATTTTACAAAACTCAACACACACAGATGTATATATTTTTAGTTTCTATATTCTATATTTGAATATTTTCTTGTTAAAGAGAAAACATTTAACAGAAAATATCACCTCCTACTAAATGTCTGTAATTTTTTATAGTTTGTTTTTTGAATCACTGATTCAAATAATTAAAAAATATATTTCTATGAATTTCAATTGATTCTTCATTTAAAAATAAACTTCACAAACTCTAAACTGCAGTCGGTAGTGGAAAATATATTATTAGTGTACTTCTTGGCTAATAAAAAACACAAGAAATTTCTTTACATCTTTCTGTCTATAGACTTCTTGGTGATTTATTAATGTCACCGAAAATGTGCGTTAAATTGCTTACGTATCGAAAATTAAATGAAATGTCTATGTTTCCTAAACCATAAACCAAATAAATTAAGTTGTATATAATAAAACAATCTAAGGTCTAATGCAGCTCTACTGTTTGTCTACATGGACAAATTTCCAAAATGATGATTGTAGTAATATTGTATGCATTGTGTATTAAGTAAGTAGGTGTATTATGATTATGGTCGATCGCCTTATTCCTCAACAAGACATTTAGACTAATTTTATGATACAAATTAGTAATGTCAGTCGCTTTTAAACATCAGTGAATTCTCATATATTTGACGTAGTATAAAGTATTTTTTTTTCATGGTTCAATGTTACGCTCTATAAAAGCAGATTAGTTTTACTAAGAATTTAATTGCAATGAATTTTCTGAATGAAAAGCAAATAAATCAGTGTAAAATAAGGGAAGTGATTACAGGTTCAAAGTATGATGATTAGTAAATGGGTGGAGAAATAAAAATAAATTGGACATTAATATCATTAAGTGGGTGTGTTTTTCACATTGATACGTATATACTTCTTATACACAATCATTAAGTGGATTTTAATATACAGTCTTATACAACAAATTAACATGTAAAACAAATTCAAAATTCCAACATTAGGTATTGATATAAAGAGTGATTTTTTTGTTATTTGGATTTTCAGTGTAAAAAAAATCGTGACATGTGGCAATTTGCCATTTCACCATGAATAGACTAACAAAGGAATAACGCTTGCAAATTCTTGAATTTTATTATCAAAATTTGTGTTGTGTGAGAAATGTGTTTCGTAAATTGCGTCCATTTTATGTGACCAAATTTTGCACCAGTTACACTTTATTGGACATTAATCCATCAACCCTTATGCGATTAGTGCGTACCGAGAAGAATATTGCTGCTGTATTGGTCAGTTTTAATGAAGATCGCGATATGCCAATTTGTCATCGTTGTTAACAATTGTGCTTGTGTTGTTTGACTACCTGGAAGATTTTTCATAAGAACCTCAGTATGAAACCATACAAAATACAGCTGCTGCAAGAACTGAAGCCAGGTGACGTACCACATCGTCGGTTGTTTGGTGATCGGGCGCTAGGAAAGTTGGATGAAGATCCGGTTTTCTATCGAAAAATTGTCTTCAGCCGCGCTTAATGGGTGAAGAGCAGCCAGAGGCAGTTTAAAAGCTGATAATGCACCCTGAAAGATTCACTATTTGGTGCGGTTTGTGGGCCGGTGGTATCATTGGACCGTACTACTTCAAGAACCATGAAAATCGCAACGTTACTGTTAGCGGAGCATGGAACCGTGTGATGATTACAGACTGTTTTTTTTTGCCCAAAATGCTAGAATTAAACTTGGTTGACATGTCGTTTCAACTAGATGGTGCCACACGGCACGCGACACCATAAACCTATTAAGAGGCGAAGTTTAGTGAGCAATTAATCTCTCATTTGGAGAAGATCATGCGATTTGATCTCTCGTAGACAGGGACAAGCCAGCCACAATTCCAGCCTTGAAAGACAACATTTCAGCTGCCATTGGTGAGATACTGGCCAAATTGCTGAAATAAGTATGCCGAAATTGGAACTCACAGATGGACAACCTACGGTGTAGTCGCGGGAAAACCTTTAAAAAGTAAATGAAAGGCATGTATTTGTCGTCTCAAAAAAAATATTTCATTCACTTTTGCGAATTTTCTGTTTTTTTTTTTTAATTTTCAAAACCCAAACGATTAAAAAGACAACCTTTATAATGTACTGATTCTCTGTTATGCATAGGAGGTTTAAAATAATAAGTTAGTATGAATTATAATAGAAAATTAGTCAAATTAACTGATTACACAGTTAAACACTCAAATTACATCGGGCATGAGACCCATCAGTTCTGATTGATTTTAGGATGTGTGTCTTTACACCAGTTTTTGGAATCTTCGCATTTTAAAATTAATTAAACAACTAGATTTTTTCCAAGACATTTGGAAGAATCTATAAAATTCGTAAACAGGACGTTTTCCGATTTTTTTCCTTAAGTCTGAAATGTAGTGAATAGTCGTACTGCAACATGAGAGATATTGATTGATATTTATGTATCCTCTGCAGTATTTTTGATACAAATAATGTTAAAAGCTTTAAAAGTGAAATTGTAAAGGTGAAAATTTTTTTTGGATCTGGAAACAATTTTTTGGGTAATAAAAATTAGCGGTCAAAAAATTTTTGAGGTGAAAAAAACAATTTTTTTCATAAAAAAATTAGTGGTGAAAAAATTTTTTAGGTGAAAAATATTAGAGATAAATACAAAATATTATTCAATTTTAAGTTACTAGAGAAAAAATAAGAAAAAATATTTTAGTTGCCAGTCACTACTATGAAACACCAAATTGTACAGAAATTTTTAGAGGTACCTTCATATTTTTATTCACAACTTTTAAGCCGCTGAACCTATTTCTCACATTTTTAATATTAAATTTTTCGGGAGGATGCATATTAATCAAAATGGGCAACCCTGCTTGATCCTTCACGCCGTGATGGCCATTCCAGCAGACAGATGGATTCCCATTCGATCTGCATTTTTTATTAGCCGTATTATTTATTAGTAAATATATTGAGCTTTATTCACAAGTAGTTGAATTTACCACCACTTATGTATAGTATGTAACTTTTCGTTAAATTGAAACATAGTTTATATGTAAAAAAAAAATATTTTCAATTAGCTAAGCCCTCAAAGGATTTTATAAATACATAGTTTAATTTTAATTGATCTCAAAATAAAACAATTAATATTTGTTGGATATTTATTAATCTGTTTTTAATTGTCCTGGGAATGGAAAAAAAAATCAAATATAAATCAAACACCCTTAAATATTTAATAATAAACAATAAATAAATCATTTCATTTAATATTCATAACATAATTAAGTTAATGCTTTTTTTATGTTTGTACAATACAATATTAAAAAAATAATAATTTTTGATGTATAATTCATCAATAATAATTATATTAAAAATGGAGATGTAACTATTAAAATATTCATGTATTACAAAAAAAAAAAAAAAAAGAAATATTGTCATACATATAAAACATTTATCATTTATAAATACAACAAAAAGAACGGACATCAAAAACAAAAACTACAATATTTTCCAATAACAATAAATACCACATGTTTACACAACAAAATACATGTGTTTTAGTGGAAGCAAAAAATAATGAATTTCTGAAATTGTAGATGGGTTTGGGGTACGATGGATATGTGTAAATAAAAGAGAGCTCTCAAAACTCATTCTTAAAAAAATTAAACAATAATCAATATAAATATAAAAAGCATTCCTTATGGCGCAAAAACAACAACTATCAGAATGAATCCCAAATAAATAAAACTTTAAAAAATATTTTGTACAAAAAAAAAAATAAAAAAAATTTTCCCACTGTATTGTAAATGGCAATAATACACAAAGGAAGTGCTTGAATCTGCTTGTATTAGAGATAACCCATATGCAAACATATTTTTATCAATAAACAAGTATAAAAATATGGCAAACAAATTAATAAAATGCATCATTCCCAAAAATAAACAAATAAATATTAATACGGGGTTTCCACAAGACGTACGTCGCTAGACGAATGAGTGACTACATGTATTTTGTTTTTGCATTGCATGTATTTTGTTATTGTATTTTCGTTTGTGTGAAGCAAAACGTCATCTAGAAACACCACATAAACAAAATCCTACACACATATACCAGGTCCCTCTTTTGTATAAAAAAGTGTTATTTTCTAAATTTGGTATTCGATTTTGTACCCAGCACATTAAAAATCATGTGTAACGTAACGTTAAGCCCAAGAGGTCCATACATTACTCTATACTTTACCAAATTGATGAATTTTAAAAGCGACGAAGTCCAAATTATTGTTTGACCCAATACCAATTATGTGTTTACAGCAGCAAAAGATGTGTGTGTTATAATAAATTTTCATTATTTTAAATGTTTTGAAATATTTTTCCATTAAATTCTCGCCGATACTTCGTTACTGGTAGTTTTAAATATCGGAATATATTAAGAAGAAAATTTAATTATATTTCTTTATGTTTTTTCTTATTAAACAAATAAGTTTAACTGCAATGGATGTTTAAAGAGTAACTTTCTGATTATTGAACTCCATTATTACCACTCTTTAAAAAGTATCTCCATAAATAAGCCCATAGTTCAGGAAATAAATATTTTAAATGTTAAATTTCTAATTTGAAAATACAATCTAAGCTAGTGCATATCTACGCTGAAAAAGGAACCTTCATGCCAGATTTAAATTAGCCCAAATTTATATCAGAAGGGGTTTAGACAGGAGATTATTCCTCTAATTGCTCCCACCCGTAAATATTTTCAGATCTCCTCGAAATGGTAGCCTGGAAATTTCAAAATCATAGCTCCAGCAGTTTGATGTTTAAGGGCGTACTTTTCCCTTTTTAAGCAAACCAGCCGATACTTTAGAAAACACATAAATTATAATTCAGCAGACTCAATCTATGCTCCTCTTAAGTGTAAGTGCAAATACATCGAGGGACTCGTGAGAAGCAAAATTTCTTTCTAAATCAAATACTGTTTGATTACAGACTTCTTTAAAATTTCTTGAAATCCAGTCTTCGTAGATGCCTATGCTGGAGTAGGAATCTTTGTGTGCAAAGTTCAAGTTCCTAACATGCTGGACTAGTCATGTGACCGAATCATTGTGATAGCGACCGGTTAAGGAACCGGTTTTTAATATGAAAAGGACCGGTCACTTTAACATGGGCTTGTCCTAGGAGGGGTTAATTGGTCTCTGTGACATGTCACAGGACTGGTCTATAAGAACATGTCATGACTATATGGGCTGGGTGATTAATGGAACACCTTAAATACCATTTTTATTATTGTAAATTCCAAAGAGTATCTGCAGTAAATCGTTTAAATAGATAAAAAAAATATGTTCAAGCCATTAAATATCATTAAAATTGAGGTTCAAATCATTTCATTTCGTTTCCCATTTAGTGTTTTAATTCTACTCGTTCCTAGTTTCATTTAATTTATTACTTTTCAAGTTTTCGATTTCACTAGCTCCCGATCCATTCCGTTTCGTTTCCTTTGCCCAACGTTTCTGTTCCACCCGTTCAAATTCATTTCATTACCCTTGGCAAGTATTTTAATATCACTCGTTTTCCGTTCAATTTGATTTCGTTTCCGAATAAAATTTCCGGCTTCTTGCCAAAGCCGTTTTAAATCCTATCAGTGAATTATCCTGGAAAACCATATTTCAAGTATCAGACTTCTACACACGTAAAACATATTCATCGTATTACGAATCTTTTGCCAACTGAATATTTTGGTTACAGCAACCAATTTATTTAGTTGTTCCAACCAAATAATTTCCTGTTATAATTTAATTTTTTGGTTTGGACCGAAATTCTGTTGCATTAACCGTATTTTGATTGGTAAGAAATTCGGTTTCGACTTTTTTGCACAGATTGTAACTAAAACAATCTTGAAGTATTTTTATTATATCACGAATTTGAAGATAAAAAATCCCCTTAAATTACCTTTGCGAGTTGTGGGCCTTTCTATTGTAGCTACTGCTGAGGGAGTAATACTTTAGACTAAAGATTTCGAAGTACTTTTCCGCAATATTGAGCCTGAGATGCAAGCAGCCGTTTCGACACCGCCGTCGCGAACTTTTAAAGTAAGCCGCAACCACCGGTAACCCAATTTGCTTGAACCGGCTGGCTGTTAAGCCATTTGACAAATACAAGTAGGCAACAATTCAAATTTTTATTGAAATTATTTCCTAAGTTTAGGATTACTATAGACTATAAATAGCACTTTATATGAATTTTTACTAAAATTGGAAATTTTCAAAAACACCTATACCTAGAGCTGATTATAAAACTCTCCTTTATTTCTTAAATCATAAATATGATGTTTTAAGATTCTGTGTAAAAGTCTTGTAGACCAGTGGAAAATAAAATCATTAAAAAAATAATGAAATTTTCAAGTCTTAGTGGAAGGGTTTTTATTATTCGCTGCAAACCCATTTGTATATAATTTTTTATTATTTCAATAAATTTTTTAATGACGACACACTTTTATTTTTTTTATAAATATTTTGTTTATGTAAAACATTATTGTACTGCATGCGTACAAGTTTGGTGCACTTTTATGATGAATAATATTTATAAAAAAAAAAAACAAAAAACATGTATTTTTTTAGTTTAATAAAAAATATGCATACAGAAATTTCCAACAAATTGGTTATGAAGAGTCATAAAATATATTCGAATGGATTTCATATTGCTGGAAAATTATTATAAGCTCCCTTAAAATTTATATGAATTTGAATTGACTTGGAGATTTTTGTTACATATATGATAGTTTCTTTTAACGAAATGTCACAAAAAATTTATAAAACTCTGTCCAGATACTAAAGTGCCCACATTGACTTAAATGGTGCCATTATCTTTTTCGGCCTTTCCCATTTTCTAGTGAACGGGTATGTCATTTATTATTTTGTCACAAAGGGAAGTTTTTCAAAATATGGCTTCAAAATTAAGTAACAAATATCTTGGTATAAAAACACATTTTTTAAAATTTGCGCATTGGCGATCTCAATCATATTGTAGATGTGTTCGACGTACGTTACCACGGGTGCCTGCGGTTACCAATCTTACCAAAAAACGTTTCTTGTAACAAAAATTGGGTAAATGAGAGCGTTTATTTGAGAGTAATTGTGTTTCCCTTTTTACCAGAAGTTACCCGTACTTTTTGTTTGGGTAAACTGGTAAAACTGTCAAATCAACACTTAATGCTAATAAATCAGCTGTTTTGTATTTGTGAAAATAAGGTTAAATAAAAATGTAAAATATGAATTTTTTTCTACTCAATAATGAAAAATACATTTAAAAATGTAAGTAGTTATTTGCCATTTAAAATATATTTATTTTATAATCTGTTTTTTAATATAAATAATTTGACGTTTATTTTTGGGTATGAAATGTGGTTTTACGCGTTCGCAGTGTTTTGGGCATTTTTACGTTATTGTGAGAGAATTTTTTGCTCCACAGAAAAAGCCTAGCTACTTTCGTAGTAGTTTTCTGTGATATTTTTACAGATTTATTTCTATCACGTATGCATACGTTTGCCAAACGTACATGTTTGTATTATAAGCGCAATTTTTTTGGGCATAATCCCAAACCGAAAGTGGGATAGTGTCCGTTCTGGTAAAATTGGGGTTTACGAATTTCCTCTTCTGGGATATGTTCAACTCTGGCCTCGCTAAGTATGGGTTTTCTGTATATACAATAAATAAAAACAATATTATACATAATATTTCTGTCATAATCTTAATAGAAACCCACTGGTATTATAACAAACATATTTTCCGGTCATAATCCCCATTTTTATTATTGGGATTATAATGGAAAGACTTTCGGATATAGTTCCATAAGCAAATTTTTGGATAATGTGTGGGAACTTTTGAATTTATATATATGTAAATACTATACTTATGAATATTTTTTAAATAACATAGAAAATTTCTAAGAATTTAATTATTTTGTAATACTAAAAAATATTTTATATATTTTTCTATCTTTTCAGCATCAATAAGCAACAGAGCAAGCCAAATCAATAATAATTAACTTATTCAAATAAATTCTAAAATGGTAAATATTATGCAGAATAAATGCACAAAACATTTGACACGTGAATAAAAAATACAAATATTCGCCAAATATTGTAAATAACAAAGTAAATTATTATTAAAATAATAAATAAGCAAAACACAACATGCATAAATTTATTTATATCAAACCCTTCTGTAAAATAATAAGAAAAGCATTGTGAATATACAAAAAATGCCTAATTGTAACATGTTGAAAATACTTGATGACAACAAAATGTTTATAAACATTTCCAGTAAACATTGTTGTTAGCAGCATGTTGAATTTAACTGAAAGTTAATAAAATAAGAAAATTTGTTTGTAAGATGTGTGCTTGAAAAAAAACTCCAACAAAACACAAGGAAAAACATTGGGAAATTGGAAGAAAATGTAAGATTTTCAATGTGTAGGCATGTAATTTTTAAAAGGCAACAGACATATGAGTTCTTTTGATATGTTTTGCTAAACATTAGTTGTGTATGTAACGGTTCCGGGATGAGTTGGTAAAACGGAAGTATGTATGAAACAAAACAATTGCAGTGAGACGAAGTAAAAGCAGCAAATCTTAATTCGAATTTCGAAAATAAACGTAAAGAAACAAAAAACGTGTGTAAAAATATGTTTTAAAAAAAAAATTGTGTATAAAAATATTTACAAAAAATAATAATTGTAAATTGGCCTTAAATAAAAAAGCAATTTTTGATAAAGTTAAAAATTCTAAAAAAAAACAAAATAAGTAAATAAATATTATAGAAATTTGTACAATATTTTGTAAAAGTAAAAATATTGTGTGTCTTAATTTAGGAAAAAAAAAGAATGATATAATGTGTTAAATGAAAAAAAAAAGACTATTAATTGTTTCTTAGTTCTATAGAATTTCAAGAAAACTACTCGTATATTGTCGAGTGTTCAAAAAGTAAAGTCTATCCCTTGTACTTAGTTTAAATTATGTTGCAATATTGCAGTGGTTCTCAATTGCTAATACGTAATATACACAGTTTATATAAAATGTGAGAGATGTGATGAAAGTAATCATAACATTTTCAACAAAAATATTTTGTTCTTTTTATAAAAATGTAAAATTTTCTGTAGTTATTACTACTACAGAAAATTTGACATTGATACTTAAATATAAAAGTATGAGTAATTTTTCTACTTGTAAAAGTTCTTAATCAAATGGATTTTATATAACAATATGTAATTAAAAGCTAAAGAGTCATATGTATAAAAAATTGTTAATTTTATTATTAAAAAAGTTCTCATATCGCTACAGCTTTTTCATAGCCGAAATAAGTAATTCGTCTATAGAAAAAATTTGTCAGAATCTAAATATTTTTTTCCCATTTTTTGTTTTTATAAACATTTTATGTTTATTTTTAATAATTGATAACAATTCGGCAAAAGTTTTATACAGGCTAGAGCATCCAGAAGAAAGCAGAGCATAAACAAAACACCTATTAAATCGTATATTTTTCTCCATTTTTGTGTTCTTAGCAATTAAACACGTGGTTTAGTTAATTTCCTTACAGTCACAATGATTATACTAAAATTAAAGACCAAAAATGTTCTATCTATTTAAAAAATGTTCTTATTTTTGTTCATATAGATCGAAGTATTTTGTTTGTTATTGTGTTAAGTTATAACGAGTTTTCACTCTCAACATATTTACAAAAATAAAACAAATTAAAATTTTTTAGCTACATACATAAATTTCGATGTGGCAAAAGATTTCTTCAGTTGTTTGCTAAAAGGTTTTTATGAGTCCATTTATTGAGCAACTCTCTTGAAAGGTCCCTGCTGGAAAGGGCCCTGGGATAAGCCTAGGACACGTCACGTGACCGGTTCACGGTCACGGAACCGGTTTTTTTATAAGAAAAGAACCAGTCACTTTAACATGGGCTTGTCCTAGGAAGGAGTCAATTACCCTCTGTGACACGAGACAGGACTGGTCTAAAAGAACATGTCACACAAGTAACCCCAAAGTACAGAACCAACGCAAAAGAAAATGTTATGAGTTTTAAACCGGGCACGTGGTAGGTAATTTAGGAACCGGTCCTCTTTTCACTTATCTCGTGATATGTAATTTAAAGCGTTCCAGTTTTCACCTATCACGGAACAGGTCCTAAGTCCCAACTGACCTCTTTTTTCCCGCAGGGGTACTTTCTAAATTGGGCTTAAATAGTATTTAAACACACAGACAATAGATATCTAGTTAAAATTGGTTGTGAAAGTCATAAATTACGCCCTAAAGGATATCAGATCATATGTGGACCTAGTCCCCACAACCGCCTTTCCAGTATTTACTTAACTTTTTAAGACCCAGTTACTAAAAAAAATCTTAATTCTTTTGATTTAACTCGAAAACAAATTAAGTATCGAATAAAGTAACCTTTTATATTTTATATATCTGTGAAAGATAATTTTGTTAAGAATATAAAAAAAATAGTATGAAAATCTATCAATTAGTTTTGAAAATACTTGCATTTTTCTGAGTAAACATCAAGGCGCACAATTGTGAGTCTGGGTGTCAAAACGATATATGAATTTTAATCAAACTACGGGTCTAAAATATGAAGGTATTCGGATGAAATTCGTAACATAGGCTTATGAAAGCAGACTGTGGGATTTGCCTATAATTGGTCCATTATCAGACCTACCTTCGATTGAAACGCCCTATCTGAATTGGGCATTGACATATATATCTGGATGAAATTTGATTCGTAAATATTTGGGACAATATTCACAATATTTTACAACAAATCATGTTGCTAAATTAAATCGGACCATATTTTTACCTAGTCCCAATTTGCCACCGTTATTTGAGTAAATGAAGTGTTTGGGCAAATTTGTTAATTTTTTTTGTATATTTTCAGCCCTCTTCATAAGAAATGATAAAGGTCCTTCCCGGACTTTGTAACGACTCCCAAAATTTGGTACATATTATACTTGGCGTAGGGAATCATATGTTTTCTAGTTTTTAAAGTTGTCGTTTAAAAAACTTTTTATGATTCTCTTTTTAGGAAATTAGTTGCGTTAGGAAGTAAAACCACAAATAACTTTTGGCCAACTAGAAATAGAAACTATGTTTAATAAGACTAGTTCTATGCAACACTAAAGAAAGGGCTTGGGAACCTCTGCAAAATTGTGCCTTCTTTACATATGTGTATAATTTTACTTTTTCACTTAATTAGTGTCAAATAGTCATCCATCACTCACTAACTGCCACACACACATAAGTAAAAAAGGCAACAATTATATTATTATGCAACTTGAGTAGAAGGACGACAGCAGACATATAATTTTGCAACCAAACACATTTGTATAATTAATAATAACAGCCACAAGATCTAAAAACAAAACAGCCGGTGAGAAATGAAAGCTATATAAACAACACAACACTCTGTTATACGCCGATTTAAAATAAAAAAATGTATATAAAATTCAAATGAAACACACACTAAAATGCAAATTATCAAAAAAACTAGAAAGAATATAATAACATCATCATTAGCAAAAACATCACAAACAACATTAAATTTATGCAATAATAATAATAATAATATTGTCGGAAAACAAAAGTGCAACATGTTGTTAACGCTTGCATCAAACAGTAACAAAAATACAAGCAGCATCATTACCAACAAAAGCAACAATTACAATTTAACAAGTATGACGTGTATATGTGGGTGTATTTCTAGTTGTTGTGATTTAAAAACAGCAACAACAATAACAAAAACAAATACTATAATCTCGTCATCAAAAACGACAATAGCAACAACCTCAACATCATCATCATCACTGTCGTCCACTAAGGACAACTCCAATTACATGCATTGTGAAAATAGACTGAATATGTTGAGCACATGCCACAGTAGCAGCAACAGCACTACAAGTAGCAACATTTTTAAAAATTGCATTTCTAATATCAACAACAATTTAAATAGTCTCATCAAGTTTGTCATTGTTTTAATATTCTTCACATGTTTTGGTAAGTGTTAATTTTATTTAATTAAAAAAAATGTTCATGAAAGTTTGTATTACAAAACAAAAAGGAATGAATTTATTTTCATACACTCAAAGAAATTTCCGCAGTGTATAGGAAAATAAGGTTTTAATCAAAAAGTTTTCACTGAAGTGTCCATTTAGCTTACACAAAATTTAATGAAGAATATAGTAAAAAATATTAAGATTTTCATTGATTTTTAAATTCAGTATTTTTATTAAAAAAAGGGTATATCAGTTTTAATTCATAAGTTTAGTTTTCTGCTCCATATTTCTAAAATTAACAATGGTATTGGAGCTTTCCTTTGACACTTTAGCAACAAAATGGAATACACCTGCAGTAGAAAAAGTGTCAAGAGTAACTTAATGACTAATGTTGTCATAGGATGGGCAACTGCCACATTTATTTTGTTTTAGTACTTTTTGATGGAGTACGAAGGAAAATATTTTTTATCAATTGAAAATAAAAAAACAAGCAAAAATGTTCTTTACTTAAAAATAATTTTTTGCCCTACATGAGACCTTAATATTACTAGGATAGCACTCTACCGCTGAGCTATTTTTTGATAGAAATTTTTGCTCGCTTCAGAAAGTCACTTAATTATTGAGGGATATTGTGTTTTATTCTCTTAAAAAACTGCTTATTAAATAAGTGCAAAATGTGCACTTCAATTCAACATTTTTTACAGTACTTTATTCGCAAGTTCATTAAAAGTATTTAGCAGTTTTATTTTACTTATTTCCAAAAATTTAAAAATATATTGAATTTAAACAAATTAAATATTGAAAATAATAATAAAAAAATATTGGTACTGTCAGGAATTGAACCCAGAATCATTTATCTGGAAATAAACTACCACGTAATTGGTACCATGTTCTATAGATTGGATGAATAAATTTAATTTTTGATATCCTGGGGAAATTTTCTTTTTATTTACATTTTTCTTTGTAGCGTATCGGCTTGTAGGGCCGCCCAGATACGCCCACAAAAGTATACTTTAGCCAAAAACTTTGATGATTTTGTTTCTGCACATCCTATTGTTCCACAGTTGTTGGTTAATATTTCTAAAGAAAACAATAACACTTTCTGCCTTATAGCCTTAATACAGTTTTGTCGTACTCTCGTATTTTAAAATATTTAAACAAAAAATTGATTTTTTTATATATTATCATAAACTATGACGTGAGCAAAGGTAGAAAATAAATAGTTTGGAATTTACAATTAATTTAAATTTTTACAGAATTTCTAATGATAGGTTGTTAAATTTAGAAGACTTAAAGATAAAAATTATATTTGACGTTTAAAAAATTACCTAACGCTAAGATTTGTCAAAATTTCCGGATGATAATAAGTTCAACTTAACTCATTCAATAAATCCAAATTTCTACAATTGCAATAATTTACTTTAAAAGTTGACAAACAGAAAAATTTACTATTTAGTTGAGAGGTACAATTAAAAACTTTAAATATTTTGATACAACTACAATTACCCATAAAACTAAGCACATATTTTATAAATACTACACTCACCAAAAAAAGTCTGTAATGGCAACTGAAAATTTTGCTGTTACTACGGGAAATTCTGCTAATTTGAGCCCAGCGGTATTTTTTGCTAATCTTAGCAACACATGTCTGCTGACGTGTAGTACAATGAAATTAGTAGAAAAATTAGTAGCCGCAACTAAATTTTAGTAGACTTTTTGTAAAGTGAAATTTAAAATCTGTTTGCTAAAATCAGCAAAAAAAATACTAAATATTATTAATATTAGTTAAAAGCTCTGAATTTATTTTTCTTATCGAGCATCAAAAATTTTGATTATATTAAAAAAAAAAACGAATTAATCATTTTGTTTTAATTTGGTAACTTCTGTTTTGAAAAATATTTTGGTAATTTTTTTTTTTTTTTTTACTTTTAAGGTTAAATTTGAATTGTTTTTAGGGCGGATTTTTAGAACTAAAAAACCTTTTTAGTGCTATTTTAAGTGGATGTCCTATTTTCAGATATGAGTCGGTATCTTCACTTCCGATCCCTTTTTTAATATATGTAACATTTTAAGGAAATTTAAGTGTAGGTGTAAGTTTTAATTAGAAATAACGTTTCCTTCAATAAATTAAAATTAGTAATATTTTTTGCTAATTTTAGCAAATCGGTTTTCAAAAATTTGTAAAATGATTTCTGAAATTAGCAACAAAAATTTGTAAATATTCTGTAAAAATTCTGTAATTTGTAAAATGTAAATAGCAAAAAGATTTGCTAAATAATAATTTTTTACTAAAAATCAGTACAAAAATAGTAGAGTGCGATTGAAAACCGTTTACAAATTTTTCTACTAACTTTTTTTTCTGAGTGTATGTTTTTTCTATTAGTCGATTTTGTACGAAGGGTGTTCGTTGTCAAGGCTAGGTTGAAAAAGAGGCATCGGAACTGAACAGTTTGACTGTTGATTTTGTCACATCGCAAAAGAAAAGAAAAATCGTTTACTTTAAATGTACCATTCGCACAAATCTGTGCCGTTCTTTTCGGCATGTGGGAATACTTCCGAGTCCTTCCTGAGTATATGACAAGTAAATAGTTTAGGGGCACAAGCTTACTCTAAATATATTAGTAACTGTACTTTAATATGTTATTTAAATCTTTAAATAAACTTACAATATATTTATTTTTTTCCAATTTTGTATGTTGGCTTTTGAAAAACTAATCATGGATTTTTAGTTTTCAATATGAATAATTTGTCAAATATGCAATACTAAGCACATTTCAATTTACTAACCTGTATTTGTGTGCAACAATGACATCAATTGCAATAACAATTATATGATAATAGACATGAATATACATGCATGATTTTATACATATAAAATGCCTACATAGGAATACTAGCGGCAAAAAAATGGTACATATTTGTGAATTTTTTTCCTCTAAAAGTCTCGTTAAAATGTCATTGTCATTTTTGCATAAATGTAGCATAATTATAAATATGTTGTGGTTGACATCACAACATGTTTAAGCATGTATTTTTGTATGTATATTTTTGGGAAAATTTAACATACAATCACAATATTATTTCGTTAAAAGCAATCTAAAATACATATTAAATTAGTCGAAAATACAATCAAAAAGAGGACTACTGATTTTTCATAATATTCAGCCTATTTTGTTGTTTATTTTTAATCATTGTTTAATAATCGAAAATGGTAGTAAAAACAATAGAAAGTCGTTTAAAATAACCATCAACATTTTTAGTTTGTTTTTGAATGACTGATTCAAATAGTTAAAAAATATATTTCTATGAATATCAATTGATTCTTCATTTAAAAATAAAATATATGTATTACTTTTTAAATAAACTACAGTCGGTAACGTAAAATATATTGTGAGTGTATAGTTGAATATTTTTGTTTTATTAAATTATAAATTAGCGAAATAATTAAACTAAATATTTGAAATTGAAAATAATATATAATATTTGTTTCAGCAAAAAGGATTTAGCAATAAATCAAAAAACCATACAGTAAAGTAAATGATATTATTATTTTTAAAATATAGAAATATAACATTCATTGTTTGAAGACAACTTCACAAAAATTTCGTAAAGAATATGATATAAGTAAATTTTAAAAATTGTTTAAATAAAAATAATTTAATAACACTGTACAACAGAATAAACTTTTACCAAAATAACAAGGTTTCGACAACGGTTTCGGTTAAAGGGGATCAATGGAAAACATACGTGTGTCGTCGTTTTTAAAGTTTACGTCTGAATTTTATTTTAGGGGGTTAAAGTCCCATCCCCCCTTTTGGACATTCTTATGGTGTATCGGCTCAAGAAATAATAGTTTCGTTCGTTTACCCAATAATTTGTACAAGTTTTTACTGGATGTCGTTCGTTTACACAAATACTCAGTACACATAAAGAAAAAGAAAGAATAAAGTGACAGTTTGTTGTTGAGAGTTTTTATTCTTTTTGTCAATTTATACTGGAAAAATTATTGTCAGCAAGAATTTACAATCAGAAAAAACATATTTTTTTTTTCCATATTTTATATTATTTATTGAATCTTCACTTTTAAAAACTGTGAACTAACAATAATTATCCAAATCTTAAAACTAAATATTAACTGTTAAGTCCAGCCAGTGCCAGACTGATGTTGTGTGGTTCAACTGGGACCATTATTTCCCCTTATTCTAATAATAACCAGATCCGCAGTGTCCCTCCTCCTAAGACGCTGGTGGCCGTGATTATCAGTTAAGTTACGGGCTAGTATGTTGGGGTGTGTTTCCAGTTTTGTTAAATAGCGTTGACAGTGTCTAATAATTTCATCTTTGACCAGGGGTACATTCAGGTCTTTATGTATGTTGTAATTCCTAACATACCAGGGTGCGTTCGTGATCGTCCTCAAGAATTTATTTTGCATTCTCTGAATTTTCCCTATATTGGACGCAGAGGCAGTACCCCAGAGCTGAATTCCGTAGCACCATATGGGTTTCATGATCGAATTGTAAATGAGTAATTTGCAGTCCAGGCCTAGTTTAGAGTTTTTGCCAGTAAGCCAAGCGAGTTGAGCAGTTTTTAGCCTCATCTGAGTTATTTTCGCATCTATATGATTTTTCCACGTGAGTCGACGGTCAAGGTGAATACCTAGATATTTCACACATGTGTGTTGGGGTATATTCAGATTATTAATTTTAATGGGTGGACACGTCTCTTTTCTCAGTGTGAAAGTAATGTGGATACATTTCTGTTCATTCACCTTAATTCTCCACTTATCCAACCAAGCTTCCAATTGTGAAATGTGAGTCTGTAACATTCTAGACGCTATTTTTGAGTCATCGTGGACGCTTAAGATTGCAGTATCGTCAGCGAAAGTCGATGTGTGGGTATTAATATCTAATGGCATGTCTGAAGTATAAATGATATATAACAGAGGACCCAAAATGCTACCTTGTGGAACTCCGGCTTGTATATCTTGAGGAGAGCTGACAAAACTTTTTTCAGCAAGAGTGAATTTTCGATTTGTTATATAGCTTTTGAGTAGCTTGTGAGTATTTGTTGGTAACAAAAGTTTTATTTTAAACAGTAGACCTTCATGCCAAACCTTATCGAAAGCCTGTGAAACGTCGATAAAAAGGGCAGAGCAGTATTTTTTCTCCTCGAACGTTTTTCTGACAACAGTAACCAGCCTGTGGGCTTGCTCAATGGTGCTGTGTTTTCTCCTGACGCCAAATTGGTGTGATGGAATACAGTTGTTTTGTTCCACATAAACAGTTATCTTTTCCATTAGGATTTTCTCGAACAGCTTTGACAAATTGGATAATAGGCTTATAGGCCTATACGATTCCACTTTTGTGTAATCTTTGCCTGGCTTGGGTATCATTTTAACGAGTGAAACTTTCCATTCTGGGGGATAGTATTCAAGGCGTATAATAGCATTAAAAATAAAGAGAATTATCTTTAATGCTATACGGGGTAACTCCAAGAGCATCCTGTTACCGATTCCATCGATACCAGGAGCTGTTTTGGGGTTTAGTTCAAAAATAGCCTTTTCGACCTCTCTCATCTCAAACGTTAATCGGGTAGCTGCTCGGTGCTGGGGTAAAATCGGTGGCAACTCTGTTACAGAACTTGTTATATTTGGCGTGAATACTTTTCTTAAATGTTCTACAAACAGATCTCCTTTTTCAGTATCATTTCTAGCCCAACCTCCGTCTAATTTTCTCAAAGGAGGCTTACATAAGACAGGTCTCTTTAAATTTTTCGTTGCACGCCATAATGAGTAATCAGTTCTTGATGTTGGATCTAAATTTTCAAGATATCTGTTTAATGGAGCAGTTCTCTTATGTTCAAGTAGCTTTCTTAATTTTTTAGTGCATTCTTTCAACCGTTCCTTAAGTTGAAAAAACATATGATTGAAAAAAATGTGTTAAAATTTCTGTAAATACAAAAAAAAAAAAAAAAAAACCTTCTAAAATGTTTTTGCTTAAATTTTAACACCAAGAATCCTTTTTTTTCATATCGACCAGTTTTTTTTTTGCATTTGATTTTACAATCAGCTGTTTAACAAACTTGTAAATTATTGCAAATTTTCCGTTCGCGTATTTTTTTAGAAAATTTTCATTTTGAGAGTAAATTGGTCTTACTCTCTGTAAGATTGTTACTGAGTAAATCTTACTGGACTTGACTGAGAAAAGTAAACGAATGAACCTAATGTGAGCCTTACATTTTTTGTATAAAATGTGCTTAGGAGATATATGCAAAAATTTACAATGAACATTTTTGTGGAATATTTTAACCGTCTAACTTCTCATTATAAGGGTTTATTTTATCCCTTTAGTGAAAAAGGGAAAAATAAACTTAAAATGGGGTCACTGAATACACTAAAGCTTAAAATTCAACTTGAGCGCAAGAAATAAGTCAAAACTTCAAAAGCGTTTACGTGATCAGTGTACTATGAATTAATGCTAAAATTTGTAACTACCAAATCTGTCGGACTAATACTAATTGACTCAGAATCACTTTTTGAACATTTGATATCAACCTTGCAATAATACATCAAATTTAAAGGTATTTGGATAAAATTGGCTATAAAAAACTCTATTAGTAAGGATGAAATCTTTTGAATTATGTCTGAATCACTCTATACTGAGACCTATCTCCCACAGAAAGGACCTAGCCCCTTCTGCCCCCAAATATTAACCCAGTTTCCCGGTATTTTTTTAAACTAACTTTTCTGCGATTTCAGTAAGATTTATATCTATATTTTTTGCCCTATTCGTAACATAATGAGCATGACTCTTCTCGGAATTTTGACATCTGCCCAAAAATTACCCTACTTATGGTTTATGGTATCATATAGTCGGCATACCCGTCTTTAATTTTTGTACTAGTTTGACATTTTTAGTGCTAAAAAGGGATGAAAAGTTTTAAAAAGTCAGTAGGAGGGGGTGGGGCATACATTTATTTTTTTTTTGCTCTAATTTGGGAACACTTAATAAAAAGTCAAGATATTTATATAAACACCAGCAAAAAGTCGTTTGTAAATGGGTTAAAAATATAAAGAAAAACAAAAGCTAAACCATAAAAACTTTTTTAAAGAACAACTCAAAAAAAACTTTAAGTTTTTGATAAGTAATCAACAGAAAAATGTGGAGCTACTACAATAAAATACACTAAAATTACACTATAAAACTGCTTAACTGAAAGTAAAGGGTAACTTAAAGAAAGTTTAACTAAAATAATACAAACATGATTGCCACCCATGCTATAAAAATATTTGGTTACAACCCCAGTAATTTTTAAAACAAAAAAAAAAAAATGTTTTTGTTTTCGACTACCATTAAATGGAAACATTAACAACATTAAAATTGATGAGCAATTCAATTTTAAAAAGAGATATCATATAAATGCGTATTTATACTCACTTCCTCACATATATAAATATGTTTTTTACTTTAATGAAAGAACAAAAATCCTTTAAACTTGTGGAAAATATGTAACGAATAAAATTTAAGGCATACATTTTGGCGCAGATATAAAAAAACAAACTTAAATAGTTTTAGGGGCAAAATAAAAAATTCTATATAAATGTTTTGAAAAGTTTTGTTAAATATTTTTATTTCAATTTTGTTCGCATTTCACATGAAAAAAAAAACAAAACGTTTAAATTGCAGCACAAGTCAATTTAGTGGATTTTTTATAGTAACATGTTTCTGTTTTTTCTGCTGATATTGCATTTGCAGTCATTTACTCATTCAAGCGTAACTACGAGTATTTCAGCGCGTTCTTTTTTTACAAAAAAAAATCTCATGTGTAAAATTTCAAACCACAAGTTTTGTTTAGACAAAAAATACGAACAAAAAACAAAAACTAAAATCATGCAAAGAAATTTTTCTTCAATTGCGTTGAAGTAGACGAATAAAAACAATAAACATTTTTTTTAAACAAAAAATCTTAATTTTTTTTTGTTTTAACTTGTACTTAATTCTGTTTTTACAAATTTTTGTATGACTGTGTGTATCAGAGCATTTTATTTTCCATATATTAGTTTATTTTAGTTGGTCAGCAGCTTATTTCATTTGTATACGAAGAGGGTGTGGTTTACAAAGGACAGAGCTTCTCATTATATGTATTGTACGTAAAGAAAATATATGGTTGGGATGACCATATTCGTAGAGCATCATATATTTTAGGGCTCATGATTGCGACAATTATATTATTAAATAGTTGAGACAATCATACTATTTTTTTATCTTAATATTATCCTAAAATGATCACTTTATAATTCGAATATGATATCCGTATTATATATATTTATTATTGTCATACATAACAATATTATAATTCTTCAATTATAGTAATATCCCTAAAGGATTTTTTCAGTTTTTTTGTTGATGTTATTTATTCAAAATAATACATATCGATAGCTTATATTCAATACTTTGTATGAACCAAAAGACAATTTTTAGGAGAGGCAAAAACTAATGTATTTTCGAATTCTTAATTCGTATGATTCAATCTATCTTTATAATATTTGTTAAATAAGACTATTGAACCTTAAGTATAAAAATAATATATAATTTAACTTAATGCGAGGCGCTATGGCTGATAGAGGGTATTGCAATTGAGAAACTCAAATTTTTTTTTGGTTGATAGAGGGTACTGCAGAATAAACAAAATATATAAAATTTGCAATTTTATTAAAAGTTGAACTTTTTTTATGTTTTTTCAACATATCACAATCAAACAATAAAACAATTAAAACGAAAAAAGTTAATTCGAATTGGACATTACTGCATATCTTACTATTACTATGTCTTCACCTCAGCAAAGTAATTATAAGAGTAATGATAGTTTGGTGTTATAACAGGCTTCAAATCTTGTAGATGTTTCCATTAAATTTAATTTGGCAAGTATGTCTGAAAAAAAAAATTTGAAAATTTGAGGTTTTATTATACAAAATACCAAACAAGCGTCATAACAAAATTACTAAAACGCCTTATTGTATTGCATTGCAAATAAAAATGCAGGCATTAGAGGAAGTAGGTTACCATCTAATTTTTTGAATTGGCGCAAAAAAAATTAGTAAATTTGGGTTTCCCATTTGAAAACTTCTGATATTTATTTTGACTACAATCATCAATTGCAGTTGTGGAGTTGAAGGAGGCTATTCTACCGCTTAATGCCTGTTTTTTTAAACACTTTACGACGATATTTAAACCATGTTTTATGTTTAGTTTTCTTCTTCCAAAGTTTTTCTGTTTTTTTTTTTGTAAATTCAGAATTATTTCAATTTTAGTTTTTATTTCCTTGCTTAAAGTTTTATTTATGTTGCTGTATTTTTTCTTTACTTCGTTTGGGATTTTTAATGTTTGGAAAAGTGCAGATTTTTTAAAGGGTGTTGTTTCAACTTTTTTTTTATTCAGTCTTTATTACACTTAAGCTTTGATTGAAATTGTTTTGACGTTTTTGTATTTTTTTCTGCTAACTTTTAAATGCAATGTTATTTTTGTTTCTGTAGCAGTTTATTAATCCTATCAAACATTTTTCAAATCGGTTTACAGCATCATCAAGCTAAAACTTTTAGTATTATACTGAATAAACTATCACCATGATATTCAGGAATTTATCGAAACTTTTTAGAAGAATAAGAAAAAAAATTATATTTGTTAAATTGGTTTCTTCCGTTAATGAAAATTAAAAATATTCATTAAATATTTCGTTAATAACATGAAAGACCAAAATCGGACTTTAAGTCCTTTAAATCATATCTAATTAGATACTGGTTTTATATAATTACAGCAAATTAAATACAATAATTATATGAAATTATGTATAAAAACTTTAAATTATATCTGGTAAATTGAAAGTTAAAGATTGAAACAAATCACTTAAACTTAAAAAATTAAACTTAGAAAATCAGAATTAAACGATACTTTAGAATCAATGAAAACATAATTCCTTAAAAAACTCTTCCATTTATTTTTACTGGGTTATTTTACAATGACCGACTAACTAAAAGATTTTTGACAGAGATCTAGTCACTTAAGCGGTTTTAGGAGAAACCGTTCTATTTTGGAGCATTAGAACCGTTTGCTTTTATTTCACACAAAACCAACGGTTTACAGTAGAACCGGTTATAGAAAAAGAACAGTTTATGATAAAAAAGTTATTCTAAACCCTGTTTTTGGAAGATAATAATTTGGTGCTTTCTAAATAAATTTCAATTAAGCGTTTTCAATACATTTATTTCTTTTTCATTACCAGAGAAGACAAATTTTATTGTTTTGCCTTTTTTTCTTTTTTTAATCATATTTGCTTTGATTTGCTTTTTTGGATTTTTCAGTTTTTTAGCTCTAATTTTCTAATAAAAAAATATATATTTTTTTCTGCTAGTTTTACTTAAGTGTTTTCCTCCAAATTTTTACTTTAACTTTTGCTTGTAGGGTGGTTAAATTTTAAGGGCCGATGTTGAATCTGAACCACACCTTAACGTCAAGTTTTTTTCTGCATTTAATTTGACATTTCTCAATTTCGGACTGACTGAATTTGAAAAATGGAAAGATACACAATCAAGCAACACGTTAAGATTATTCAGGCTTATTATGAAAATGGGCCAAGCATTTACCGTGAATGGGGTTCGCTATCGCGAGATGATAACGAATTTATTGTTGCCAGGAATTGAGGATATGACCCTGGACGATATGTGGTTTCAACAGGACGGTGCCAATTGACACACAGCTAAGGAAACAATGGCTCTTTTGCGCGACAAATTCAATGGCCGTGATATCTCACGTGGTGGCGATGTCAATTGGCCGCCAAGATCATGTAATTTGACACCGTTGGACTTCTTTCATTGGGGTTGTTTGAAAGAAACGGTGTACGTTGATAAGCCAGCAGCAATTTAAGAGCTAAAGGATGAGATAATTCGGCACATTAACGGCATAGAACCTCAATTCTGAGGCATAATTATTATTGAAAATTTGGACCATCGGATGGAGGTGTGCCGCCGAGGTTGCGGCGTCCATGTAGCCGTTATCTTGTTCCATACATAATTGAACCATACCATATTATCATAATAAAAAAAAATGACAATAATATGTTTTTTATTTAAAATCATCATCGGCCCTTAAAATTTAACCACCCTGTATTTTCCTTTTTTGCCAGTATTTTTTGCTTTAAATACATCTGGTCATTAATGTTGAATTATTAATTTTTGTATAAAATTTAGTTATATTATGGAAAAACTAAAACAAAAAAAAAATTAAAAAAATGAATACTTCAAAAAAATTGTAAATTTATCTTTAAATTTTAAAAGTTTTATAATATTTATGTTTTTTTTCCGTTATTTTTAAACAGACTGAAATTTTGGAATTTTTCAAATATAATTTTCTTTCTGTATAATTAATTATTTTTGGAAAAACTTAAATTTTAAAAGCAAAAATTAATACTAATTAAATTATTAAAAGTATTACTGAATAGTATAGTAGGATTCAAGGTCATATAATCATATTCTTTTTATAAATTTTTTATTGTAAAAGAACATGAAAATTTTTATTAGTAAATTATAGAGAATAAAAATTGAGAAATTCCACAGAGCCAGCAGGATAGAATACTTAGTATTTTCGGCTGACGCTACCCAACCTTGTCAATATCCCTTCTCCCTTTTTGGTCATTGCTTGTTGATGATTGTCTATTTTATATTAACCCATTAATGACCACTGTACCAGTATTGGTACACCTTATTTTTTTCCTTTTTCTCTGACTCTATTCGCCCTATAATTCGAGTAAAATAATTTTCTTAGAGCCAACTTAGTTTTGAAATTAAAAGCAAAAGATTTTTCTAATCTAATACAGTTATTATACTTTAAATTCATATCGTTTGATGGCTATTGAAAAGTATTAAATTTTAGCAACATTTTTCATAAAGGTAAAATTTTAATTTTTAAAATTTGTTATAAAAATTTGAATATATGTATAATAAGTGTTCATTATTTAAGGGGCACTAATTGAACCTGTTAAATCAAATTTTACAACACCAAATTTCAAAACGGTGTGTGTGGGAGAGCCGGTTTTCACTTTTTGCTCCTTGACAATTTACAAGGATATCTTAATTTTTTTTTCAATATCGATTTTACTTTATCCTATTTGACGCCTTTGCCTACAACATAAATATATTTTTATTGAATATTTTCCGCCAGATTTTATTTGGCCATTAATGGGTTAAGTGTTTGAAAACAAATTAACAAACTTGAAAACAACAACACAATTAGACTAACATCAACGAAATTTAACAATTTATATTTATCCCCTATATTTTACAGTTTTTGTTATGAACTTTAATTCTTAAAGTATCAAATAACACAGCTTATATGAAGCATTTAATATCAAATGTTTGTCCTAATCCATATTAAATCCACACCTCAATATATGTTGATAGTTAATAAAAAGACAATATTTTGAATTATATTTTGCACTGTATCCCTGTGTGTAAAGTAATGGAATTTTATGAATTGTTGATCTGTTTTTTTGTAAGTGTTACTTTAATCGCTGATTAGTGATAGTTATTTTAGTGCTTTTGGATAAGTTACTTAAAAGCATTTTGATAAATTAAAGCTCTAACTTTTACACATATTTCTAAATTTAAAAACCCTATAAATAATATTATAACCTTATGTTGGCGATATTTTGTAAAGATTATATTGTATTTATGCTATAAATTTTAACAAAAAAAGTAATTAAATAAATTAAAAAGGCAACCTTTGGTCTATAGCAGAGATGTACATGAGTTGATTCACTTTTTTTTTCTATATGTATGAACTTACTGCTTTTGTTTTGTTTTCAATAATCAACATGTGTTAATAATATTGCTTGCAGTGTTTGC